>JASCZW010002187.1:0-12202 GCA_034211315.2 Aedes japonicus
CATCCCCCTTAAGTAACACCCCGTTCACACTACAACTTATATTACTTGATATAGACTATCTTGATATCAGCATCTATACCTCTAGTTTTCACTGGAAATCGTGTGCATGGCATTTGATATCAAGATACTCTATATCACGTAATATAGGATGTAGTGTGAACTTTTTGTCTTCTTGCAGCTAGGGTCCAGGTAACGCCTTGGTCAGGATGTCTGCTGCCTGAAGATTGAAAGCCACGTGTTCCAGCTTGATCGACTTCGCCTCTACTTGCTCTCGAACGAACTGGTATCACACGACAATATGCTTCGTCCTCGGTTGAATTCTTGTTGTCGCACTTAATGACCAGGGACTCGTTGATGCTGTACAGCTCACGGATGAATTCTCGCCACCAGACAGCCTCTTGAGTGATCGTGGAAAGTGCCATGTATTCCGATTCCGTGGTCGATAGAGCAACAGCTGGTTCGCGTCCAGCGGGGTCGATACCGGATTGCAGTCCGTCATATTGAACTTATCGATATACCGATGTACTCGATGTACCGCTTCTGGTCGATGGAAATAGCGTCGTCGGTTCTGGAGACTCTGCAGTCCTAGAATCTGCTTGGCTTGGCCAAGGTCCTTCATCCGGATTTCGTCACAATTGCTGCTTCACATCGTCGACGAACCCTTGATCGTTGGAGAACAACAGAAAGTCGTCGACGTAGACTGCCACGATGATGATCTTGCCACTTTCCATCTTGTAATATACGCACGTGTCGTACTTCGAGCGCTTCAGCCCCATCCGTTTTAGCTTGTGGTCCAATTTGACATTCCGTACTCTGCTGGCCTGCTTGAGGCCGTAAAGGGCCTCCTTCAGTCGGCAGACCTTCCTGGGTGCGGCTTCGATCCGGAATCCCTCCAGCTGCTCCATGTTTATCTCCTCACCGTCCAGATCGCCTTGAAGGAACGCCGTCACAGCGTCCATCGCGTACACGATGAGATTCGGCTGCGCGGCCAGCGCAAGGAGGTGTCGAATAGTGGCGTAGCGGACAACGGGAGAATACGTTTCGCTGTAGCCCACTCAAATGCGAGGGAAGCGCAAGCGGTTGTTGCGGATCCTGTGGCTTTCTAGCACACTGTCCACCGACGTCGTCGTACTGTCATTCTCCCTCTCTGCGCTTCTGATATCTACGTCAAAATCAGCAACGGCCTGTGGCTTGTTCACCACGGTGACCTGTCTCTTACTGATCAACTCTCGTAAAAACCATCGGTTCGACGGTCGAATCGGTCGCTTCTGGTACCGGAACCTCCGCTACCTGACGCTGATCCAGTATCACCACATCCCGACTTTCGAAAACTTGATTATTCTTCGGGTTGAACATTCGATAGGCCTTGGAGCACTCCGAGTAGCCAATTAGGATACACGGCTCTGACTTGGGGTCCCATTTCGCACGCTTTGCCTTTGGCACGTAAACCATCGCTCTTGACGCCACCTTCCTTTTCGTAACCAGGGTCCAGTGGAATCTCTGATGGTTTCACATCGTGAAGACTGATTCACTTCTATATATTTACGCTGACTAATGAAATAGTTGCCGCTTTCATCACGCTCTACGTCGATTCCCAAGTAGCACCGTCGATTCCCAAGTCATCCACATAGATAAGCACGTAACTCCACTTGCCATTGACATGCATCTGGTATAAGCAAGGGTCAACCCCACCTTGTTGATAACCTATGTGTTGAATAGACAAATCAAGATAGAGACTGGAGACATCTACTAAATTTGTTTTTATTTCCATTCTTTGCCTTATATACTAATTTACATTGTTCCGCTAAGAGTAATAAATTATGACGCGCCGCTCTTGCTAGCTAATAGCTTCAAGAATTCGGTGCACTTCCAGCTCAATATTATTTATCACCCTCCGAACAATTGCTCAATCTCAATCTAACCTTCTAAGCACAACCACAACCTTAACTTTTTTAAATTTACAATAACTTTTAAACTAATTTACAACAGCTCTCCTTCTCGATTTATATTATATATTTCAGCTAAGTAATCAGTATAGATAGATCGACAGACAATAGACAATAGACAATGTATAAAGTTCAGTCTCCTTCACACGTCTTCTGAAAAGGCTGCCAGTGAATCAGTTCTGGCAACATCCTCCCCTACGTGGAGCCCTGCACTGGTTGTGGTTTGACCTATAGACACTCAAGTAATAGACCGGACAACGTGCCGCCATGTTGTATCCAAAACGAACATTTCCTCGCATTTCCCATACGATTTGACAGTTGTTTTGGATACATCAACTGTGCCAGACTCACGTTGTCCGGTCTATTACTTGAGTGTCTATAGTTTGACCAGTTCCCGATACTTCTAGTAAAGCCAACTTCGAAACGGGTCGTCGGAAAACCCCTCCTGCAGTCTGGAGGATAGTTTGCCTCACTACATCATCTTTGCCCGGGAGCACGTCCAGAACGTGACCTCTAGTCCACCCAGAGGGGCTTCCCTGGAGGCAGATGTTTATTGGCCTTCAGCGCGCTAGTTTCGTCTGGGTAGTAGCCCCGCTGTGCAGTTTTAAACAGCGTTTCTTCAGCCAGTAGGAGCTCTTTTTGTGTCAAGGGGCCTGAAGTGCGAACGACCTTTGAAACGGCCTTCCCAAAGTTGCCCACAGCATGGTCATAGAACGCAGAGCTCGAGTCCATCGAGCGAACTGGTGTATGTCGATGACAGGCATAGCAAAGTTGACTTCACTGTGGATGTGGCACGAACGCAGCTCTTCGTTGTTTGTTGTTAACGATCTCCATTTCGGTCACTGATTTTCTGGGTCCTTCAAAAACGCTGGATCATTGTACCATGAGATGTGGATAGATTTGGTAGGATCAGCACTCCACCTAGTGGCTTCGTCTGCAGGATTCATCTTTGAGGGAACCCAGCGCCACTTCTTACGGCTGGTCAGTTCCAAAATTTCTCCCACTCGAAAAAATATCGTTTGTAAGCCTGGTACGAATGACCTTCGATGACATACCTCGCTATACGCGCACCTTGTACGCATCCCTGAAGCTCCAAGCGAAGAATTGTCATCGGTTTAACTGGTGCTACTTTCGTTTTCGACATAATCAGCGCGACCACCACCGTGTCGTCCGCATGCAAGATCCTGAAATACGGCACACACGCGTAGGCGAGCTTTCTTGCGTCCACAAATGTTTGTAATTGTATATCACGCAATATCCCACCACTAGTGGAGCGAAAATAGCGAAATTAGTTTCAAAATTTGATAACCTACATAAACTAAAACTTTAACTATAATTAGAAAATCCTAGGGGTGGGGAACCCGATTCCGGATAATCTGGTGATCCGATGTCAGGCAGCGTACCCTGTACCGATTGATAGCCTCACTAAAGCGATCATCGAGCATTTTTATCTCGGCCAGACGATGGACCAGATTGGCATGCCGTACTCGATGACTAGAACTATGAACTGAAATTGATTCATGGTCAGGGAAACAGTTATGTTGTCGTCATGATCAGGAACGGGAAGGATATTCTCATCTAGAACCGGTTGCTGGACTATCGGAACTGCATTCTTAAATTAGAATGGGGTGTCAGTAATTGGTGTTGTTGTTTCAGTTGAAACAGTACGTGGACGAATCTGGTTTGTTTATGACCGGATCAACCGACGACGTTCACCAAGGCCCATAAGAACATTGCAACTAACGGATCCTTTTCTTTCGATGATCACATCTGGCTCCAAGACTTGTTATTACCGTGATGGTGCTCGACGTACACCAAGCCGTCGGTTTGGAATTCTCGATGAACTACTCCTTGTCGTTGATTGAACTTGCTTGTTCTGTTTCTCTCCACAAGGACCAGGTAATAGAAACCATCGATCGGTACTAGGGCTTGCTTCATCGTTCAGGATTCATGAGTGGCCTTCCTCGGTGAATTTGCAGCTTCAGCATAGGAACGGCACTTATCTGCATACTGCTCCACTTCTTCGGCCACTTTTGGCCAATAAACTTTCGAGCGATGGATTTCCCACGGTCCATGCCAATTTGTTTGCGGTATCTCTGAGGAACAACGATTCAACGACTTCAACGACAATTACGTCATATGGGTCGACCTGGTCTGCTTTGACTTTCCATTAATCGGGAGCATGTCCTAAATTTGTCGTCGAAAGGTGCTGGATCTCGAAGTCATACAGCAGAAGAGTAAGGGCCCAGCGCTGCAGCCTAGTAGCGGTATAGATTGGAATGCCCTTTATTGATCAGAAAATCTTGTGAAGTGGCAGATGTTCCGTCTGCCAAATGAAGTGGCCAGAGCTTCTTTCTCAACTTGACCGTACTTTGTTCCTGCAGGCGGTAACGAACGAGAGGCATATGCGATTGCCTTGACCTCTCCAGTTTGGAAACGATGCATTATTTATTACAGCTCCCAGTCCATACTGGATAAGGAAGCGTCGGCAGCAACAATGACCTCTTTTGAAGGGTCAAAATGAGTTTTGAATCGATCGAAAGATTGTTGGCACTCTTCTAACACCAATTCCATCGTGCGTCCTTTTGAGAAGATTATCCATGCAAGCTCTGAGATCCGTCATCTGCTTGACAAAGCGACCGTAATAATTAAGTTAATTTATGAAGACATACGCGTCGTTTTGAATGAAAAAGTATACTTCAAAAAGAACATCGCACCACGTGCTATTCTATAAGATTTCGCCCATCAGTGCCACATGGCACAAACGCGTCTTCCTCGAGAATGAAACCAAGCAACAAGGGTCGAGTTCGATGCCACTTAGATATGGTTGCTATGGCAAGGTGGCGTCATTTATGCGTAGGGTTATTTATTATCGGCCATTCGTCAGATCGGTCATGGTGCACTATTTTTGGGTATAGCTGTCCAAAGGATATTGGCACCAAGCTCTGACGCTTCCCAAATGTTAAATTCACTCTACATCAAACATCAGATGAATGAAGCAGCTGTTATCGAACGCCGTCGGCGCAGTACGAGGAATCTGAAGGCAACGGATTTTCAATGCCCGCCGTCGAGTTATCTGGGTGAGTATCGATCGGTCCGGCTAGCAACGTGGTAATGAATGTACCGAAATTTCTAGATTGACACCGCAGCGCGTTGGAGCATCAACTGAAGGAAAAGCACGAGATAGAACAAATGAGCTTGAGCGCAAGCGAAAGTTTGAAGCAGAGCAACGTCGTCAGAGTCAGGTAGTTCAGCAAAAGAATCGCGAGCAGCAACTCCTCCGTCACCAGCTGTGATAACGAAGTCAACCATTTCCGATCGCTGTATCAACGGCCGGAACAATCCTGGACTTTGATTTGTTTGACCCAAACGGGCTGAAAGACTTACCAGCGAGACTTGAGACGACGATCCACGCCTAACTATATCCGGTGCTCAGAAGTTCGATGGCGAGGATTTGACGGAGAAGGACCGTAAACGAATCCAAATGCAGCAGCAACGTTCTGGCTCGAGCAGCAAACGGAGACAAACGTCATGCCGAGATGGACCGTGTGGCCGCGGAGAAATTCTTGGAGGAAGCTCTGGAGGCTCGGGAGCAGAGAGTCCGCCAGCTGGCTAACGAAGAACGCAACACACGGCATAAGATTCAGGCAAATGTCGATCAGTTCAACCGAAATCTAATGCAACAGCAAGAATACGATAGACAGCAGAAAAACGCGAGGTAGAAGAGGACAACCTGGCTGAGATTTACAACCACCTGACGAGCGATATCCTTACGGAAAATCTGGATGTTGCCAGCAGCTTGGGCCCGAACAGAATCGGTACCGTACGCATACAAGGAATGAGTCCGAAGAGTTGGAACAAATTAGAATCGGACAGCTACAGCAGAAGGGGGATCTGGAACGTCGACATGAGGAGCAAAATAGCAAGGAAGCATGGGACCAACTGGCCAATGATTTTGACAGAGTGGTTGTACCAAAGACCGGATCTCAATCAAAGGCGCCAGAAGCTTGCAGAAATGATTCGGCTGGAGAATTCGCAGCTTTCAGAAGAACAACAACGCAAACTGGCCTTCTTGGATCGAGAAGTCTACCAGAATCGACCGACGATGGCTTACTTTGAGCAGTTTACTACCAGTCGCTGAGGAATGAGGAACGGATGGGGCTTTCTTTATCGCTTCTACAATGAGCACGTGTGCAGTGTTATTTGGTCAATAATTTATCTCACTTTCAAATCTTACGCACTATCCATGATTTGATGTTCAGAATAAAAATTAGTAAGCAGTACAATGCCTAATGATAAGCCATGCTTTAGGGTGATATATAACCTTTGAATGGGTACCTATTGTAGGTCTGAGATGATGGGACGGTTGAAGGGGTATTGTATGAAGGGAAATTATAGCTCAGACATCATCAGTCGGTAAATGTATGTGCTTCAGCACTGTGTTGGTGGCGTTATGCTGAAACCAAAACGATGAAAATAAAGGCCATACATCAGTTAACGGTACTTACGGTACAGACGCTGAGCTCTGATTGAACAGGACATCTGATCGACTGTTGATGAGAAACACCAACACGAATGAGATAACCATTACGATGAACCCAATTGAGAGGGTCAGCGTTTCGTGTGATGGTGAGGGTCGCAGGAAAATGCGGGCGGACATCTCTCGCCAGGTGGATTCGGTCCAGGTTGAGTATCGGTGCGATTTGAAATCGTAATCATCGTCCGTGGAATGCAGGAGAGAGGGTGAAGGTAAAGTTCGTGTAGTTCAACGGCAAAAAAATTTGCGGCCCGAATAGCCTGCATACCAGTTGTATGGGAAATGCAGAGCCTGACAATCGGCTTTGTTATTTTTGTCCACTTTCAGCCTACCAATGCTTCCAACAGACGATGAGTCCAGCCGGATGTTTGAAGGGAGAGTAGAGTGAACACTCTCATGTAGCGAACTGAGGCACAGGGTATGCTTTTGGAAAATCTGGTTTGGTGGCGGCTTGAAACAGTGGACAATCGGCAGACAACAAGAAGCAGTACAGAAATTCATCAATCAGCACGCTATTGGTCCCGAAGCGAGGATTGTATCGCGTACCCGTAATCAACTCATACAAAACCATTCCCACCAGAGAGGAAACGTTTCGTAGTTTCAGTTGAATCGAGTCCTGTCCATACAGCACATTTTCTTGGGACAGATCTTCCAGGGTTGAGGCGGAAATCAATTTCTTCGAATTGTTCCCATAAGTGTATCGAGATTTTCCATCATCGTAAATTGAGTGATAAACGGTTTTCAGGGGCCGAGGTGAGCACACGATGGAAAATGAGGCATTCTCCCGTAGAAATGAGTGAGATGACACTGGAGGTAAGTTTTTCGTCAAAATAGGACCTTCCACTTGATGTTGAATCGGTGGAGAGATTAATTCGTTTTATAATCTTTTCTATTTCCGAAACCACTGCTATTTCAGACGGGTTGTAGATCCGCAGATTGAGATCATCCATCGTGCCAAGATCGATCATAAGGTCGATATTTTCCATCGAAATAGGATCTAAGAAGCTACCTTTTTGTAGGGAAAGCCCCTTTCTGCAAATCACAAACCGTTGTGATCCGATGTAATCGTAATGATCTCCCCATTGAAGAACACGAACAGTACATTTCGTCGGAGGACTTCCACTCGCTCCGGCATAACTTTGCTGGGAAACGCAACGGAAACCAACACGGTGAACGGCAGAAGAGAATCCATCGCTCCCAGTCCGATTCCATCGAACATCGTTGTTGTATCCATCCGGGTCGAAATTAGAATTACTCTCGCTTGATCTACTTTCCGCTCCTCGGGTTTGACGAGAGCACGAGGAAACAATGTAGCAAAGACGTTCTTTCCCTGAAGCGGATCACAAAACTTAACCGGAGTCAGTGAATTGAAAAGTGTCGATCTGGCTTGGCACACTTGTGTCTACTGCTGCAGACATGAATGCGTTCACTTCAATACTGCATAGGCTTCTTTGTGTTGATTCTCCAAATCGTGGTTGTTAAATTTTTCAAAGCAATCGTACAGCTTGTCGATCTCATCCGGATCGGCCACGTAATAAATGGGAAAGGAAGTCTTCCAACAGCAATCCTGTTCCCATGGATTCCAGGTACCCTCCTCACGTTCTGTGCTGCAAGTGTCTTGTCCCTCACCACTGATTAGCCCACTGAACTGATTGCACATCGCGACTCTTGACTGAACTGTTGCAACACGGTGGTATTGTTGATCAAGACCAACGCAGACACGTGCTGTCCGCCCTGATCTCGTAGCCGCAGAATGTTCTCTCGCGTAAACAGATGCGGTAACGACTGGTGCGTAAGGCGGGGCAGGATGTTGTCGCACTACGAAATCGATATCCGCCTCCGATCGAATGAAGTGCAATACGCCTACGGATCCGCCCAACTTCGAGCTACAAACTGCGGACATGTGTTCATTTAACCGACGGAAAACAGTGCGCCCCGCTTACTCGGGGTGTGTTATTGCCCTTAATTCTTTGGGAATGAGCTGAAATGAGCATTTGGAGCGATTATTAGCGAATAAATACAAAGCGAAAGTGACTCACCATTGTCCAACTTAACAGCAGTCACAAACAAGAAACCCGTGAATCGTTTCGCGCGATACTATTCTTCATTCACTCCACAGGGTTCAGCGAAACAACTATGGATTAGCTCAATGCTAAAGGAACCTTAATCCTACGGGTTTGAAACGCTTTTTAAAGGCGTGTCGATCAGGCCGAAATTACTGCAAAATTTCGATCTGTGTTGTTTACTACTCCACAAGACAAGTCACCGAGGTTGATAGCACTTTTGAAAAGCTGTCGAGTTGTCAGCACTGGTAACACTACAGGGTGTCTTAAACTATTTGAGGGAGATTTGAAACTTGTAAATCGAGTAGTAAGGTTGTGTACCATTAATAAAGCTTGACAGATGGAGGATAATTAATTATTCTTTTAGAATCCCTTTGTTACTGATCAACAAACTTTCGATAAGGAGTCTGCTAACATGAATTGCAAAAAAGGTTGGTTTCCCTGCAAGCACTGTCCATAACGTTCTTAAATCTTTCGATACATGTTTGACAACAGCCAAGAAAACTGAGAGCGGAACAAAAACGGATCTCAGAAACCACCAAAAGGACGCAAAGGTGAAGCAAATATTGCAGAAGAGACTAGATCTTTCGGTAACTACTGTGGCTAGAAAAACAAAAATGTACCCAACTTTCGTGCATATTTCAAAGCACCGTTCAAGTAAACTGTTCCGAAAACTGTACCAAACCGTAATGATAAACAAAATGTGACGGCTGAAACCCGGGATCGCAAGTTGTATCGCGAATATTTGATGAAGTTTTCCTGCGCGATAATGGACGCTGAAATTTATGTGCGGGAAGATTTTAAGCAGCTTCACGGAATGTCTTGTTATAAGGCCATGCAACGAAACGGCGTAGAGGAGCATTTCAGGACAAAGAAAAATGCCAAGTTTTTCAAAAAATATTTGGTTTGGCAGGCAATACGCAGCTGTGGACGAGCAAGCCAAAGTTTCGCATCGCAAGTTGTATCGCGAATATTTGATGAAGTTTTCCTGCGTGATAATGGACGATGAAACTTAAGTGCGGGAAGACTTTAAGCAGCTTCACGGAATGTCTTATTATAAAGCCAAGTATGGCGACCTCGTCCAAGTATGTTTCAGTGCGTAGCTGCTATCATCGATTGCGATTGGGGAGAGCCGTCTGACGAGCCAAGCAGGAAATGATTCGGTGAGTGTTTGGGACAGCTCATCATCTAGTGGCAGTTCTGTCAACGGCCGTGAATTGGCGATTAGTTTGATCTCGACCAACATGTTTCGAAGTAGCTCGTCGGTGGGTGTGCTTTAGGGCTTTCTTTCCGCCAAAATGCGGAGAAGCAGGCGGGTTGAACGACCACTTGGTGTCGGTCGTAAAGAAATTCTCCATCAACTTCTCCAGGTTCACCTGCTGCAGCGCTTCCTTTAACTCCCGAATGGCTCCGATGAAGTTAGTACCGCGATCGCTTACTATTTCCAGAGGGGCTCCTCTTCTGGTGATGAAGTTTCGGATGGCAAGAATGCACGAATTCGTTGTGAGACTGTGGGCTATCTCCAGGTGTGTTGCTCGCACAGTGAGGCAAGTGATCAGGACTTCCCAACGTTTTCGGTTCTCCGACCAACAACTACATTCATCGGCCGGAAGTAGTCAATGCCGCTGTATGAGAACGGACGGCAAAAGGCTTTCAATCGTGTCGGTGGAAGAGCGGACATTTCGGGAGCAGATGGAATCGATTGTATGCTGCTTGGAGCTGGGGTTCGTAGAATCTGCGCCGAAATTCGTTGAGCGCTGATGGACGCTGGCAATGATGAGGTCTGTAACCGGATTTCGTTTGGACAACAATATCGGGTGCTTTGTACACTGTTCAACCAGATCACAGGCGTCTGTGCGGCCCTTCATACGTAACAGTCCAACTTCATCCAAGAATGGGCTAAGTCCGTACTGCGGGCTACTTTTCGATAACACGATTTTCCATGGAACAGAATTCGGTTTCTTCAGCAAACATATCTCCGTAGCAAATTCAGCATGTTGCACCAGCTTCAAGATAAGCAGTTCGGAATCGATAAACTCCTCTTGCGTTAGCGGCCAGTGATTATGGGCCTTTTGCCATCTTTTGACGAAGGTTCACTGGAAATCGTTTGACGAACGCTACTTGACGCAGCAGACTCTTCCATCTCGGAAAATCTTCCCACCGAAACGGCGTTGACAGTGCAATATGGTGAACACATGGGGACGCTTTTCTTCCGCAGTGTGATCAAACTTCGACGCTGTTACAGGCCACTGCTTTTTCGGCTTCCACGGGAATTCTGATCCGCGAAACCATCGGCTCGCAGGAGAGAGATCCGGTTGCTTTTGCCATTTAGTAGCATCATCGGCGACATTCAGTTTCTTCGGAATCCAGTCCCATTCGTTCGTTTCTGTTGACTCCAGTAATTCACTAACTCGCACTGCTACGAATTGGCTATACTTCCGATGGTCAGAAGTAAGCCAACAGAGAAAATCCCGTGAATCCGGGAACCTGCGAGAGGGTTTTAATTTGTGCGACTGCTAGACATCACTCGCCAAACAAGCTCCGATAACCGCATAGGTTAGCATAGGGATTGACACGAACCGCAATGGAACTATCATTCTCCTCAAACCGCAGATACGTGACCGCAGCAAATCTGTTCGCATCCACGAACACATGACGCCAGTCTCCTACGCCAGTCTTCATTCGATAACACCTGGGCTTTACTTCTCCGTTTCAGTAAACGGAATTTAACATGGTTTTGGGATTGAAAAAGAAATTACTTTTGAACACGATACCGAAATTCAGCCCGATAGAATTTGTAAATTGCACGATTCAAATTCTAAATGTTCCTGCTGCTTCATAAAAAAAATAGTCCAATAAGTTAATTTAGGTTCTTACTGATTTGTTGTATGTATATATCCCAACAATCAATAGGAAACTAGTGATTTGAAATTGTCTCAATGCTTTATAACCCCACTTGTTCCAAGTACACCACAGAGTGCCCCAGTCTTTCGCTTTTTCTTCTTTTCTCAGGTCAAAGCTGTGTTTTGACGACCCGGTGACCGACGTAACGTTCGTATCGCGTTTCGTTTAATTTTGTATATTTTTTATTGTTCTGTTCATAAATTTAGCTTTGCTTGTCGTATGAAATTGATTACATGTTTGTATAACTCAATGTTCCTTGATTCAAGTAACTCATCAAAATTGCAACTCAAATTAGAATTTGAGAACAAATCATTGAGAGTTTTGTTTTGAGAGGATATTCATCCAGCTTGGGACCGAAAAATAACCATACCCTTACAATACAATAATATAAAATATTATTGTTCATGAAGCAGAAAAATTAAAAATGCATATTGTCATTACAATAGATTTACTATTCAGTCCATATGTTGGAATTTTCAACAATTGCGAACAAATACAATTGATAGTAATTGACTCAAATTTGTTCGAAAAAAATAAAATGTTTTTTTTATAGTTGAGATCTAGGTTGAGACATATCAACCTCCTTTTACAATTGTCGATTTGTCTCAATTTACATTATGTTTTATTGTAGAAACAACAACTCTTATTGTCATCTTATCGTTGGGAACAATACTATTAATATAGATATAGATGCTATTATATGGTTACAATACATTAAATTGCAAACATATGAAAACATTTTTTCTCCGGAA
>JASCZW010002188.1:0-327094 GCA_034211315.2 Aedes japonicus
AAATAAATTTTCAGTTGAATGTTTAATCACATCGCTGTGAGCAATCTGATATAGTTCGGATTCGGATGTTCATTCACTAACAATCGAGATTTATCTATTTGAAATAGCAAGGTGAGTTTGCGAGAGCGAGATAAAAGATAGGAAAAATACATGGAGCAGCGATTCACCTTTAAAGATTAAAATCGGTGCGCAGTAAATTTCTCGATCGATTGCGGAACATTTTGGAAATCCATCGTGAAAATACTGAGTTATTAACGTTCAAAAATTTTCATATCGCTGCTTAGACTTACTAGGACAATCCTATAGTTGTCATTTGATTCTGCACCTTGTGTTAGAAATTTTGTCTGAAAGTAAAATTGGTTAGAGTTTATACCGTTCTTTATTGCTATATGTGTTGTCTCGATGTTACTGCATTTGAAGAGTTGACTTTAGGATGACGATATGATATTGCTCATGGTCATAGCATAGGGAGAGAACAGAAAGGAAAAGTGAATTAGTGATTGGTAACACGCTATGCGCATGTGAGATCTTCATGGTGATATTCTCACAACGGCCGTTCAGAATGGTTCGACGGATGCATATGCGAGAGATCATTCCCGATGAGTCTTCGCTTGTTTACTCAATTCCATCATGTTTGATTATAGAATACAAGAAACGTTATACAACGGGCTTCATTTAGGAAATAACAGGGCAGTGATCCCCCATCGCATCTTCAGGTGATCATTACAAGCTGTCCATTTGGTTCAGGCACTTTTGAACGTTGATGGAGCAGCCAATTCACACATGAAATCTTCCGCGACCGACTCGACAGAACGCGCCCATACCCTTTTCTGAACCGAAGGGCAGGGGGATTTTTTATTGAACAGGTTTGGACCTGAAACCCTTCGGAATTCTGTCCACAAACAGAGTTTATTGGATTATTGAACAAAAAAAATATTCAAAAAATCAGGGTTGCCAGTTTTTCTGAGAAACTTCAATTTTCACGAGCATCGCCTACTGAAAAAGCTTGTTACTCAACGACGGTTTATCGTTTTTTTTTTCTTCCAAATTCGAAGAAAATTTTGGAGAATGTGAAAAAAAAATCTATAGAATATCCTATTATACATTAATTATCAGAGAGAGATAAATAGTAAAATGTCGCAAAAACTATGTTCCATAATACAATTTCATTAAAACGTTAATTAAATCGTTTGAATACTCTTTGAACGGTTAATTGCACTTGGCCGAGTAGTTTTCTGATAGCATGTCGGGTTTTCGAGTAGCGTGTTCAAATTTTTTCCATCCTGATATTTTGCTCAAATTTTGTCTAAGCAGCAGAATTTGCCAAAAGTTTAGAAGAAATACACAATACACGTTGATTTTTTTTATTTTACACCGTTTATACGATAATCCAGGAGCAACCATATGTGATGCAATAATTTTGTGGACACCCTTTAACTAAAGCGTTTAGACATTGGGTCTAGTGTCGATCGCTCTTGCACAATTATTGTAGAAAAAACAAATTCAATCTGCCTGTCGTTGGCTCAATGAACCGAGAAATGTCTATTTATCTCTGTGAAGCATATTGTCTGCAAGCGTATTTTTAAGACAATTTGGACGATTAAGACAGAACTGTTTCTTGAAACTTAGGATGGATTGCAGTTAATAGCAATACACGTTTGATACAATAACTTGGTTCAACAGCTAAAAAGTGTCGTTTGAAGAATCGAAGTAGTGCAGTTTCCACCGTTGGAAGTTAGTGAGCGAATTAAGATTTGGTTACGGGAAAATACATAGACATACATTTTCCTTGTTTCTAGATTCGAACCTAGCAGGCTATTATTTACATCTGTTTTGTATGTCATTCTCTCGCTTTATCGATGGACTCTCCAATATCGAGTTATGGAAAGACAACTCAATTAAAAGTTTTGAATCCATTTCTGCATGCATCACAGGATCAATTATCAGTCTGGACAACCTATCGAATTAGGAAGAAAGTAAAATCTTACAAGATACCCAATCATCAAGTTTCACCAAGCCGAAACACGCCACCACCCCAATCCGTGTTAAATTGCACCTCTCGAAACACATCTATAATAATATGCGTTTCCCTGTATTTGATTTATACATTTGCGATTCGATCGGCACACTCAGCAGTCATAACTGCATTATGCACTGCCATCTTCGACGACGACGACGACGCCGGTAGTGAAAATGCAACCAATCTGTGTAGCTATGCCACCTGCTATATAATTATCATCGACAGTAATGTGGGGCTAATCTTATAATAATTAACGATCGCGTGCTCGAACGGTGAGGGACGATGTGTAGATCGAATTAACCCCGGCCCAGCGGGGTGATAAGATCAGGGAGAAAATCGTTACACGCACACCTTCCTTCGGTAATTTGCAGAGAAGATCTTGCATTCACAAAGGCAACAACAACAACAGAGATCGGTGCGATATTCTTAAGTGGGTGTATGACTAATGTGATGGGCAAATTTGTTGTTTCCTATCATTCTCTGTCGTTTAATTGCCCTAAGCTATCGGATTACCGCGACGATCGCAGAGAGTGACAGTGCTCCACTCAAAGCATCACGTCATGTTGCCATCAGCTGTGCTCCGCGCTCGAGAGGTGAAGTTCAAGTTTCGCGGAAAAAATATCAAAATGCTCTCACGTGTTTTGTGTCACGCCGGCCGGTAAAGTCAATTAAACTCTCTCAAGCTCACTCTCAAGGTCATCTGTGCGGTCACTTTATCCGCGTTTGGCTAGCAGATTCGAGTTATGTGTTGCAGACAACTAAGGCGCGGTGTAATTAAATGCTTACCTGAACTAAACGCCGCTTGGACCAGTTATAAGAGCATGTACCTGCATCTCAGGTTGAGTTTGTGTCCGGGAAATTAGTGAACTAGAATGCGTGCACGGATGAACTTGTAACTGAACAAGGTTAACATGCTCAGCACGTCGACGTATTTCGCTTGTTTTATTAGTTTAGAAGACGAGTTGATTTAAAGGATAATTGACTAACCATGCATTTTTGTCCTCTTCTGCTATTACAGTTCCGCCGACAAGTGGCTGATGTTTTGAAACCCGAACATGACGACTACTACCTTTTACGATGGCTGCGAGGTAAGTTCAACCGACAAATGTAAAACATTTTCAAGGGATGACGCATAAAAAAATCAGCATATGATAAAAAGGTCATTGAAACGTAAGGCGAACATCCTTAAGTAGGCAGGTGGCAGCATCATTTCCTTTTTTTCCTAGATGAAGTTTCATTTGACTCCAGAAATATGCTTAGGAATCATGGGTATGGTATTAAAGGATAAAAAGTTCTCTACCGCAGAGAATTAAATCGGAAGCCACGCGTATCTGACGACTGAGAACATGATGTAGAAGGAGATGTTCGCTCATCACCATGAGGCACCAAGAGTGAACAACAATGTTTTTGGCTAGAATGAAAGATATGAAGAGAAAGTTTTTGATAGTTCCGTCTAGCGTGCGGCAGGATCAGGTGTAACAGATGTTTTGATGAAAATTGAGTGTGAAAGGGCATGTAACGGTGGTACTCGAACCAACGACATTTTTGCCTAACATCCCACTGTCGTTGGTTCGAGTACCACCGTATACATGGCCTTTTCGCTCAATTTTCATAAAAAACATCTGTTACATTTTCCAATCCTGCCGCACACTAGCGGAACTATCAAAAACTTTCTCTTCATATCTTTCATTCTAGCCAAAAACATTCCTGAATAGAAATGGTGATGTAAAAAATATTAGCAGACATCTTCCAAACATTAAATTTGGAATGTATTCGAGTTCAAAGTAACGTCTAGTACATACGTATAAATACAACATATTTAAACTTCACATTAAAAACAAACGTATTGATGATGTTAAATTTAACATCAGAACACGTATTATAAAACTAGAATCTAAAATTACATGACAATCAAACGTTATGTATGTGTGAAATGTTGTGTACCTAAGACATCTAAACACATCTGATGATATTATAATTGGCCGTTACCTTAGAAATAATCTTCATTCTACTGTAAAAGACTGCAGGTCTACAGCATTAGATAACTGCTTACAACATAAGAATGGAAACGTTACAATAGAATCAAAGGTCTTTGTAAGTAAAATGTTATATACTAATAAGCCAGAATACATCTTGTGTCATGACAATCACACGTTGCGTTGAAATCCATGTTCTTATAGATGTAAAATTTTTGTACTCATAAAATATCGGTAAATATCCGATGCGATTAGAATTAAGTGTGAATCGTATATGTTTTGGCGATATTGGTGCATATTTACTTTATGTACTGTACTCAACGCGAATAAAAATTTACCTGACCTAACATGTGATTTTGATGCTTGCAGATTATTTGGTTTTAATGTTATTATCTACAACTGAAAACATCCGGAAACGATACACCGTCACTTTTTTCTACATCTGAATGCATCATACATCATCTCTTTTATTGGATAAAATCGACACTTGAAAACATATGTAAGATGTTTATTCATAACCTTTAATACATCTGAAAACATTCAAATTATTGTTTATTCAAATACATTTGAAAACATCAATATGCTTTGATATCTTAAAACATCAGAAAAACATTTTATTTGAATGTCAAAATCATGACGTTAAAGGGACATTGGATTAGAAAAAATTTGTTTGAAAATGTCTGATGTTAACATCATGTTACCTTGCCTAAATACAGCGAAAACGATCTGATCTCTAATGTTCAACGTAAGATGTACATTTGAATTTCATGTTGATGTAGACATTGAAATCAGACATCAGCCTGATGTAAATTTTTATTCGGGTTGTTGTTCACTCTTGGTGCCTCATGGTGATGAGCGAACATCTCCTTCTACATCATAATCGTTACTCCTCGCACGGAGAATATATAACATAACAATTAATGTATGACTGAGAACAGTTTTCTGTGGAGCAGTGGAAGCTTGCATTCCACGTATCATACTCGGCAAATGTTAAGTTTTTTTTTCACACCTTGAGCCATCAATTCAACAGCAAACGCAAAACTCGTCAGTTGATCTGCTTTACCACAAAACTCTTGAACGCTGGGAGACAGACTATTGACAATGTTTTGTACAACTGTTAATCCTTTCAGCAGCGGGTAGAGACCAAACCCTTGCTCTCATTTCTGCTGGTGGCAATTGCATCGTCAGTTTTTCTTGAAGGTGCGCTGGAGAAGCATGAATGGCCTTTGTCCATCCTATCTCTCTGGAGTCATGACGTTCTAGATGAGAGTTATGTTGCCTAATTTTCCGAACTAGTTCATCCAAGTTGACGTTGATGAGAGCTCATGTTCTGTAGGTTTCCGCTGGTTGTAGAAGACACTTTCTTTACTTAGTGCCAAATAGCCACTGAACCAATGGACTGCAAGAAAACGGAAAAAAAACTTATAATTTTGTTCTGGATTATCTTTTCCATCTTCATAGGCACCGGAAACCCCTTGAGGTAGTTTAACTTCAACTACCAGGTCCCACGGCTGGTCTGGTTCTCTATCATTTTGGAAAAAAACACACTTGTGTTGCCAGATTAGTGATAATGCAAGTGTTTCTGGTGTTCCTTAACGATGAACATTATAATTCAGAGATGGTAATCAATGGTCAAGTACAGTATTTGCAAATACTAGAAATGTTCATCGGATCATATAAACTCAGTTGAAAAAGCTGAAATAGTTTATTATCACAAATCAGCACACTTTTTAAAAGCATTACCACTTAGGTGAGCTGTTCCATTTGCTGGAAAAATTTGAAATAAATAAATTACAGCAAAATAACAGATTTTTATAGGGACACCCTAAGCTACGTAGGAAAAAATGCTCTTATTCGGTCATATCAAAAGGTACAGAAAAATTGTATCATCAAAGTTGCTTGAAAGCATTTATTCTACAACTTTTCCTAATAATATATGCCTTCACACTCAAATTATTTTACAGATATCTGTGAAATTTCACCAAAATCCGTTAAATCTGATTACCGAACATTCAGCTGTTGAGAATTCGGTGAAACTTTACAGATTTCAGTAAAAAAAAATTAAGTGTGTTTATTTCTGCAAATAAAAAAGTTAGATTTTCGATTTCTGTGAAAAACAGGCTGAAAATGTATCTTCCAAGCTAAATTCGCATTCTGGACCACTGTGCACTGGTAGTACATGAACACGATCCAGCGCGAATTAAAAGATTCAAAACCGGGACTTCTTTTAAAAAAAGATATTGAGAATTACACTGCTGAACTAAGACTAACACTATGGAATTTGTGATATTCCGCTTTCAAGACTTTTGCAGTACACAAACTACAATTTTACTCAACTAGACTTTATACTATTTCCACAATTGCGAGGTCCCTTTTCGGGGCCAGTTTGAAGATTCGAAGCCACGACTTTTTTCGAAACAAATTGACAGAATTGTTTGATGCTATCAAAAAGACAAATATCAGCAAGTCTCGAAAGCTTATTCATCAGTGTTAAAGCTGTAAAAGGGTGTCCACAATGAGGCGTATTGTCACCTCTTTGTAGTCTTTAAAAGTTGATGATCTCCTCAAAAATCTGAAAACACCCGGGTTTGAAGTAATTGGCTTCGCAGATGATATAGTTATAGTAGTACGATTGAACATAAATCCTTTTTAAATTATTATTGTGCCATTTAAACGAAGGAAAAAATATGTATTTGAAAACTTAAGATTGAAAAGTACGCATTTCGAACTTTCAAATACCTTGAAGTATTCTTTGACAGTAAATTAAACTGAAACTTTCATTTAGAGCAGACAATCAACAGAGCGATAAATGCTCTTTCACACGCTCTAAGGAACCGAAAGTTTGTGATGTGAACCTTTTCGAAGGTGATCTAATAGATCTTATAGCCTGTTCCAGAAAGTATAAGCACACTTTCAAAATAACAAAAAAGTCGTGTTTTTTTAGTTATAATAATTTTATTTGGCAAATCATATTTATATTTGTGTTTTATATGTTATTTTACTCTCGTTCAATCAAAATATTTAATCACAGCCAAGACTCCTAACTTTTCCTCAAACATGACCCATTAGCTTCTGCACAGTGGTACTTCCCACCATTTTGATCACTTTTAGCCAATCTTTTTTAAATTTTTGGATGTTGTCCGCTGGTTTTATGAATTTTCGAAGCTTTGTTTTGGTTAAAGCCCAGAAAGTCTCGATTGGCCGTGCCTCCGGGCAGTTCGGCGAATTCATGTTTTTCGGCACGAAACATACATTTTGACTTTTGTACCATTCTAATGGGTCCTTTGCGGAATGACATGACGCCAAATCAGGCAAAACACTACTTGACCTTCGTGCTGCCTGATCATCGGTAATAATCGCTTCTGGAGACATTCCTTAATGTATTTCTGAGTGTTCATCATCTCCGTTGATATGTACGGACTAGATGTTTTGCCACACTCGCATATTGTCTGCCAAACCATAACCTTCTTACCGATTTTTTCGGTAAAAATTGCCTTCTCCGTTTTGGGGATATCTTTGTGTTCGCTTACAGTATAGAATTGTGGTCCGGGAAGCGTTTTGTAATCTAGTTTCATCGTCCATTATTATACACCCAGAATTTCTACACAATAACGAATCGTAGAGTTGCGGGTTTCACGGACGCGGCCTGTTTTGGGTTCCTTTTGGATTTTTTCTGCTTCCGGTATGTTTTTAGCCCAAGTCTTTCTTTGGCACGCAGGACGTTACTCGAAGAGGTCCCTAGTATTGTCGCAACATCCCGAATGGAAGTCCCTGGTTTTTACTTTTAGGCATCCCTGATCTTTTTATCAATATCCGGACTAACAGGGCCGGATTTCCGACCTCTCTTCGGCGCATCTTCAAACGTACACTGTTCTCTATATTTTCGAATCGCAGATCGTACCGCTCCGACGCTTACACCCTCTTCCTTGGCCAATTTTCTCAAGGAGAGTCCGCTGACAGTGCACCATTTGTGCGCGATACTTTTTCGTTGTTCCGGAGTAAGACCGCGCATTTTGATAGGTAACACAAAACTGAGCACTTTTTTGATGTCATTCAGAAATGTGCAAACAAAAGGACGCAGCCAAAACATGTTGAAATATTTCATTACATTCAAAGTGACCGTTAAAATAAGGTGTGCTTTTACTTTCTGGAACAGTCGTTAGCATTCTTAAATTGTTAGATTGAATCCTTTAGTTATGAACAATGAAAATTAGATGGAGAAAAAAATACAACTTTGACTGTTCGTATCAAGTTATTGATCCTAGACGTGATTCGTGGGAAAAAGGTAGTCAAAACCTACGTTAAGTATCAATTGTATTCTATAAAGACATCTCAAAAATGAACAATCAAGTAGGAGCAGTTGTAACTGGCCCAGGGATTAACATATCAATTTCAATGGGAAAGTGGTCAACTGTATTCAAAGCTGAAATGCAATCAATTCTGATATGTTCAGTTATTTGCTTACGCACGAACTATAGATAGGTATTCAAATTTATGCATTATGTCGGACAATCAAGCAGCACTAAATGCTTTAAAATCTGCAACATGTAATTTGAAGCATGTTTTGAAATGTGTTCAATCACTTTAAAAGTTGTCTTTTAGTCATCAGGTCAATTTGTACTGGGTTCCTGGCCATTGTGGAATTGATGGAAACGAGAGAGCTATTGAACTAGCAAGACTCGGGTCGTTTCATCAGTTCGTAGGACCTGAACCCTTTTGTGGCTTATCTGCATCCTTGATTAGAATGGAGACGAAAGCCTGGAAATAGTTGAAAGTGGAGTCAACGTGGAATAACACTTTCATAGCTAGGCAATCAAAGCGGCTCATCACTACAAACATTTCAAGCAATGACTCGCAAATTACTTGATCGCATCAAAAAAGATTTAACCTTTTATACAGGCCTCATAACTGGTCACTGTCCGAGCCGATATCACTTGAAGCTGATAGGAAAACTTCAAGATGATTCATGCCGGTTTTGTGGCATGGATAGAAAAGACTCGGAACACTTGTTATGCTACTACCCGGCAATCTTCAACAAAAGATTTCTTCAGCAAAGGCCAACTAGAACCCTCTGAGATCTTAAGGTCGGTATCGTGTTCGAAAGAAATTTATTTTTCTATTCCAAACGCATGTTAAATTCCGTTTACTGAAACGGAAAAGTCAAGAATCGAAAAGAAATTTCTGCAACAATATCCACTTGAAAAGATCGAAAAATAATATTGGAATTTGTAAGGTTTCCACGCAAACTGATGGAAGATGGGAGATTATTCCGTAAGTGAAGGTGACATTTTGTTCCATGCAGATCAATTATCAAAATACCGCTTGATAATATTGAACAAAATTCATCTCTACTTTTTAAGTCGATACTAGCTTTTAGCAAAAAAAGGGAGACATGTATCAATAGATCTGAAAATCCTTCCCTCCTTGCCTACCCTGCCTTGGGATAGCTTGGTTAAAGATAGTGTGCTTGATTGGGTACTGCCTTTCAAAAATAGACCTCCGCACAATTTCAAATGCTACTATCAATTTTCACTGCCTGCCGTACTTTAAGGGAACTATCAATACTTTCTCTTCATATCTCTGTCTATAGAAATTGCTGTTCACTCCTAGAGTATCATGTTGATGAGAAGATATTTCCTTCAAAACTACAATAAGTTGGCGGGGCAGGTGGAACCTCTTTATATGTCGATCAAGATTTTTGTGAACCCATTCTTAAGTACTGAATTTTCCCTGCTTATAACAAAACTCAACCCATTTCCAAGAAGCCGAAGAGCAATAACTAAATATGAATTCTTTTTCAATAATTGAACGAACGATGACATCTGTTAGGACGAAACGGTGTCCGCGATGATTGGTTGTGCCTCTCATTAGTTTCATACTACGGCTTAGTGGATTACTCTACCGTGTAATGCCGATGTTGGAACGCAATTCCTGAAAGCAGTTATTGACGATGAAAACATACAGTATGCAAATAAATACCCCCTACCAATTTACGTTTTTTTTTGCTGGTGAAAATCAGTTTAATTTGATAAGTGTTTCTCCATAATTTATAAATTTATGTTTACTAGAAATGAGAAGAAAAATTAGTATTTTCCATTTAATTCAAACTACCTTAATTGCTTATCTTGACAGACACGCGTATTTCGTCTACTATGTGCAGACTTCTTCATAAGATTAACGTTCACAAGATGTTTCGACATATTAGCAGATATCACACCTCCACCTCGACTACATTAGGTTCTCGCCGAGCGATCTCACAAATACTAGCGTGCTGCATAACACGTATAGGATCGATTTGTTCATTGTTTTCAACCACGAGATCAACTGTCAAAATGTTCAGGTTGACAACGGTTTGTTTTTTATTTTCAACCAGCAAAACGATTGTATTAGTGAAACTGCTTACTAATACTAACGGCGGCAGAGAAGTCTATGATAAGAACGGCTGACAGAAGATAAAAGACTGAAGTAAATGTGTACGATGTTTTACCAACACACTCAGATTATTTTACAGAAATCTGTAAAGTTTTACCGAATTCTCAACAGCTGAAAGTTCGGTAATCCAATTTTACGGATTTCGGTAAAATATTACCAAAATCCGGTAAATTTTTTACAGATAACTGTAAAATTATTTCTCCGAAATCCGTAAAATCAGATTGCCGAACGTTCAGCTGTTGAGAATTCGGTAAAAATTTACAGATTTCTGTAAAAAAATCTAAGTGTGAAGATTGTCCGATCTTTTGAAGATTTCAAATGGGGGACTTTTTTGTTCATACTAAAGATTGGACTCGGAAAAAATGCGACAATTTGTTTTGGGTGTAACTTTTTATGTGTGCAAAATTTTATCGCGGTCTGTCAAGTAGTTTTCAAGATGCATTCAAAACAAGAAGAGCTACGCCAGCAAATCTTGGGCGCGGTGATCGATAATCCTGGTCAGTCGCACAGATGGATCGGTAAAAGTCTTGGAATCCACCATTCCACCGTGTCCCACGTTGTAAAGATGTTCCAGGAGACGAAAACCATCTAGCGACGTGCTAGAAGCGGCCGAAAACCGAAAACGGAATACCCAGAGAAGGTGCGGAAGATAAGGGAAGGTTCATTAATTATGTCACGCAGTAAGGGGGGAGGGGGGGTTTGGGAAAACGTGACGATCCATACAAAAAAAATTGAAGGTCCATACAAAAAACGTGACAAGGGGGGGAGGGGGGATTATAATAGGTCATTTTTTGCGTGACGTAATTAATGGACGTTCCCTAACCCTAGCAAAGGAAAATAACAAGCTGATATCATATAAGTAACAAGTTCTGTTATCTCTGTTATCGCATAACAAATTTAGTTATCACCATTGGCAAATTTTGTTATCATATGTTATCATTTTGAACACACTATTTTTTATGAACGCTATAAGTTGAATTGTAAAACTTTAAATATTTCCATCATATTTGAACAAGAAATTTTGCTTTTAATAAAAATATTTTTTTCAGTTATTAGCATTTAGCATTTGATTTCAAATTGATAACATAATTTGTTACTATTTCAATAAATTTGGCTACAATGCAGGATTTTTTATCAAGTTGTTCGCAGTGATAACAAAATAAGTTATTATTATGATATTCAAGGAGTATTTTTTTGTTATTCATTCTGTTATTTTGGCTGTTTATTCAGCCTGAATGATAACCTATTCAGTTAGCAAAAATGATAACCAGGTATTAGAACTTGTTATCAATTTGATATAATCCTTTGCTCGGGGACGCAGTACTTTAAGAATAACCCGAACCTTTCCACCGGAGACGTGGCCAAAAAGGTCAATTCGTCAAAGTGGTTCGTCCAGCAAATCATGAAGCTAGCTGGGCTACGTGTTTTTAAGGTCAGGAAGGCGCCAAACCGGACTGACAAGCAAAACATGGTGGCCAAATTGCGTGCGCGGAAGCTGTGCCGTGAGTAGCTGGTCAAGCCAGGCTGTCTCGACATGGACGACGAGACATATATCAAGGCGGACACGAAACAAATCCCCGGCCTCGAGTTTTTTGTTGATACGTCCCGCATGGAGGTTCCGGAAAAGTTCCGGAAGAGAAAGATGGACAAATTCGCGAAGAAGTACCGCTCTCACCGTGGTCCTACGCTGTACTGGCCGGATCTCGCTTCGTGCCATTCGTGGCGAACCCGCCAAATACACCAGAACTTCGTCCGATCGAAAAGTTTTGGCCGATAATGAAGAAGAAGTTGAAGAAAGGCGGAAAAACATTCAAAACCGATGAAGCTTTGAAGAAAAACTGGGAGAAATAGTGAAAGGAAGATGGACAAAGCCTCGCCCAAGATCTCATGAGCAGTGTTAAGAGAAATGTACGAGCACTCAGCTTGAGGGAGGAAACTCAATAAATAAATTATGCCAAAACATAGCTAATATAAAGGGTGATACGGTCAAAATTTGGTCAAGGGAAAACGCGTGTAAATCGGTGAAATCGTTTATTTAAAAAATCAAATTAAATTTCTTTTTCAAGTTCAATTAGTATAAAATTCAGGAAAAATATTCAGTTAGGCTTCCGCTTTTCCAAATCCGAATTGCCGGGCCTTACGCTTGACCCCTGCCATCAGATTTTGTACAGCCACCTTGTCCACCTTCTTCGCCGCAGAAAGCCAGTTTGCCTTGAACTGCTGCTCGTCCTTAGCAGTTTTTTTGGTCTTCTTTAGGTTCCGCTGGACAATAGCCCAGTATTTCTCAATTGGGCGGAGCTCTGGCGTGTTGGGAGGGTTCTTGTCCTTGGGAACCACCTGCACGTTGTTGGCGGCGTACCACTCCATGGCCTTTTTACCGTAATGGCAAGATGCCAAATCCGGCCAAAACAGTACGGAACAACCGTGTTTCTTCAGGAAAGGCAGCAGACGTTTATTCAAACACTCTTTCACGTAAATTTCTTGGTTGACAGTCCCGGAAGCTATGAAAATGCTGCTTTTCAAGCCACAGGTACAGATGGCTTGCCAAACCAGATATTTTTTGCGAACTTTGACAGTTTCGTGTGCTTGAAAATATCTGCTACCTTTCCCTTCCTTTTGCCGTATAAAACTCCTGTCCCGGAAGCTGCTTGTAGTCGGCTTTGACGTAGGTTTCGTCGTCCATTACCACGCAGTCAAACTTCGTCAGCATCGTCGTGTACAGCCTCCGGGATCGCGCTTTGGCCGTCGTATTTTGTTTATCATCGCGATTTGGAGTCACTACCTTCTTGTAAGTCGATAGTCCGGCTCGTTTTTTGGCTCGATGCACGGTTGTAGACGATACACCCAGCTTATTTGCGGCATCTCGGAGAGATAGGTTAGGGTTTCGCTTGAAACTACCGGCAACTCTCTTTGTCGTCTCAGCGGCTTCCGGTTTTCGATTCCCCCCCGATCCAGACTTCCTGGCTGTCGACAAACGTTCCCCAAACACTTTAATTACATTTGTAACGGTTGATTTGGCAACTTTTAGCGATTTTGCCAACTTTGCGTGCGAGTAGCTCGGATTTTCGCGATGCGCGAGCAAAATTTTGATACGCTGCTCTTCTTGCTTGGACGGCATTTTGACAACTGAAGAGTGAATTCCAAAATCAAAATAGGAGCAACATTCTACACACACACACCTTCAAAATGAGGGGTGTTCAGGTTTTTTAAATGCAAAATTGAAAGAAATACGTCAAGTTGATATTGACCAAATTTTGACCGTATCGCCCTTTATAGTTAGTAAATCCCTAAAAAATTGAGAAGTATCCGATTTAAAATGAATTTTTGGCGATCATTTTTGTGTGTCTCATTTTTTCCGAGTCCAGTCTTTAAGTCCAATCTTTAAAAAAGTCCCGAGAATTTAAGTGCAGCCCAGAAAACTTCTGAAGGGTCCACTGAATGTCATGAAAGTGCCAAGAATTACATGCAAGTCCCAATATCTTCAGTGAAGTTTCAAGGATATCAGGGATGTCCATTGAATTACAATGAAGTTACAAGAAATTCTATGAAATCCAGAGAACAGAGAAAAGCGAATTCCACAGAACTTCAGCGAAGTCTCGAAAACTTTAGTAAAGTTCCGAAGCTGCAAGGAGGTCCCATAAATTTCAGATAACCCTCAATAATTTCAGATAAGTTCCGAGAAGCTCAGAGAAGTTCACGAAGCTACAGAAAAATCCTCAAAACTTCAGAGAAGCTAACTAAATCGTTCATTAGTTGCATCTTAGGGAAGGTCCATTAATTATGTCACGTGGTAGGGGGAAGGGGGGGTTTCGGAAAACGTGACGATCCATACAAAAAATTTTGAAGGTCCATACAAAAAACGTGTCAAGGGGAGGAGGGGTTATAAAAAGTCTATTTTTGCGTGACGTGATTAATGGACGTTCCCTTATGGATGTCTTAAGTTTACTTGCCTGATTCTAGTGATGAACAACATAACGTTTATCTTAAGGAAGCTTCTCATGCGTAATTTCTTCAAAATTTATAGTGTGCTTGAATGAACTTCATTCAAATTTCATAAGATACTTTATGAAAATGAAAATAGATCTTTCTTCTTTGTTTCATAAGGCTCTACTTATGATGTTTACATCCTGTAAGTCACATTGAAAAAGGCAGATTTTTGTGTACGAAGTGTTACCAAGATTTTTTTTTCCTCTGTTCGGGACATAAACCACTGCGACCAGTAATATGATCTATTGTAGTATATCCCGTATCCTTTGTTAAGTGCATGTCGAGTTATTCATCACTATTGTGAAATAATGAAGTATTCGCTGTTGTTACAGTTGTCATTGTTTGTTTTGTTGGCAATGAATCAGGTTTAATTGAAAGTTTCCGCTGTTTAAACCCTTTGGGAGCGATAGCACTCTTCAAA
Source organism: Aedes japonicus (assembly GCA_034211315.2). Lineage (NCBI taxonomy): Eukaryota > Metazoa > Arthropoda > Insecta > Diptera > Culicidae > Aedes > Aedes japonicus. Next base: position 14,837 of record JASCZW010002188.1, read on the forward strand.
GACGCGCCCCTTTATCAGTCAAAACCGGATTCATTGCAACAAAACAAACAATAACTCCGATACTGACCATGCATCAGAACCCTAGTCCTAACCAATTCAAACTATAGAACATCAAATAAAAAATGAGAATTCACATAAATGAAGACTATCCATGTTTTCTTTATTCCAAGCTCATCCTCGGTGAATGAATCTGAGTATTGTCGCTTTTCACAAGACATAAAATGTAATAAGGAATATTATACGTTCCTTTAACTACAAAAACAAATATGTTCCCTAGTTTGAATTAATTAGGACTAGGGTTCGGTGGTAGATCTGTTACCCCATAACGCACCACAAAAGGTGATCAACCAACGTTACGGGTTGTTACCGAGATTACCCGATCTGTTGAAGATTTCAAATGGAAGCATGACTACCATTACCTTACTGATTGCCCCGTTGCCACCTACTAAGATGTATGCGCCAGTAGCATGTGTTAAATATTTATAAACACTTGGATACAAATTTCCTGATCGTAAATTAATCGAATAACAGCGCAAAAGTGGCTACCACCATAAAGAAAACGTATATTGAACGCAGTAAAACATTAACTAGATTTACTGCTCGACCATTTCGCATATTAAAATGCGCGTTCATTGTTTCGAGTGTTAATTATTATTTCCATACACACCATCCATACCCAACGAAACGATTGCAACGTGAGCGTCTTCTATTAACGCATTTGAATTTTTTACTTTCACACAGCTCGTTCGTGGAATCCGGAGGCCGCTGAAAAGATGCTGCGCGAGTCGATGAAATTTCGCGAACGCTGGAACGCCGACGAGATTGACAAGTGGCCCACGCCGCAGATATTGAAGGACTTGGCCCCGCATGGCATGGCGGGTTTCGATCGGGAGGGATCGCCTATTATCATCATCCCCTTTGCCGGGTTCGATATCTGGGGCCTGCTGCATACGGTCTCCCGGGCAGACATAATCCGGATGACACTGCAGGCCCTGGAAGGATACATGAAGGTGGCCTTCGAGCAGAGTGAAAAATGGACAATCCGGCCTGCCGACAGTTTGTGGTAATTTTCGATATGGAAAATTTCAATCTGAAACAGTACGTGTGGCGACCGGCGAGCGAAGTGATTATATCATTGATCAAAATGTACGAAGCTAACTATCCGGAAATTCTGAAATGCTGCTACATCATCAACGCACCTAAAGTTTTTGCCTTCGCGTACAATATGGTGAAGAAATTTCTGGGCGACTACACGATCGACAAGATCAAGATCTACAAATCGGACCGAAACAAGTGGCTGCCGGCTATCCTGGATCGGTGTCCGGCTTCCCAGATCCCCAAGCACTTCGGGGGCACCCAAACCGACGAGGACGGAAATCCCAAGTGCGAGAAGAAAATCTGCTATGGCGGCAAAGTGCCAAAGTCCATGTACACCTCGAAGGAGGATAGCTTTAACAACAACCTCACCTTTACAGAGATCGAGATCAAGAAGGGTGGCAAGCTGAAGCTGACGTTCGACTGCGAGGACGCCGGGTGCTTCTTGAAGTGAGTATAGATCACCTTTAGGTTATGTAGTAGGTACTTACACGAGGATCGTTTGGACTGGGTCATAAATCACCGTTTATACTATGCCTTATCCAGATGGAATAATGTGGTAGGAGACCTTTGGAAGAGCTAGCTTCTTCCAAGTAGTTTATGTAGCAAGTTTACGGGCGTTGTAGTGATTGAACACTGTGGGTAATCAATCAAATATAATCTTTTAAAATTATGGTCAACAATGTATGCTATAACCAAATCCGGTTGAGGGTTAGGAACAAATGAAGACTTTAGTATTGCATCTTTTTCGATTCTATTCTAGATGGGAATTCCGCACTTTCGACCACGACATCAAATTCGGCATCAAATGTGTCAACAAGAAAACGCAGGAAAGCGAAATCGAAGTTCCGCTGAAACGAGTAGCCTCTCACCAGGTGGACGAGTCTGGATTTATCACCTGCCAACCGGGTTGCACCTGTAAGTAGAACAGTGAGATGTATCCTCCCTGCATTTTCTAACGGTCTTCATTCTACCATTCCCAGATTCAGTTCTATTTGACAACTCGTACAGCTATTTTAAGAATAAGAAAATTCGTTACTCTGTCCTGATGACGACGCCGCTCAGTGAAATCGAACAGACGGCCAATGCCATCACCGTCACGGAGGAAGCAGTCGAAGCCACCGAGGATTAGTTTTCGGCCAAATCAAACCGGGCATTGCGAAAGGTCCACCGTACTAAGATCGATTATCTTCATCGCCTCGTTTTAGGTTCCACGCAGTCATTTGTTTTTTTAAGCCTATTGCCAGACGGATGAGGGCAGGCAGTGAACACAGATCCAAATTATTTTGCACTATTTTGGGAAAGTAACCCGCAAGAAAATGAATTTTCACACGACTATGGTGTAGTTTAATGCAAAAATCAGGCACGATACCTTTTGATATGTTTGCCGAGAAATTAGCAGTACTATTAGTAATGCACAGAAAATATTTGTATCATTCACAATTTAGTCAACACTCTGCTGTACCACTTTGTAAATAACTGATTTAAGTTTGAATTTTTATCTTACAAGAAAGTTTGGTTATCCAATATGCGTTCACTCACTTTGTTGTTTTTAGGTTTCGGAATCATGTTATGTTAATACTATTTTTTGCTCAAACTTTAAAGCCCTAAAATATTAACAGCTTCGACTGCAAACGACTGTTGAAATTTGTCAGGAGTACTAATCAGTTCATCAACTGAAAGTTAGTGTAAAATAGTTGGGACGTATTGAAGCCAAAGAACATCTCTGAGAGGCACTGTGTAACTGTTTTTATATTAATCTTCTTGTTTCTAAATTGATAATACGCTGAATCAAGTGACTAGAGTGCAATAAGATAGGTCTTTCTTTTTGCTATAATTTGAGCGGTGAGATCATTATTGGAACTACCCTACTCTGGTTATGAACCCTACCGAATCTTTCGAAACTGTAAAATATAAAAATTAAATTGAATGACAAAGTGAGCGGACGAACCTTAATCTTAAAAAAAACTGTCAATAAAGAACCTTCGCACCTAGATTTCTTGACCTAGCTCAGCAGATATACGACTAAGTAGGCTTATTGGTGGGAGACTGTAATATATGGCTATAAGTAGATATGAAAATATCCAAGTGCTATACATTTCTTAACGATAAACAAACAACAGGAAAGATATACAAGACTAAAGATTGTTTCATACTTTTACAAATGCTGTCCTTCAAACCACAACTAACTTTAGCTAGAGTCTCTTTAAACAAAAAACAAATAAATCGTGACAATATGCGTTTCCCTAAAGAAATCAATCCTTCAAACAAAAAAAATATCCGTCACGAGAGTCAACGAGAAATCGGCTGTCAGTAAACAAAATGTGTGATTTTTAATTGTAATGCCTATGTATAATTGAAAATAAAATAAAATTAAGGAGCGAAACTTTTTTTCAGTGAAGTAAGAAAGCCATACTAGGACGCAACTTCCGGCAGGCATTTCGTACTATAAATTTCCCCGTTCACGGCCAGTCCGGAGCGAAAGAAGAGTGGCTTTGACATCGCCTTCTCGCTGATTGTCAGCCGCAGCAGTACCTTCTTGGGGGACTTGGTGTGTGAAATGAACTTCACCTCGGAGCTCACTTACTTCCCCTTCGTGGGGGAAGTAATATACGAAGTGCCCTGCCAGTCGTTGCCATCCAGGTAGAGATAGGTCTCGTCGTCCACCACCGCTACGTCGCGATTCACCGGGAAAATCGAGTTGACCATCTTATTCAGCCGCTACCGCTGCGTCAATGCCTGCAGCTCCGAAACCAGTGGATGCGACTTCCGCTTCCTTACATGTATGTTCATGTTTGCCAGGTACTTTTTCACTGTTTGGCCAATTGAATCGACCTGCTAGCCAAGCGCACGCATCGATGTAGCCACTTTTCCCTCGGTCTTCCGCTTCAGCATCCTTTGGAACTTCTAGTCGCTCAGGGTCGTCGGCCGTCCGGAAGCGGGCTTTCTTTTGATGCTCTGATTGTAGTCTAATAGTGCCAAGATGTTGTGGATGCCCGAACGGGCGTATCCGGCGTCCACAAAGTGCCGCAAGATGCCCATTTTCGACGCGGCGGGGTGCCGTTCTTAGAACGCGCACACTTCTGAACGGAGTGGCTTCACTATTTTTGCCATCACGGTCAAATTTTGTCTGCTGACTCATGAGTTACTATGATTGATGCTGCATGCAACTAGCGATTTGAAATTGGTCCACTGTTGTAGAATTCCTTGGGTCGAAGTACACCTTGAAGCCAGCACCTTGCTGTACATATTTGCGCCTTTGTTTTGATTCGCTTTGCTATTTTGACAGAATATTTGAGAGTGTGTTCGTGTGAGTTCATTATTAGGGGTGCATTATTGAGCTTGGGACCGAGCTTGGGACGATGTTCTAGTACTGACTGAGCCAAGAAAAAAATCGTTTTTGTATGGGACCTACTGGTCTTAGAGTTAGTCTATGATAATACGTTCGCACTACTGCTTATATTGCGTGATATAGAGTATCTTGACATCAGCAACTATACATCTAGTTTTCATTTGAAATAATATACATGTCATTTGATATCAAGATACTCTATATCACGTAATATTGTCGGAGCGGTAGAAAGTTGGAATTGACTGACTACCGAAGTTGGATTTTACTCGCTACCTGTACGTTAAACATAACGTCGGTAGTAGTGCGCTGTATAGCGCACCTGCTGCGCTATACAGCACACTACTACCATAGACTAACTCTAAGACCAGTAGGTCCCATACGAAAACGATTTTTTTCTTGGCTCAGTCAGTACTAGCACATCGGTCCCAAGCTCGGTCCCAAGCTCAATAATGCACCCCTTATAATGAACTCACATGAACACACTCTCAAATACTCTGTCAAAATAACACAGCAAATCAAAACAAAGGCGCAAATATGTATAACAAGGTGCTGGCTTCAAGGTGTAATTCGGACCAAGGGGTTCTACAACAGTGAACCAATTTCAAATCGCTAGTTACATATTGATTGTTGCTACTACTGACGTTATGTTTAACGTACAGGTAGCGAGTAAAATCCAACTTCGGTAGTCAGTCAATTCCAACTTTCTACCGAACGTACAATATAAGCTGTAGTGTGAACGTACTATAAGCATAGACTAACTCTAACACCCCGTTCGCACTACAACCTATATTAAGTGATATAGAGTATCTTGATATCGACATTTATGCATCAAATTTTCACTGGAAATAACGTGCATGGCATTTGTTATCAAGATACTCTATATCACGTAATATAGGTTGTAGCATAGACTAACTCTGGATGCTATAAAGCTTGTAGTACACTGTTTGTCCAATAGCCAAATATTTGTCATAGGCAGATAGGCATCTGACAAACATCTATGATATCTGTCAGTTGTCTAGCTGCCTATGCCAAATATTTGGCTATTGGACAAACAGTGTACTACAAGCTTAAGCCTCCGATTCTATCGGATAGCTGAACTTTTTCTCTTCGAAATGACCGTGGTGGATTCCGCTTGGCAATATTGAACAAAATTCATTACGCTTTTTACTTTTTAGGTCGATACTGGCCTTTAAACTTAACAGATTACCATCACTAGTTTCAAACGATACAAAGTGGCAAAATTTACCCACACTGATGAAAAAAAACTTTTGATAATCATAAATTACGCCTTATGAAGTATCACAAATGCAGGTTGTTTAGACTTCATAAGATTATTATGTTATTCATAAGAACTCTTACAACTTGCTTACTTACTCCTAATGATTTTTCTATGTGTATTAGTTTCACTAAATTACCTTATGATTTCCATATTCATCCTGTGGATGAAAAAAACTATAAGGCAATTTAATAAATCAACAACAATGGCGAAGAAATGTTGTGGAATTTCGTGCGCCGTTTACCAGGGCACTAGCTGCTGTGATGATGTGTTGGTAATGGTCGATCCGGAAACAACGGTGCTGCAGGTGAAGATATTTTGGATGGGGGTTTTGGATTTCGCTTAAATGTAATAATTGTTTTTATTTTTAATTTGTAGGCTGCTGTATTGGTGGGCGTTGAGATTCCTCGTTCTGTTATCACGGGCGATTGGCCGTAGCCGGTAACTTTCGTATGTGCTTGGTGGAAGTGGAAGTCTCCCAGCCGGTAGCCGCTTGCGCCATGCCGGCTATGAACGAATAGTGAATAAAGACCAGCGGAAATGACTCGTAAAGCTCGCAAAGGTGTGAAGGAGTTCTTGCTCATGAGTCATCCGTTGGATTGTCCGATTTGCGACCAGGCTGGTGAATGCGATCTGCAGGATCAGGCTATGGTTTTCGGGTTGGATTGTTCACGGTTCACCGATATCAGAACAGCGGAAAGCGTGCGTCGAAGATAAGGACATTGGCCCGTTGGTTAAGACCATCATGTCCCGATGCATTCACTGCTCGAGATGCATCCGATTAACGCCGGAATTTGCCGGAGTCGATGATTTGGTTACTACTGTATGAGTAAATGATATGCAGATTGCAACATATGTGGAGAAGTTCTACCAGTCGGTGTTATCCGGAAATGTGATGGATCTTTGCCCGGTTGGTGCTCTGCCTAACAAGTCGTACAGTTTCGTAGCTCATCCGTGGGAGATCTGCAAAGTGGAGTCGATTGATGTGTTAAATGCTGTGGGTACCAACATCATTATGAACACCCGTACTGGAGAATTTCAATATTTCAAGGATTGTAAAAGGTGCCTTTTATTTCCAAATAAAGATGTCTCATTAATTTAATTATTCCAAAAAATAAACCCATCATCCTAAAAATAACATACATGAAAGTGAAAATTGTATTGAAAAATCAATTTTAAATGCATAACGGACACGTTCAGTTATCATAATCAACAATAATGTGTTTCATAAGGCTGTGTTATGAAACTCAATTAGTTATCATATCTAAAACATAGCTGGTAATTAAGACAAAAAACATCGCATTCGCATTCATAAGGTAAAAGTATGAAATTCAAACCGATTCCTTGTGGCTAAATTTCATAAGGTTTTTGAATGAACTTCTTAAGATTTTTTTCGTCAGTGCATGGCACCTTGTTATGGATCCAAGATACACAGAAAAGAGCCACTCTGTATAAAATTACCGTTCCCATAATAAGAACCAGAACTATATCACAAGAAAACCTTAGACCCCATTCAAGGGACATATTTTTACTACACACGAAGAATAATGAATGTTAGAATTAAAAAAACCATTGCTAAAATTTAAAAGATGCGTTGGTTCTTTTTTGTAGAAAGCGGGTTGCTTTCACAACAAAAACGTTCAAACTGCCAAATCAAAAATTTTCTGCTCTGTCCGTTTAAAAGTTGAAACTTTCAAAACGAATTGAAAGTGAAAACAAATTATTTTTATTCCAAAATAAACTTTCAACGAGAAAGTGTCGTGTGATAAAAATAAAAATATGCCATTTGCATTGAATAAAAAATTGTTCTTACATCAAGAGGTTTATTTTTCAGATAAACTGTAGAATTTTCAACCCGAAAGCGTGGCATGAAAGCAAATTATTTGTATTCCAAAGTGAACTATCAAGATGGAATTGCCGTGCTATTAAAATAAAAGTATGATGTTTGGAATGAAATAAAAAAAATGTTGTTACAACAGATTGATCTGAAAAATCTTCTTTATGTTTAAAGAAGATTTTTCAGATGAATCTTTTACATTTTCACAACATGTCTAAAACTAAGTACAGGTAGTTTGTCAGACCGATTCTTTCTAGCTCATAATATCTAACCCAACAAACAACAGTGTCAAATAAACGCTTGTTCAAACAAATTTGGAGAAGTCATCCAGCTTTCTAGAAGAACCAGCTGAACAATTTCTCCAAATTTGTTTGAATAAACAGTTATTCAGCATGGATGTTTGTTGGGAAAGATTCCTATATGTAAGTCGTAGAATGTCATCCACATTCGTCCACTCGAATGGCAATCCACATTCGTCCACTCGAATGGCAATCCACATTCGTCCATCCTCACGAAGTTTCACAGCAACTCGGCTAAAAGGTGCTCCGAATGTACTTCTAAATCACGAACGAAGTCCTTCAATGTTCGACCAGCGATTGTAGCATATCTATCACCTTCGCTTGGAAATAATAGAAGCAAAATAATCGCTTTCCGGAACAACTTGAATCGAAAACACAGCCGACGTACTTTTTTACCCTTCTTACATCAATAGAAGGGTATTAAGATCGCTTGAAAACTCGACTTTTTATCCGAGGCCCACAGGGCCGAGTGTCATATACCATTCGACTCAGCTCGACGAACTGAGCACATGTCTGTGTGTATGTATGTGTGTGTTTGTATGTGTGTGTATGTGTGTGTGTGCGTTACAAATAATGTCACATCGGTTTCTCAGCCATCTGTGAACCGATTTCAGTTCTGTTGACGGCAAATGGAAGCTACAACATTCCCATAGAACGCTATTGATTTTTTTTCCATTCGGACATTTCGTTACGAAGATATGAACGAAACAGTACTTGAAGGCCTATTATAATAGTAATCAAACAGTTTAGTCTCCGATTACATACTGAGCTAAATAATTTCATTATGATTGGATAATCCTTCATGGAGATATGGCCAAAACAATACCTGAGAGCACATAATTGTGAGATGACAATATACTCGTTGCAGTGCAAAACCAAACAAGACCAATCACACAAATCGATGCCGCTTGCATTCTATTGTGTCGCATCTGGTGCGTTGTATAGCACATACAGCGGACTAGCCACACTATGCAACTCTATAGAATTAGAGCAGGATCGATTGACTCGAGTGGTCTGGTTTTGAACTACTACGAGTATATTCGAAAATTACACAAAATCTCCATTTACTATAACCAATTTTCAACGAACATGTACTTATTAAGCATATTGAATCCATGTCGATAATCAAAATTGACACTAAGGATTGTCTAAAAATTCATTCTATGGACTGATTATATGAAATTTCTAATATTTATGTAATTTCCCCTTTTTCAGAACTAACATAAACAGGTCATTAAAGACCATATTTGAATCACATTGCTGAATAATACGTTTAGGATTGACAAATAGTTCATTTTATTAACTGAATGTATAGCATATTGAATATTTCTGAATCTTCTTGGAATTTCTGATGAAAATGAATACAGTACAATATTGCCCACAATTGAGTTTGTAATTCTGTTAAGTGTAAGAAGGGTTCAGTCTCACCATCGGTGGATTAATGCGGGTTTTTTTTTACAGAAAACGAACTCGAAAAAAACATTTTCCTCGCAATTTTCTCCAAACGCGTATGAAAGCGGACGGGAGCAACGAAGAACACAGTAGATACGTACACAGACAACAACATTGAAAAATTGTAAACGACAACGACAACGACGACTTGCTTTTACAGTTCTACAATTTTCATAGTAAAAGAAACCACTTTTAAATTTACACACTGAACCGAAACATAACACTTTCAAATCAAACGAAGAACTTTCGTTGTAGATAATTTGCCTTTCATTTTAACTTTTAATAAAACAAGATTTATTTTTTGTGTGTATGTTCCTTACTTTGGCATATTATGCCCATCACATGGTATAGTTTTGGTTTTTCAAATATCAATTTCAATCGAAATGTATGAGTCAGTGGCTGTCTATTTTTTATTGATGCTTCGTAACAAAATTATACGCAAAATAAGGAATTCAACAAATTGTGTAGTAATGGCTGGCCCACAATTGATACGTTGCGGATGCGTTTGCGTGAATTTGACAGGTTTTCTGTTAGGTTTCCCATAGGTTTTCTGTCAAATTTACGTCAACGCATCCGCAACGTATCAATTGTGGGTGACCCTTAAGAATTTAATTGTTCAAACTACCGTGGGTCCGATGGATCAGAAGTGGAAATTGGTTTAGTGTTTAACTTTTTCTTCTTTTATTTCAGTTGAAAGTTTTTAGTTAGATGAAGAGTACATAGCTAACAATGTATTGTCTACACAGAAAAAAATCTTGTGGAAAAAATACCATTTTACCCGACAACGGCTATCTTCAAAACTACCATGAAATTTCAGTCAAATTTACTATGTTTATGGCAAAACCTTCATCGTTTGTGGTATATTTGACAGACCTCATATTGATATCAACTGCACCATGGTTGATCTAATCGCAGGCATGGTAAAATCAAACGCATTTATAGTCAGGTGAAAACTGTTGGTGCTTGCGCTCAATTTAACCCTCGAAATGGTAGTTTCTACTGCGGTTATTTATTTGTGTGTAGTCAAGATACATAACAAACCCCATTTTCCTGTCCCTCTTGTCGATATCTCAATTTACTTTAGATTCTATTGATAGCACAATAATTCCTTTTACCATCTTATCCTTGAGAACAATGAATTGTGCAAACTATAGCTACCATTGTATGGTTTCAATACATGTAATTGTAAACCTTTGAAATTTTTTTATTTGAGTGCACGGTAATTCTGAGGTAGTCATTTTTTGACTTCATTCTATGTATTTCAATTAACATGTTCCATACGTCAAAAAATGCATACTTTTTAATCTCAAAAAATGAATAATTTTAAGTCCTCTTTTTATTCGAGCGTGATAGAAAAAATGCATCAAAACAAGGCTATCATCAAAGTGGAAACATCCATTTGTTCTAGTTGATTGACTTTGCCGAAAAAACGTGAAAATAAATAGAATGGGTTCTTGCAACCATACCTGAATCCAATACCATGGACAGGCTACGAGGTGCTAATTAGTTCATTTAGATTGATCTACAGATATTGATACAATAACCGTTGCTTTCTAGGAAATAAAAACTTTCTCCTGTAAATCATTAATCCCTGTAAGAAGAAGCATGTTCTTACATGGTGTATTTTAGTTGCATGTGCGGGTTTTTGAGATAAATTGATACGGAATGTTGTTTATTAGAAGAAGATAAAAGCAGATCTGTACTTTTGAGATATTGGCGCTGATTTACTTATCTCATCTTCATTTCACAAAGTGACTAGTTCCTAAACACAATCATTTAAAAAATGCATAGTTTCTAATCTCTTTCACATGCTGCAAAATGCTTAGAATTTATTCACTCCTTGACGTGTATCCTTTTTAGGCATTTTTGCATAAAACATTTTCAGGCATTTTATGCATAATTCCAGTCTTCAAGCAAAGTGCCTACTTTGAAGTCATAATTGCAACTTCAGATTAACCGTGTGATGCTTCGTGAGAAAATTGCTTCAAATTAGTTATTTTCGAACGATGTTGAGCTCTTTTCTAATGTTGCTCCATCATCACCGAAACAACAAGAGCCTTGTCCCTCGTTTCGATTTCGAATCTCCGCACGAATCGAAACACGAAGCCTCCGCGAAAATTGTACGATCGAATGTCAAACTCTCAACTGTCAAAGTGAAAAATGCCACTGTGTTGTTCTTGCTTTCCCACGGGAGTAGTGCTCTAATTTTATTGGATTTTCGGTGGTAATTTTAACTTTGAAGTGAAAAATTTGCTAACAAAACTGTGTAACGATGTTCACTTGATTGCTTGTCGGTGAAATTCCCACCGCGGAAGTGTTCTCAAGTGGAAAAAGACAGTTTATGCACCAGTGCGAAGGTGTTTCCCTCCCTCTCTCTCTTCCCCGTGCCCATCGTATAAAATAGAGATAGAGGTCTCCTGAACTCATTAGGTTTTTTTTAGTTAATTACGAATTCCTTTTCGGGAAAGTTGTGAAAGCCAAGTTTAAATAATGACTCCGCAACCGCTAGAGCAGGGAGGAGCTGTCACTAGCTTCATCCCGACCGGGCAGGAAATGGCGCAGCGGCAAAATCTGATCCCGCTTGGGAGACTAATCGATTTTATCATACAGAGGACTTACCACGAACTAACGGTACTGGCGGAACTGTGAGTATTGCGGACGAGTGAATGTTAATAGTGGGTTTGACGAATAACTGCTTTGTTTCCAGCTTACCGCGCAAGACGGACATGGAAAGAAAGATCGAAATCTACAACTTTTCGGCCAGCACCCGGCAGCTGTTTATACGTCTACTGGCATTGGTCAAATGGGCAAATTCCGCATCCAAGGTGGATAAATCGGCTAAGATTATGGCCTTTCTGGACAAGCAGTCCCTTCTATTTATGGACACAGCGGACATGCTTTCACGAATGGCTCGGGAAACTCTGGTCAACGCTAGGCTTCCGAACTTCCACATCCCGGCAGCGGTGGAAATTCTCACCACCGGAACCTACTCCCGGCTACCGTCGATCATTAGGGAACGAATTGTTCCGCCTGATCCGATTACTTTGGTTGAGAAACGTCAAACGCTGCAGCGTTTGAATCAAGTTATTCAGCATCGATTGGTTACAGGAAATTTACTCCCTCAGTTAAGAAAGTTCAAGATTGAAAACGGGAGAGTGACATTCAAGGTAGATCACGAATTTGAGGTTTCGCTGACGGTCATGGGCGATGGGCCCAATATTCCATGGCGTCTGCTGGATATTGATGTACTGGTGGAGGATAAAGAGACCGGAGACGGCAAGGCTTTGGTGCATACGCTGCAAATTAACTATATTCATCAGTTGATCCAGGGGCGGATTGTCGATAGTCCGGATGCTCTGGCAGAGGTTTATAATTGCCTGCACTATTTCTGTCAATCGCTGCAGCTGGAAGTGCTGTACACTCAAACACTCCGTTTGATGCGAGACCGACTAGATGATCATATTCAAGTTGATGAGTACATTCCTGGCACGAAGTTGACCGTATCCTACTGGCGGGAGTTGACCAACAAGGACCCCAAATCGGTTCTCGGCTATCGGTTGATGATTCAAACGGATCAAAACGATTCCACCAAGCAGCTGGCTATTTTGCATATCCCGTCAATCGGGACCAAGGAAGTGGACATCGCAGACCGTGCTGTCCGTTCCGAATTGCTGTCGATGGAACGGCTTCTCGTTCATACTGTCTACGTGCGATCATTGGCCCGGTTAGGGGATTTGAAAACCGAGCTTCAAGTGTTCCTCAAGGATGTCGATTACAACATTCAAGGAACTCCGGCAATGCTGACGGTTCCCGTGTTGAATCCGTGCCTTCGGGCCGAACAAATCTACATCACCGTTGATACCCACACGGGAATGCTCCGTTGCCACGTTCCCAAGCACTTGGACTGTCCAATCATGCCGGAAATGCAGCATGCTCTGAACAACAACCGCAGCAAATTGCAGCATCTCTTTTCGGAACTACGCTACTGGATCACCCAACGTAGATGTGAGAAGACGCTTCAGCATCTGCCGGCGACAACACAGGAACGGCTGCCGTTGGTATTCCCACCGGATCATCCGATCGAGAAAATCGGCCCTCATAGGGTCTACATCCAAATGTGCCGCCATGCGAATGTAATTCTGGTAAGTGGGGTTTGGAGTTTGTTTTGTAGTTGATAGTAGAGGTGTTGTTAAACAGGAAAACATTTCAAAGAAATAATCTGAAAAAAATTTCCCTCCGCAGATCGTCGAACTGAAGGAAAAGGAAGGCAGCCCCAATGAGATGACCTACATTTTCTACCTGGTGCTAGTGAAGCCGTCCTCGGTGGAAGATAGTCAAGCTCAGGATCAGGATCAGTCGCAACCCAGTGGTGCTTCGTCCAGTCAGTCCGGGCCGGGTTCTGTGCCACCGGGAGGCCCACCAAGTGTTTCCAGTGTTACAGCCGGTGGAACTGCCCAATCTTCTTCGACGGTAGCCGCGTCGTCTGAAAATGACGGAATGCCAAAAATGTACCTCAAAGTTCAAGCTCTGGTCGAATTCGACACCTTCGTGGCAACTCACGGGCCTGGAACGTACGTTGATGAACAAACACTCGGATGCAAACGTAAACTATTCCCCGGGGAGGGTCCATCTGCGAAGCAATCGAAAATTATCTACCCGGCATACTTCATTCCCGAGCTGGCGCATGTTGTGGCCATGTGCGACGAAAAGCTACCATTCGTAGCTCTTGCCAAGGAACTAACTCGACGCAAGATTCCCCACGGTGGTGTCCAAGTCGAAGCCAATGCAACCTCACTGGTGTTGAAGTTGCTGACATTGCCTCAACCGAAGCCTCCGGTGATTCCGGTTTCCAACAGTGCGGGGGCGGCTGCAGCAGCTTCTGCATCTCAATCGGGTCCGGAACAGAAACCAGCTGAGCCAAAAGTGGTTAGAGTTCCCAAGATCGAAAAGGACGTCTGGAATGCACTGTTGAAGCGGCTTCTCTCGGTGTCGGTCAGAGCTCAAATCAACAAAAGCATTCAAACTCGACAGTGGACGACGGAATTGGTATTCTACGGGACGCCTCTATCCAGCACCCATCACAAAGAGCAGGGAATGCGACGGGCAGTTTATTTGACTTACGAAATGCTCCCCGTTGATTCGGTGGACAAGATCGTCGATATGGTGTTGAATGATTGGTCAAAAATCGTCTACCTCTACACATTGGTTCACGACTTCCGTGAGCAAATCAAGAATGACAAGTATAACCTTCACAACATTGTCACCATCAAGTCGTATAGCTATACGAATCTTCTGTTGGCCTACGGACCAAACAAGGAAGTCAACGTAAACATCTACTGGGACACCGAAGCGAAGGAATTCAGGATGGTGTTCACCGGAGGCAACAATGCCATCAATGCACACTCAATGATGCGAGATCAACTTCAAGCCCATCTAAACCACAACTACGACCTTGCTCAGATCGTTCATTTGCTCCACGAGACGTATCAACCACTCTCATCCATTGCCAAACTCCCGATCATACCACATCTAGCAATACTGCAAAATCCCAAGGTGCCGGTGCTATCGTTCTGCATAATTCCGCAATCTCCCACTCTACTCAGGATCTCCTTCCAGGGAGTCTATTGTCTGGAGGTGCGCCTTCGCGCAAGTGGTCTCTGTTCGATTCGAGATGGTGCCTACAGTCGCTTCGATCGCAGTCACGTCGTAGAGGAATTTACTCCCACCCAAGGACTGAAAGGATTCCTCTCGAAATACGTTGATGAGTCGGCCGTTTACCGACGTCGGTCCCAATCCGAAGATGACAATCCACCATCGCCCATCACCATGGAAGACCCTCACGGTGGACCGGCATCCGTGGGATCGACCTTCCTCAGTGGAAGCGGTATGCGTGGCCCGCAGAGTCCCCGCGATCCGGGTCTTCGTTTCGCAGCACCCCTAACACCTCCTTCGGGATCGAATCCGCACACGCCAGCTTCGCCTCATCCACAGGGAATTGGAGGTGGTCAGAGTCACCCGAACTTCAATATGACTTCCCCACCGGCACCTCACATGCCGCATCCGTCACCAAGTGGTGGTTTGATGCCATCGTCCCCGCTGAATCCGCAGCCCAGTCCGATGGCGGCGCATTCCCCAGGACCGACCAACCTACCTTACATGGGTCACACGGATAGTCCCTTCAGTGCGCACTCTCCGGCCGCTTCCAACTGGCCAGGATCACCCGGTATGCCGAGACCATCGCCTCGACCCGGTCAAAGTCCTGATCATAAGGCTCAAAGTAAGTATTTTGCTGAATACCATCGACTGTAGAGTTGACAACTAACATTTCCTCGTTTCCATCCCAGCACCCCATCACAATACTTCGCGAGTGCTGCCGGCCCGTTCTTGGGCTGGTGCCATCCCCACTCTGCTAACGCACGAGGCCCTGGATACACTGTGTCGGGCGACATGTCACCCACAGAAAGAAATATCCGGACCAGAGCTCAGCCCCCTGGAACGCTTCCTTGGGTCGGTATTCATGCGACGGCAACTCCAACGAATCATTCACCAAGAGGATAATGTAAGTGTTTTACTTCCTCCCAAATCATTTAAAAATCCTCACGACTGCTACTCTCCCCCTCCAGCTAACGGCAATAACATCGAACGAGCCGGGAGTCGTGCTGTTCAAAGCGGACAACCTCCAATACCAAGTGTTCCTGAACCCCAACCACATGCAGTCGCTGCACATGAAGATCAGCCAGGCGCCGATGGCTCCCACCATGGACGGCAAGCCCCCATACCAGTGGTCACCGGATGATCTCCAGATCCTGGAGCAGTTCTTCGATCAACGAGTCGCGGCTCCGCCGTACCGTCCGGCCGTCGTAACTAGCTTTACCCGCATGCTGAACCTCCCGGCGCAGGTGATGAAAGATTTCATCCAAATAATGCGACTAGATCTGATCCCCGATCTGGGTCAGGGTAACAAATGGAACGTGCAATTCATTCTCCGTATGCCACCGTCCGGGACTCCAATCGTTCCCGTCGGAACCACCACAATTCTTTCGCATCGTCAAAAGATTCTCTTCTTCATCCAAATCACCCGCGTTCCGTACCTGCCCAACATGGAATGGAAGGACTCGGTTACCATGGTCCTTCCGATGGTTTACGATATGACCGTTAACCACACTTCGTTGGCGGAACGGCGCGAACAGGTGATACCGCAGTTGACCAGTGCAGTCAGTGCACATCTACGGCGATTCGTTGAATGTACCGTTCTCCAGCAAGGTGAATGCTCTCTCTTCCCGGCGGTACGCGACCTGCTCATGAACCTGACCTTACCAAACGAACAACCTCCACCGGGACAGATGACCAATCAGGTAACTTACTTCTAGCTGATCTACAAACAATAGAGTAATGCATTTGTAATTAAAGATTGGAGCGATGGGTGCTATGGCGCCGGGAGGTCCCGGTCCCGGCCCTATGGGAGGACAGATTGCACAGTCACCAGTGGGGCCCCAGGTTGTGTCGAGTCCGAATCCGATGATGCACTCACCGATGCAAATGGGCGCCGGTGGGCAGCAGTCCAACTATGGCGGGATGGTTGGTGGAGGTGCACAGCCAGGTGGACCTGGAGGTCCCGGCTCAGGAGGGCCGAACTGAAGTACCTAACCTCTGCTATCGACGGATAAGGATTAATTTATAAATAAGTTAAGATAAAGCAAATTACAAAATCTACAAGTTCAGCTCACGGCAGACGAGAGTACACACAGGTACATATATCGAACTTTGAAGAAGTTATGAATAATCAAAACGTGCTTAAGGATTCTTAGTAAGTGATCTTGAACAATCCTACTATTTGTTGACGATCGGTTTGAAGAATATCCGCTCCCCGGCACTCCTTTAAATAAAAAGTAATTGTAAGAGGCAACATCAATTCGAATAATGAAGAATCGTTGAAATCAACTATTGCTTATTTAATAGATTTTGTTGCTATCGTATATTATTGTATAGGTTTTGTTTGGTTTATTTTATATGGGTGGTCTCTATTGTACACAGAAGTTGTCTCCATTCTATTCGGTTCATGGGTGCACTTCACCAGCCTCGCATACTGCGAAGGGACCCCAGGTCACCTGCAACTTGAACAATCCACCTTGGTCGCCTCCTTGTGCCCGTCGTTTCGTTATCAGTCATCATTTAAGTTTGGAAAAAGATAAATTTTTGTTCCACTTTGATTTTTGGGAACCCTTTGGGTGCTAAAATAACTGTGCAAAATTTTATTTTGCTAAAACTGATTGCTATCCAAATGAACGGCTCATTGGACACGGAGAATACAAAACATAACAATTAGAGTATGTAAAACCCATAAATGGTGGTAACCATTAATCCATACTGGTGGGGACCAGTATCACAACGCTTTACGGTCTTTCTCTCCGAGGTCTCTACTTTAGAGATGACGAGAAAACAAAACTTGAAATCATCAGACGTTGGGAAAAAAAACAAACCCAAAAGGAGAGGGTTGCTCTCCCATGTACTCATCAAAACAGAGTGATGTGATTTGAGTGATTCCATAGCAGTGGAATAATCTGAAAAACGATTTGATCAGGACTCTACTGTTGTTTGTGATCTTCAAGCTCCTGTATGAAGGGCCAAAAACGTTTGGGCGGGCCCGTAAGCAGACACACTTACGCGAAACCCGCGAATAAAGGGAAGAGAATCTCCTTCCAAAAGCAAGTTCACACATACAGCATTAGAGTCGAGCCCTCGATTGACAGAATAAACCCAATAGATGGGGTCGAAGAGCCCGCACTCGTTCCACGAAATGTTAACAATAGGGAGGAGGCAGTCCCATGCTCCCTATCCAAATCGTTTCACTTGGGTGCCCTGATGGTCCCTCCCTTTTCCCGTTATATATTATGTCGATATGATGATATTCAGTATATTTTGTAATGGTCATTTGATTGCTTACCTTGTGTTAGAAAATTTGTCTGAAAGTTAAATTGGTTAGGGTTTATACCGTTCTTGATTGCTCTGTGTTGTCTCGATGTTACTGCATTTGAAGAGTTGACTTTAGGATGACGATATGATATTGCTCGTGGTCATAGAATAGGGAAGAGAATAGAAAGGAAAAGGGATTAGTGATTGGTAACACGCTATCCGCATGTTAGATTTTCATGGTGATATTCTCACAACGGCCGTTCAGAATGGTTCGACGGATGCATATGAGAGATCATTCCCGTTGAGTTTTCGCTCGTTTACTCAATTCCATAATGTTTGGTTATAGAATACAAGAAACGTTTTACAACGTGCTTCATTTGGGGATAACAGGATAATGATCCCCCATCGCATCTTCAAGTGATCATTACAAGCTGTCCGTTTGGTTCAGGCACTTTTGAACGTTGATGGGGCAGCCGATTCACACATGAAAGCTGCCGCGACCGACTCGACAGAACGCGCCCATACCCCTTTCTGAACCGAAGGGCAGGGTCAGTCTCTATGTTGCACCATAATATCAAAAATTAATACTTTCTGACGCATCTTACACTGCATGTTATTCGTTAGGACTCATTTGCTATTATAGGCTGATCCAATATGGAATGGTTCAAATACATAAATGCATATACTGTGCTGGTTCTATACAAGGTCTCTCTTTTCTCATATAAAAAGATATCATAAAAGACACAATTACTATGTATACAAATTTCAACTTCGAATAATGTACATGGTATTTTACACTAGGAAAATTCAATTACTTGACCATGTAAAAAGCAGCTACAGTTAGTCAATGCACTATCAACCGTTTACTTACCGATAACCCCACCTACCTCTTGACATAACGTGAGTCAGGGGGGGCAAAACTTACAACAATGCAAATGCGAAGCTGAAAATAGCATAAAAAATATTGTGAAGAGATGTTGAGAAAATGAAATTCACAATTACATTTGTTATGTCTGCATATCTGCTGTCCTGCTGCAATTGTAGACGGACTTGCACTATCATAATCACGAGGAAAGAAAACAATTCAGAATTATTATACAATACTTGGGAATTCCATGGATGATCGGGGTCGAGCTGCCTACATCGCCTTGGTGCGACTGCCACCTAATGTATAGTTGACGCGATACAGCGTTTCTTACTAAACCACTGGATGCCAGGACAGACGCTGTTTGAGCCGCACCTCGTTGGTGGACAGACGCTCGGCACTCACCTCCTCAATCTAGCTGAAGTCAGAAGGACAAGAGTGCACAGGCTGCACTACCATCTAAATATGCAACCCTTAGTTGGCGGTCTTTGTCATCTCTTGACGCGTGGAAGCATGAGGTAGGAACTTGTGAGGACTAGATATATGTTGCGGGAACGCACGCTCCATTCCAGTTGTCTACTCACCATTTTGCAGCCCATGTACGCATCAAAACAGAGTTTACACAAACTACCGCTAGAAACCACCACAAGCTATCGGTGGTACATGAGCGCGATCCAACACGTTACTTTTGCCTGTTGAGGTGGCGGATTCGTCCGTACCTTATCGTACCCCGCAGTAACAAAGGTAACGTCCTTGGTTCGAGTACTACTTTACCCATTCTGCATGCACAATTTTCAATACTTCTATTCTATTTTCAACCCACCGTACACTGACAGTTTTAGCTAAATAACATCTTCCCTAAGCGTCGGATCACTTTGCGGTCTTCTAAGAAAAGTTTTCTTAGAAAATGTCATTGGAAATTATTAGATAAGTTTATTCTCGGAGGGTCGTCTCGCCAGATATTTCACTGTAACATTACCCAAGTAACCACGAGGCTGTAATAGCATGCATATATAGGGCGTATGCATTACGTCTAGTGCATCATTGCAGTTGGATTAAAGCTGGAAAGGGCCCCATTAAGATCGAACTAACGCTATATCTTTTGTAATGCCATAGAACATTGCTAAAGTAGCATTACTGCATTGGTAATGCATCACTACATTCTTAAGCTAATCTAACGCTTCAATACTTGACAACTGTTGAATTGATGCGATCCCGCAATACCGATGTTGATTTTGGGTTGAATAAGTGCAATAATATAATGCTTGTGGTTACTTGGGTAGTTTCCCTATGGAAACTCCAACAACTCGATTCTTCCACGTTCCGTCTTCCATGCGCTCTCCACAGTAGATCGTACGCAGCACCATCCGTTCCAAGACACCGAGAGCACGTTGGACCATGCTTCAGGTTTCGTTGTCGTAGAAGACTACTGATCTTATTAATGTCCTGTAGATGGTCAACTATGTAGTTTTGCGAACTTTGTTCGATCTTAGCGTTCTTCGGAGATCAAAGTATCAAAGTTGCCAGCCATAATACGGCTTTTTTTTACTCGACTCGTTTCGATCCGCACGAGAAGTAGAATAGACACAAAACTCTTCCTCTTCGAAATGAACGTGGTGAATTAGCGATTAGCCGATTAGCCGAGTTTTCAATGATGAGTAATTCGCGGAAGAAGCCATTTTTCACGTTTGTCAGTTAGGCCCTATTGAAAAATCTTTGTCTTTTCAACCTACACTAACGGAACTTTCAAAACCTTCTCTTCATCAATTTCATTCTAGCAAACATTACCGTCCACTCAACTGCATCAAGCCTCATGGTGATAAGGGAACGGCCATTAATTACGTCACGCAAAAAATGACCTTTTATAACCTAGTTTTCCAATTCGAAACTTCATCAAAAGGTATGACGGATCTTCACATTGGCAAACTATACTGCCGTTGCCTGAACTTTTGAAGCTTACACCCCCTCCACACTACAAGCTATATTACGTGATATAGAGTATCTTGATATCAGTATTTGTACATCCAGTATTCACTGGAAAAACTTGCATGGCATTTAATACTCTACACACTACTATTCTTTTCAAAGCTACTTACCTCCAAAATGGAGGACCGCGTTATAGATGTGTATCACAAAAGAATCTACACAATAGCAGCTAACAAAAGTACCAGAATACTGTTTTTGAACTGCACTATCTTTTGGTGTTCAAATTGTCACTCATCTAATTGCTGCAAATACTCACAATCTAATAAGATAGAATTATAGGTGTAATCCACATAATCCGTGAAACTTGAACCAGTCCGAGAACCAGTCAATGACCTCTGTCACACACAAGTTCTTTTTTGACTACAACTTTGCACACCAGGCTTTTTTTATTGTTATTTTTTTCTCGTCACCACTAAAAAGTAGGCTTATTCTTTCATTGAAGTGATCACGTGTATACTGAGTTAATCTTCCAAACAAACTACCATTCTACTTTATTGATTCAATCGAGTCCCTTCGCCTGTACAGTAATCGTGCTTATTGTTTCGCAGGGGTACTGGTCGTTAGGTGGAAAAGGCAAAATATATAACAGACTGTGAATGATTTTCTTATTGAAACATAAATGATTTTCATACAGTTTTCCTATGAGTTTTTCCATAGTCTTTGGAAAAACTTTCGTTGTTCAAAAGTTTGATTGCTGATATCCAATCTATTTCACACAGCGAAGGAATCATAAGATAATTGAGGAAAGATTACATATCGTTTTAGAGCAAAACATCCTAAATTATTTAGCTCAGTCTCAGTGTTGAACTGCTCGAATCGAATGTGTCTCCGTCACCGACATTGCTTTTTAATGTTTTTCCTTTCTGTACCCCTCGACGCACTTGCTGGATGCTGCTCTGGTTTTCGAGTTTTGAACGAGGTTTTGACATTTTAAACTGTCAAAATGGCGCCGCACGCGAATGTCGACTCTCTTGTTCAAAATCGGACGACGGTCGATAAAAGCGCATAAAAAAATAATGACATGGCTGACTGTGTCGTTAGTGTGTGCTTGGTCGTGGTAAGATTTTTTCTCATTAAATAAACTTGAAGAAATTGTGTGAATTTCCTCCCGAAAATGTGCTCAAAATGTTGCTAACTACCCTGTGAAGTGAAAGTGACTGCTAGTTCCTGCGGGGTGACATTTTTCGGACTAATTTGAATGAGTGAAAAATCGAGTTCAGATTTTTCACCAATGTTCGTTCCCGAAATCCGATGTCTCCCTTGGTTGCCTTTTTCCCGTGTGCCCATCATCGCCCATCGCCTCCGTCGCCGCCGTTGGTGGTGATATTACGATACGACGATGTCGGATGGGCAAAAGGAATGCAACGTTTGACACACAAAAAGGGGAATGGGATGCGCAAAGGGGAGCAAAATGGAGAAATCGACCGAGTTGAACAGTTTTTTTTTCTTGTTTTATTTATGCTGTCTTTGTTAGCTCCTTATCTGGATCAATATTTTTAGTTCTCATGCCAAAAAATCGACTAATATGTTTTGTCTTTTTCCCTTTCTCTGCTTACAGCTTGTGTAACTAAAAACCGCTATTTTAGACTAAAAAGCAGTATAATCGAATCTACACCTACAAAAAGCAACCAAACAGAAAATCAAACACAACTCATCAATATTGTTTCTTCACAAACCACAATTAACGGGAAAAATACTCAAAAATTATTAAAAAAAAATCTTTCACCGAAACCAAGAAATCGCGACATTAATCTTAGTGTTATCGAGACAAAGCCTTAAAAGAAAAAAAGAAAATATTCGTAATGCAATTGTGATCTCCAACTTTATTTTTTCATTTTTTTGTTTGAGAACAAAATATAAAAAAAAACAAGTGTTAAAAGGAAAAAAGTATTGAGGAACAGAAGTTATAACAAAACAACTCAGCACGCATTTACGACATCTCTTGGAACCAAGAATCGAAGAAAAAGATCAAGAAACAACCATCGCCACCACAACCACCACCTCCAGACCAGTTCAGACACACGGCCTGCCTGAAACATTGATTGATAACAACAACCCAGTAGTAGCAGAAAGAAAGAAAGAGCGAAACAGCAAAATCAGCCGAAACAGTGTGGCGTGTGCCAGCCAGCCTCTTCTGCCCGGCGGGAGCAGCAGCAGCGGAAGCAACAACAACAGCGAACCAAACGAAAAAGTGAGTACAGTGAAATGCAATTTGGGCATCATTTTGGCCGATGAATCATCGATCTAGACTAGTTGTTACTGATTTGTGATTGGCACCAATCATGATAGACAGATAAATTACATTACCTATGCAAAAACGACGCAAAACGAAAACATCCAGCTTTGAATGTGAGAATGAGGCGTCAACGCGTATCTTGTTCCAACCCGGTAGGAAGGGGATTATCATTGATAACGATGTTAGTTCGCGTCTCTTGGTTCAGCATACACATGCATGAAAGTGACGAGAAGAATTCAGCTAAGCTTGCTTTTCTTCGTTTTATTTTATTTTTTTAATAGTGTCACCTTTTGGATGAAGCTATACTGCAATGTGTTCGTTGAACATCTTTTAGAAGTTCTTCGCTATTCGTGTTGGAGCAAATAAGGGATGTGAACAAAGAGGGTGATGTTATTTCTTCTGATTTTTACCTGTATGCTGCAGGTACCATCAATTAAAATCACAACGCGTTGTATTTTTCTGTAAATTTAAATCGCTTGATAATTGTAACAATTAACTATTTTTTTTAAAAAAGGAAGCAATAAATTGTTAGAAAGAACCAGATTACGAGTCGTAGTAAGCATTATGCTTAATCATAACGGTTGTAGGACAAAAGGTCGAATGACAAAACGACGAAGGTACAAAAGGTAGAATGAAGAGAAGGGGGACAAAATGTCGAAATGAAACATCGAATGGACAATACGTCGAACGAACAAAAAGTGGAATAATACGGAAAGGATCAACAGTTCAAATAATTCGCATGGACAAATATCGTGAAGACCAAAGAGCACGGATACAAATTTCTTCCATTTCAATTAATAATATCGACGTTCAGCTTGAAACATGAGAATTATTTAAAGTGAAAAGAAAGCAGGTTTCTAACTAGAACATGAGAAGAAGGATTAGTAATTTCCATTTAATTTCAACTACTTTATTGCTTAACTTGACAGCAACGCGTATTTCGTCTACAATGTGCAGTCTTCTTCAGTGTCGTGTACTAATGCACGACTTAAGTACACGGTACAACACGAGAAGAGCGTTAGTACACGACACTGAAGAAGTCTGCACATTGTAGACGAAATACGCGTATCTGTCAAGATAAGCAATAAAAGTAGTTGGAATTAAATGGAAAATACGAATCCTTCTTCTCTTCTTTAGATAACAGGATTTTTTTTTCAGACATCAATGTCACTTAGTTTTAGACATGGAATATGTTTGAAATAAAGCATGTTTATGTTTGCAGCATAAACTAAGTTTATGTTTGGATTTATTATTTATGGATGATTAAGATTCCGTTACCCTTACCGTAGAAACATTTTCCAACATATTTGAACGTGTTAAAAAAGCGTTGGACTCTGAAGAAAATTTAAGTATTCTCAAACTTGGGTCTCAATTTCCTCTAGTATTTCTATTACTGCTATTTTGGAAGCAACGACTAAGTGCTAATTTTATTACATAAAATGTTGCATGTTTCTATTCGGCTCAAAACACTTATCAGTACAGGGTGGCCACAGACTCGAGAAAATCGGAAAATGCGGGAATCTAAAATCATCGGGAAATATGCGGGAAAAAGTCGGGAATTTCAAAAGTCATCGGGAATGTTTGTAATATGGAAGGAACATCCCAAAAGTTCAAGGAACATTCCAGAAAATTAGAGAACTTCCAATAGGGAACAGTCCAGAAATTTATGAAGCTTTTCAACAGTTTGCGGATCCTCCTAGAGGTTTAGAGAACTTCTAAGAATTTCACGAAACTTGCTAGACAGCGAACATGTAGGAGTTCAAGAAACTTCCTTAAAGTTTAGGGTACTTTCCATGAAAAATTCTCAGAACTTCAGAAAATGCCCACAACGATCATGGGACTTCCCCAAAGATTAGGAAACTTTCCAAAAACTCAGCAAACATCTCAGACGTCCAGAGAACGTCCCAGAAATTCAGAGAATGCCCCAGAAGTTCAGGGAACTTTCCAAAAGCTCGAAAAAACTCCCAGATGCTCAGGGAATTCAGCAATTCAGGAAATTTCTCAGTAGTCCAGAGATCTTCCAAGAATTTCAAAAAACTTCCCCTAAGATCGGGGAACTTTCCAGAATTTCAGAAAACGTCCCAGATATACAGTAGGCTGCTAAGGATTTTTTGAGCATTTAAAAAGTTTAGGAAACTTTCGATTATTTTTTCCATAAGTTTGGGGAGCTTACTAGAACTTCAAGGATCTTTCCAGGTAATCGAGAAACTTTCCAATCGTTCAGAAAACATCCCAGAAGTTCGGAGTTCTTAAGGTCAGAAGAACTTAAACTTCTTACTACTCGATAGTTTTTTCGTACCCAACCAAAACGAGATGAAAGAAACCAACTACTTTTTTTTAATCAATTTCATAGCATTTACACCTATTCACAATTTTGGAGATCATAAAAAGTTCATGTACGGTTTAACAACATCTCGGAAATGCTAATTATTTATTCCAGACATTCCACAGCTTCCCAGTTTTTTTTTTTTCAATTTCTCGTAATTATTTAAATATTTGTGATATTCTGCTTTTTATCACAGAATATGTACTTGCTGGAAATTAAAATAACTTCCGGGAAGCTAAATCTGATCCATGAATGATCAGCAAACTTTTTGGAAGCTCATTCAAGTTTCCAGAAACGTTAATAATTTTTCGGCAATTCAATGAACTTCTCTAAAGTTCCACCATTTCTCTTCTCGAAAGAAAAGTTTGCTAACTTCATGATTATCTTGAAATTTTCAATTATTTTATTCAACTGCCGAGAAGATTAATCCACTTCTGGCATGTTCATTATAGGTTTTTCCACCCAATCTTTATAGATATTCCGAAGTTCATTAAATTAAAATTTTAAAGATTTTTTTAAAATTTTAAAATTTTTAAAGCGTTCAGTAAGAAATATAGAAGCATATATAAGTTCTGAAATGATGCAAAATAGATCCGGTATAAAACAAACTTTACAACACCGGTGCAGCGGTGCTTTTGCGTTTGGTCTAAACAAATAAACCACCGTTGAAGATGACCTTAGAAGATCTGACTACACGGCTGTAACAGGTGAGGCTTCACACATGCCAGTGCCAGAAATGAACTTATCTTTCATGTGGTGGCGAATGTGTTTGAAGTTTGGCGAATTCCGTTTGTAAAGGTGTTAACACATGGTGAAACAAGAATTTGGACAGCTTTGCTCAATGCCGTCTGACGTTGTTTGCCGGATTCCAGAGAAAAGAAAATGATTTGGACAAATTTTGGCTAGAACCAAGAAGGAGCTACCAAATTTGACAACATTTGTTGAAAATTGGCTCATCCTGTCCCACTAAAAGGCGTATTTTAAATAAATGGAAACTGTCTGGTGGTAAATCAAACTGGAAAAAGGTTGGGAGCTCAGAGATTTAGCTACGAGTATTTTATATTAACTCATCTTAACAGTCGGAAAAATAAGGCAAAAATGCGGGAAAAATTCGGGAAAAATGCGGGAATTTTTATATTAAGATTGTGTGGCCACCCTGCTATTTAAAAAAAATCTTGTGTTCAAAATTAGTATGATTTATTCTTAACATTAATTTAAAATAAACATTACATGATTTTTTTTAAACAACGATGTCACTTGGTATTAAACATGGAATATCATGGAAAAAAATCATGTTTATGTATGCGGCCAGAATGAAAATTATGTTGGGATTTACCTGGAATATGTTTGTTATGACGGTATTTTTTTCTGCAGGAGAGTAACATTTATATCAGCTCTTTAAAGAAAATTTAAATTTTTTTTTGTACAAAAAGATGATATGACACTGTTTATTGGGATTCCGTAATCATTATTTTTTCTTCTCTCCTGCACTGCTTGTTTCTTTAAATAGTTATGCCTTGTTCGGATTACGTATTTATAATATGATACAAGGCTATCTTGATAACATTTTGCTTGTTAATAGTTTTTTGACAACCCTTGTTACATTTTACAATTCCGTAGTTAAACAATGTCGAATATTATTCACATTAATTAAATCAAATATGTTTTATTTTTTTATTACATTTGGATTTGGTGCGAATTTGTTCATAAAATTCGTTCTGGTGCGGATTTGGCGCGGACTCGTTCAACACCATTTTGATATACGAAAATAAGTAAATAAATACACAAAATAAATTAACAAAATTAGTGAACCAGACATCCTTTTAAAACATTCTCTGAAATGAGAACATTGCTTAACATTGTAACTAGCGTAGCTCATTCTAATGCAGAGGTCGAAAGAATTTTTTTTCCCTATCTAAGCATTTGATGCCGGAACTAGGCCCAGTGAACAGCACTTCAATAATCGTAAAAATATTTAGCATCATTTTTTTTGAGAATGATATAACCAAATTTGTTGTTTCAAAGGATTTGATTTTGAAGGCCAAATCTTACGATTCCAAGCAGAAACAGAAGAAAAATGTTGTATTAGTGGAGGCTCGACAAAGAAGGCAAAAAAGAAGAAGAAAGTAAGGACCCAGATCAAAAATCAAGAAGAAGTAGTCGGAATGAAAAGGAACGCAAGAGAAGATAGTTTTAACTTGATGAACAAGAAATCAGAGCAATGACATCCAATAATCCAAAAACATCATTCCTGAAAGTTCTTTGAAACACAAAGATAGCATTGTGCAGAAGGAACAATCAAAAAGGGCTAGTCAAATGAAGGCTAGTGAGAACAATTTCATATTAAATAAATAAGTACCAAATTTGTTACATCATTGACCAAATATGGATCATTCTCTTTGACATACTTTACTTATCGGTTGTATTGGAGTGCTTTCGTCACTCACTCATATGTCCTGTGTGCCTTCAGACATGCACTGGGCCAGCGTGGATCACACCTTGGGTCGTTGGTTGTTTTTGTTTGGACATTTTTTCGGTCGATTTATTTGACTTAAAAAGTCTACGTTTGTCTACGATGGGGGAGGGGGGGATATAAAAAAAAGTCTACGCAGACCTTTTTTTTCTCTATAAAACGGATATTCATATCCTCCACGCAGAAAAAAATACCGTCATACCAACATATTCCAGGTAAATCCAAACATAAAATTAGTTTTTTTTGGCCGCAAGCATAAACTAGCTTTCTTTTAAATATATTCTATGTGTAAAACCAAGTGACATCGATGTTTGAAATTACAATCATATTATGTTTATTTTCAACATATTAAGATATAAACGTACAAATATTGGATTTTGCTGGTTGCGGTCTAAATTATTCTACGAATCTTGGCTATCTTAGTCCTGGATTGAGCTTAAATACTAACAGGTTCCAGATTCAAGAAGTTTGCTCAGAGATTCACTACTGGAATCGAGAAAATAACCTACCAATAAACCTGACGATTGGCTCATGATGCGAGCGTCAATCCTTTCACCCTCAAATTGACCTACCCGATAAATGTATTGTTGAAATTAACAAGCCTTGAAATTGATTCAAAAACTGTTATTTTCGTTCGAAACATGCTTCCTATTAACTTTGAATAATTCTTCACCCCGATCATTTTCGGAATACATTTCTGAGCCAAGTAAGCTCGAGCTCTCATGGCATGAATGAAGTTTTTCTATTTGTATTGCCAAAGTAAGTTTTATTGCAATTGTAAACCTATCTGTGTCATAAAATCCGTGCTAGTTCGTACACTTTCAATACAAATCCTGTTGATTTGTGCTTACAATTCAAAACGTGCGACGAAAATATATAGGTGGAACTACACACAGTGGCAAAAGTACCTAATATTGAGTAGAACCCGGGTAACCAATAAGCATTGAAATATGCACTAATTCTGCATCATCATTTACGATTCTGCTTGCTGTACATTGGCTGTCTGAATGCAGAGCTGTCGTAAAATAGCATACACAAAGCTACCGTAATGTTAGCTGTCTGATATCTGCATTTTTGCTACTTGTAATATTATTAGAAGAACGCACTGAAAATGCTTAATTAAAGCTGTTTGCAAATCGATAAGTGTCCGAATTTTCGAAGCGTTTCATCATCCTCGCTTACTCCAGCATCAGGACTATAATAGTCCTCACTCTGGTGATTGAATCATCTTTATCCAAGTTCTGCAGTTCCATCTGTTAACATTTGTAAACAACTTTAATTAAGCATTTTCAGTGCGTTATTCTAATAAAATACTAAGCAACAAAAATGCAGCGAATTCGAATCCCATCCTAGGAAATGTAAAAACTGCAGCGAATTTAAGTTTCCCCTTTCACAAGAAAAATAGGGGGTCTAAACAGAAAGCAAACGTTCATCATCATCAGTACAGGAGAGGAAAAAAAAATATAACAGGAAAATGAATAAATTCTAAAATTGAAAATCAAGCATTCTAAAAGCTAAACTCTCCAGCAGCAGAACAACATTTCAACTGCTGTCATCTAGCTGCCATTTGCAAACGTTACCAATTAATGACATAGGGTCCAGCCGTATTAGCGGGCCAAAACCTGCTTTAGAATAGCATTTAAGGTGAATATAATGCTCATATGCATTATATCGCTTGTCGTTAAGACGCATATAGGGCTACTTACAGGCTCTATTTAATGCTTATTAGTTACCTGGGAATTCATCCAAGTCGACACTCTTGAAGCGTTTTTATTCTTCGTGTCATTGAATCAGAAAAGAGTCCTTATTTGCCACCACATTTAATGATAGATTTTATCATTTTCCAAAGCAAATTAGCATCTATACATCTAAAGACTGTCTACGTTAAATTTTGGACACCAAAATAATAGTAGCAAAACAAAATTTACACACTATTTACAAAAACCGATTGTTTATTTCACAAAAATAGATTTATATCTACATAAGAAACAGTTGATAAAGATGTTAATCCTTTTTTCTGTTAAATTTTCAAACTTTCTGTGGTACACCCGTGATCAGGTTCCGTACGGTATCCTCAGATACGCCCGCCGTGGCGATTCTCCATCTTCTTTTGAAATCATCGGTGCCATTTGCTTTCTTCTTAGTTTCGAAGAGTGTCCGCTTAACTAGTGCGCAGTACTTCTCTATTGGGCGAAGTTCTGGACAGTTTGATGGATTGGCTGTTTTTGGCACGTATTTGACCTCTTGTATCCGTGAAATAATTTAAAAACTACTTTGAAAAAAAATGTGTCCAAAACCTTTGACAGGGTTTAGTTTTCACCGAAAATAATTTGCATTGCATTTGATGTCAAGAGCACGTAATGTTGGTTGCAATGTGACCGGGGTCTAATGCTACACGCTAAAATTTCTGTCTCTAATTATCTTTTCGAAAGGATAACAAAAGACAGTAATTTGAGCGTGTTGGTTGTGTTTCTCTATTCGTTTTTTAAAACATCGATAGATCGAATGCATGGTACCAGCTCAATAGTATGTTTATGATGTTAGCCATTGAGTATTTTCAGTTATACGTGAATGAGATGATAATTGATAGTTAACTTGCTCCCATTTGACAAACATTTAGAAGAGGGTTTTAGTTATATGTGGTTGTGATACCTGTCAGCAATACTATAGCGCATGTGGGACAAAGTACATTAAAAGGTCTGAGAAGACGTCAACTTGCTTTAGAAAACTTTCAAAGAAGATAAACTGAACTTTAAGTCTTTTAGACTTAAAGATCAATATTAAACAAATAAAAAGACATAACCTTTTCTGCAACAGAACAACAGAATATTATACATAACTACATGACATTGAATATATATTGGGAAGGGAGGGAGCATCAGGGTATCATTCAAGCTGGAATTGGACAATGGAGTGGTATGACAACCGGCGTCTAGGAGGGAATAAACAGTATCATTTTCTTATCCTACCGATTCGATTGTGATGTTGCGAATTCTACTCCAACAGTTTCAGCGTGAGTGACGCGCCCTTCTTAACAAGCCATCCCGTAGAAAGCTTAATGAGTATTGCGAATTGGGTTATGCGATTTGTTGGATCGTATCATTGGAAGGAGAATCTTATGTTCCCGCGGGTTTCGCGTAAGTGTCTCTGCTTACGGGTCCGCCCCACCGTTTTTGGCCCTTCATACAGCGTTACTGTGAATGCAACCCGGTAACTCAATTTGATCTTGCTGTTAAGTGGAGCTGCATACATGACAAGGTCGTAGAAGGGATGGCGGCTACCTTATATACATACATACAGAACAGAATAGAATTTAACTGTATAGCGCAGAAGACAATTACTGACTAAGGGGGCAAACTGATAGGTGATTTAAACGGGTTAAGACGAGGTATGCATCGATGACGTTCAAAGCACATCAGAACTAGACATTAGTTAACTAAGTTATGAAACTGACTGAAGAAGTTACGAAAGCCCTCTTGAACTTGTAAACGTAACATTGACCAACTAACTAAACAACATTAAGAGACGTAACGACCTCCCAAACTCTTTTAAAGGAAACTTCTCTCTCGTGAGTAACATCAGTACATCATAAAAATTATACTGGGACTACTGAGACTTGTAACATCAGACGTACTAAAACTGGTAGAATTCAAATATGTCAACGACATAATGACAACTTATTTTTGATTCGAGAAAACCGCTCAAATAGACTTTCGCAGCACATAAATGACGAACAAAACTACAAAAGACTGAAGAAAACACACTGACAAACTAAATGACGAAAAGTGGAAACGACACCATACAAAACATGACTGAGAGAAAGCGAACTTGAAAATATAACAAAAGCGTCAAAAGCGTCTCTATGGACGACATGATCCTTGCACGGTTGGTCAAATGCTTCAAAATGAGTTAAGTTAAATCATTCTCAAAACGACCTACAATTTGTACAGTAAAATCATCAACACATCGGGATAACGACCACGGTTACAGAGGGTTACCGCTAGATGGCGTTCAAATGTTCTAATACCGTCAAACCTTACATCCTTATAGGGAATTCTATATCCAACAACTAAATCTAGACCGATAAGCAACCCAAAATTACACAGCATTATAGCATGCATTCCACAGCGTCCCGGCAACGGGACAACCGGGGATACGGGGATGAAATCATGTATTAAATAACCCACAAAACCCCTAAATATGTTCTAATAGAATGTATTGTTTCACCCTGCAATTCAGGCTAGAAGCTGGGCCATCGAATGTCATTAGCCAGAACAACATCATTAGCAACAGCCTAACAATAACATAGAACAGGTTAAAAACCACAACAGCAACAGCAACAACAACAACAACCACAGCAACAACATCCTCCAAGAAAGCTCAGTGCAGACAAGGAAAAGGCAAGTGTATGAATTGGGGACAGTTTTGCAGTAGAAACTAGAGAAACAATTGTTCGTTGAACAACAGTGAAAAACACCAAAATTCTTCTTGTAAACGAAAAGTGTAACGACTCATTAACGGAAGCCAAAAAATTGCAAAGCATCAACTCTAGTATTGTACAATTCGGATAGTGTACCCCAGTTCGTTCGTTTTTCATCAGTTTTGTGTTTCGTGAACTATTCAAGTTTAATTTCTCTGCTGGGACAGTTTGTTTCGGTCATTGCCATCACAGTTTAAGTAAACAGCTGCAACAAAACATCGGAAAAGAAGGTAATTTGGAAGAACAATAGTGACGCAGAAAAAAAAATACTACTAAAACTACTACTACTAATACTACCAAGTACAAAGTATCAGAAAAAATAAGCAAAAACAAGGGAAAAGCAACACATTTCGTTAAGTTAGTTTATTTAAAGTAATTGAAAGTACATGCTCGCAGTTACTGATTTTTAGTTGATTAAATTGGGACTGCTTCATAGCGAACGTTAAGACTTTTACTTCAGTGTATGAGAAGAAGAAAAAGAAAGGAAAGACAAGAAGTGGAAAACTGATAACAATAACAAAGGAAAGAAGGAAGAAGGATCCTGGTGGAAGTTATTTTTTTTTGTGGTGAATACACGGAAAAGCAAAAGTGAAACGTTTTATATAAGTGAAAGAAGGTGAACTCTATAGGAAATATTTAACAAATCTAAAAGTCTAAAGCGGAAAACAAAAGAGAAATTTAAAATTCTGAAATAAAAAAAGAATACAAATAAAACCATTCTGTGATAAAATTTAAAAAAAAATAAACAAGTAAACAAAAGTAAGCGTACGTTTATTGATGCAAAACTAAGTTTAAGCTAAGCGTAAGTGAGAACCCCCCAACCCTGCGAAGGGTGTCACACGAAATACTACATACTGAACTACCAACTGTAAGTGAACAAAAAAAACATAAGCAGAAGAAGGAGAAGACGAAGATACACCTCCTACCGTAGCCGGGTGCAAACCTGTGTGAAACGTAAAAAGACTAAGTGAAACAACCTAAAAACAGCAACAGCAACAACAGAACAAGCTAAAAAACAAGTGTAACCGGACAGTGATTCCTTCTACATAGAAATATATACAATACTGATAGAAATTATTTGCCGAAAAGCAACCCACGTTAGCTTTTATTTATCGAATTTCCTCTTGTTTTATTCAACTGCTATTTAAGTTTGAGTTTTTAAGTTTCTCTATTTGAGTGATCACAAGCAACAAGTGAAAAAAACGGAGCTGTTTTTATTTTTCAAAAACCGCGTAGATTCGTGTGAATACTTCTCGAAGCGAGAGGGCAAGCAAGAAAATATATGTATGTTCTTCAAAGAAGAATTGAAAAGAAATCTGATATATTATTGAAATTATTAGTGAACGGCAAATAAAGCAAACAAACAAACACTGGTTAAGTGAAGTGAAAAGCAAAAGCGAAAATAAGGCGACGGTAGAAAATTTAACTTCTGTGTGCTTTTTGTGGTAATCATCATCTACATCATCACGTTATACCTACGGTAACAGTTACTGAAAGAGTTATCTGATCTGATCTGATCTGATAGTCTGGGAGAAGCTCGCAAAACTCTACATACATAACAAGGACCGCCCGAAACAGTCGAAGCAGTTGTGTCCTTGTGGTGGCAGTAAAAGCGAAAGGAATTCATCAGAACACATCATCGATCCCATATTCATTTGGTCGAACAAAACCAACGCTGAACAGTACATTTGGGAGAAGAAAATATCCGATAAGGCTGATTTGTGAATATAGAAACCAAATTCAAATATTATTACTAATTAGTGAAGGAAGCAAGTAGAAAACAACCATTTTTTCTTCGTCGTAAGTCATTATTAAGGAAAGCTACATACTTGAAGGATATCTACAACTAGTGGAAATTT
Source organism: Aedes japonicus (assembly GCA_034211315.2). Lineage (NCBI taxonomy): Eukaryota > Metazoa > Arthropoda > Insecta > Diptera > Culicidae > Aedes > Aedes japonicus. Next base: position 49,286 of record JASCZW010002188.1, read on the forward strand.
TAGTGTGATTACAGTAGTAAACATAACAAGAAGCGTTTGGAAGTAATTGCTTTTATTGTTTGCGATCTGCAGAGCAAAATAGAGAACATAAACCGGGCACCGGTTCCATCGACAGATCCATCAATGAGTGATCAACGAAAGTGAATTGACTCACAAGCAATCTGAGAAATCTGAGAAGGAAGAGATCCGAAGAAAAGTGGAAGTGACTCCTAGCCCCAGGAAGATTGGCCAAGCAACCATCGTCAGCGATTGAATTCGAAATCAAAATTTAGACTGAAAAAGCAAGTGAGTTCTACCGAAATCAAAACCAGATCAATCGCGAGAAGAACCCAAAAAGTGTTTTAGAACTTCATCTGGACAAGTGAGCACAGTTCGTGAGGAGTAAAAGTGTCAAAACTGTCGCGTTTCCAACGAACAACAGGGCCCATTCCCGACGTACTGATGAACATGGGAAGCCAAACCAAACCTTTCCGCTCGGCCGATGGTGAGTGTACCCGCAATCATGTTTTTTTTATCGTTTTAATAAATAGAATGTAAAAGCTGGGGAACTAGGGTTATTCGTCAAAACTCATGGAAATATTTGGTGAAAAACGAAAGGGGGTTGTCGATAATTTGTTCCTAATTAATTTGTCAACTGCTGGCTTTTGCAGTTTTATCTGGCAAAATGATCCCACTTCCAATTCAGTGATCTTCATAATCGAATTTCACTTCCAATAGATTATATACGACGGACAAACAAACATTTTCGTGTCACTCGCTTGTCACGTTCTGGAGAAAACCAATAATCTGGTTCAACCGAACTGATTGCTTATCAGAAATGTAATCTGTACCTACATTGTCGTAATTGCTTTTGTAAACACCCATATTTCTACTGAACAAATGCCTTAATAACTGATACCTTCGCTGGAATTTCCAGATATAATCAATCTGATCCCGAGCACTCGATTTTACCACCTTTGGGCCTTAATACGATATACTTACTTCACCTGTGATAGAGATTCCCATTTGATTTTCATGTGGACGGAATCAAGTTGAATTCCACTCAACTTTGAGTCAATACCACTGACCGTGTGTTTGAATGATAGGTGATTCCAGTTCTCCCACATTGCAGTTTGTTCTAAGTCTATCTCTTGGGCTAGAAGTTATTACTAGGTGACAATTCTCACTTCTCATAATATTGTTAATATATCTGATTTGGGCACTCGCGTTGGCCACATTTGTACGTCCATTTGAATTCTCATGTGGAATTCCGCTTCTGTGCGGCTCAAAACAGCACACGTTTGCTTTCGATGTGCCCAGTGGATTGATCTATCGCAAAATGTCACTAGGATTCCGGTATTAGGTCCTAGTACAAGCTCGTAGTCTTGGGTGAATTCCAGGCACCGGATAGTAAAGTAGTAAAATTGTATTTTATTTGTCCATTCTTTGTCTTATATACTAGGTTTACAAGTTAAGTGTTTAGCCCATTGGGCTCTTCAGCTTTGTTTAATGTTTTATGTGTTCTATGTGTTTAGTGTGTTTTGTGTTCAAATAGTTTTTCCAGTTCGGTCCTATGGACATTGTTAGTTTAAAGGCACCGGATGATTCACTTCGCCTCTATCTAATCCACTTGTGATGGGTTACTCACCGATCTCCCATGAAACGACTGAAACTAAAGAATTGATCAACTCCTGCTCTCCCAAGCTCTTCACAGCGAGTTTGAGGTTTTATAGTCCCTGGACGTTGTTGACGCAAACATCAACGAACTTCCGAAGAGCAGTCGAGCTATCATTCGAAATTGTCGACAAAGCAAAAACGGCTTCGATATGCGTATCGATTATGAAGCACTTGTCTTCGAATCGGTCGGAAAGAATCGCCCAATCTGTCTCGTAATCACCGTTTTTGATGAGGTGGTACAGCTTGATCTCGGGTGATTCAGTAGCGTATCGCGACATCCAACTCATGAACATGAACTTGAACAAATACCATGCCTCGTAGGTCCCGTCGAAAGTAAACAGTTGCAACTGTTGGTGCTTACTCCAGCAACGGCATGGCTGCTCTAGCAGTGCACTCAATTTAATCGAGAGCTCACCATAAAGAGCCTCGAACTCCACATATCGTTCTTCTTGTTCACGTCGTCGTTCGTCAGAAAGGGGAAATGCATACATCTAGTTTTGAGACGCATTTTATTTATTTATTTATTTATTTATTCATTTATTTATTTATTTATTTAAAAAAAAAAAATTTATTGATTGATTTATTTATTTATTTTTTTATCTATTTTTTATTATTTTTTTATTTATTTATTTATTTATTTATTTATTTATCTATTGATATAATTCCAACTGCCAAAGCCATGTGGCGTAAAAATCCCCTATCTTTAAACCTAACACTACATTAATAAATATGAATAGAAGGAATACAAAGCAAGTAAAACAAAATTAATTCTAGTACACGCACAACTTCTCGGTAAAATTAAAAATAACCTTTCGTGATGGAATCAGTCGTCTGGTATCTTCGCCATTAATGCCAGTACTTAGTAAATGCCACCATTTTAAAACTAGCGGCTCTCCATCCAACTACGCTGAACCGGTGACGGAAGGCGACATTGAAGCGTGACGACATGAATCGAATAAGATCGTGTTGGCTGAAGTTTGCAGCACGAGTTCCGAGCTGCAGAAAATTTCTTGTACGCAGAACTCGTTCAGAAGCGTAGATGAAGAGTTCGACCAGAATTCCTGAAGAGTCGGTTTCACTTAGCAGCTTATGCTCCAATGAATCCTAGAGGGTTTGAGCTGTTTAGTGGAATACTTGTAACTATAAATTAGAAGAAAAATTAGTAATCTCCATTTAATTCCAACTACCTTTGCTTATCTTCGACAGATACGCGTATTTCGTCTACAATGTGCAGACTTCTTCAGTGTCTCATACTAATAACTCGACTGAAAGAAAACCTTCGCCACCTGCCGTATATATACTATTTTCTAAATACAAAACGTTTACCTATCATTATGTTGTTTATACCTATCTTATTATTTGTTTGTTTATACCTATCCTGAGTCAAAAACAAGTGTACTTAATATCTAACTCGCTTCTTTCTCATCTATACCTAACATACTTATTGTGTAGCAGCGGGTGCTCCGCTTCGTCGGGTTTGATGTCGTTTGGGTAGTAAGTTGAAGAGCCATGTGTAACCGTTGCCTTGGTCTTTGTTTAGTAGATTTGTGTTCTGTTGTTTGTTTATTTCTAAGCTTTCTGCGACGTCTAATTTCCAGGGTGTAGATGTAGTCCGTAATATTGTGATGTCATTCGTCGTTATGTCGTGATTTTCCGTGAAGTTGTTGATGATCGCTTGAATTGTCCTCTTTTCAAGCGATCATCAACAAAAAGAAAAAACATCTTCATAGGAAATCACTAACAACCCTCTCAGACTCACCTGAACCCCTAAAACGTGTATCCGTCCCCTTCGATAAAGACATTACACAAAAGCTTAAACCACGACTTAGGGAATTTGGCTTAGACTTAATTTTTTCTAGTAGGCACAACCAATTAGCATCGATGTTAGGCTCCACCAAAGACTCAGTAGACACATTAGGCAGAGCAGGGGTATACAGAATCAAGTGTAAACAATGCAGCAAAATATATGTAGGTCAAACAAAGAGAACCTTGGCAACAAGGTTCAAGGAGCATCCAGCGGAGGTAACTAAGGCTGTCAAACAGAACGAGAAAGGAATTTCACATAACTTCAAATCAACAGTCGCAGAACACATCTTCACGGAAAATCACGACATAACGACGAATGACATCACAATATTACGGACTACATCTACACCCTGGAAATTAGACGTCGCAGAAAGCTTAGAAATAAACAAACAACAGAACACAAATCTACTAAACAAAGACCAAGGCAACGGTTACACATGGCTCTTCAACTTACTACCCAAACGACATCAAACCCGACGAAGCGGAGCACCCGCTGCTACACAATAAGTATGTTAGGTATAGATGAGAAAGAAGCGAGTTAGATATTAAGTACACTTGTTTTTGACTCAGGATAGGTATAAACAAACTAATAATAAGATAGGTATAAACAACATAATGATAGGTAAACGTCTTGTATTTAGAAAATAGTATATATACGGCAGGTGGCGAAGGTTTTCTTTCAGTCGAGTTATTAGTACGAGACACTGAAGAAGTCTGCACATTGTAGACGAAATACGCGTATCTGTCGAAGATAAGCAAAGGTAGTTGGAATTAAATGGAGATTACTAATTTTTCTTCTAATTTATAGTTACTATGCTCCAATGTTTCAATACCCAACAGTGAGCAACGATCCGGGTACGCTGGAAGGTTGACAGGGTCATTCCACGGTAGATGACGGAGAGCATAACGAACAAATTTTCTTTGAACAGCTCCAATCCTTGCAATCCAGATTCTTTGAATCGGGCACCACACCAAAGCTCAAAATTCCAGGATAGAACGCACGAGAGAGCAGTACAAGACAGTTGAAATTACGAAACTCGTCGGAGATCTTAAACATGAAACCAAGCTCAGGGTGGCCACAGACTCGGGAAAATCGGGAAATGCGGAAAAAATGCGGGAATCCAAAATCATCGGGAAATATGCGGGAAAAAGGCGGGAATTTCAAAAGTCATCGGGAATTTTTGTCATATGGAAGGAACCATACTCACACCTTTTTCAAATGATTTGAGTAGCGTTTTTGTCATTTACTCGGTCCACCGATCTCATTGTTCAGCCTGTTCAAAACGTACCGCTTAGAGCATCTTCAGCGGTGATCTATTTTAACATCTTTTTAACATCTCAACTATTGATTTTAATCAGCAAACTTAAAAATAACCAGCTAAAACAGACCAACTCTGCGTTCCCCGCACCGGTGTAGTATTTCTTGTTGTTAAACCTCCCAACACCTATCATCTTGTCAATCTTACAATCTTACAATATCCAGACATCAAAAGTTTTGCTTTTTTCAGAGACCGAGGATTTTTCGCAAACTTTTACCATGGATTGGTTTGAGTGGTGGTGAGTGTGTGAATGCATGCATCTCATTTAAACGATATTAGATAGTGCTGATAGTGATAGATAGAGCCACGCCAACCTATAACAAGAAGCACTTTCTGCGACGTTTCAACATGCCAAGGGATATTATCCTAGACATTTTGCGACAACTACAGTCAACTGATGACTTTTTCCAGCTGTTGCGATGCAGCTGGATATGTTGGCCTTAGTGTTACATAGGTGCACTACAGCTTAACGGATGTTGGCGTATGTACTCAGCTAGTTCTCTCGACGAAAACTTGGGGCTTGGTGACCCTGAGGAATTTTTGCAAATCTGTCCTTAAGACTAACGGCCCGCGGTATTTACGCCCACAATATCGGAAAAGGTTAAAAACTGATGGACAAAAATTATCTCCCAAAAGTTCGAAAAAAATCTTGTAAATTCAGTGCACTTAGAAACTCAGGGAACTTATCAGAAGCTCGGTATACTTTTTAGATTTGACTTAGACTTTTCCGAGGCTTAGCTATTCTCCCTGATGTCAAAGGAACATACCATAAAATCAGGGGACTTTCCAGAAACTAAGGGTTCTTCCTAGAAGTTCAGACAACTTTCCTGAAATTGAGATTGTTTCCTAGAAATTCACGTAATTGTCCACAAATTCAATGAGCTTACCAAGAGTTCAGGGAAGTTTCCAAAAGTAAAGGGTTCTTCACAGAAGTTAAGGTAGTTATCCAGAAATTCAGGGGGCTTCCAGAAGTTTAGAAAACTTATCAGATTATTTTGGGTATTTTTCAGAAGTTCATAGAACTACTCAATATGTTCAGGGAACTTCCCAAAAATTCAAGGAACTTTCCAGAAAATTAGAGAACTTCCAATAGAGAACAGTCAAGAAATTCATGAAGCTTTTCAACAGTTTGCGGATCTTCCTAGAGGTTTAGTGAACTTCTTAGAATTTCATGAAACTTGCTAGACATATACAGAACTTCTTAAAAGTTCAGCGAATATGTAGGAATTCAAGAAACTTTCTTGAAGTTCAGGGTTTCTCATGAATTCAAAAAACTTTTCAGAACTTCATGAAATGCTCTCAAAGATCATGGAACTCCTCCAAAGATCAGGAAACTTTCCAAAAGGTCAGCAAACATCTCAGACGTTCAGAGAACGTCCCAGAAATTAAGAAAATTTTCCAGAAGTTCAGGAACTTTCCAGAAGCTCAAAAACTCCCAGGTGCTCAGGGGATTTTGCAATTCAGGAAATTTCTCAGTAGTCCTGCGATCTTCCAAGAATTTCAGAAAACTTCCCCCAAGATCGGGGAACTTTCCAGAATTTCAGAAAACGTCCCAGATAAACAGGAAAATGGATTTTTAGCATTCAAAAATTTGGGAAACATTCAAAGGATTTTTCCATAAGTTTGAGGAGCTTCCTAGAACTTCAGGGATCTTTCCAGGTGATCGAGAAACTTTCCAATCGTTCCGAAAACATCCCAAAAGTTCAGGGTATTTAAGTTTTAAGAAGAACTTAAACTTCTTACACTCGATAATTTTTCGAATCCAACCAAAACGAGAATAAAGAAACCAAATACTTTTTAATCAATTTCATAGAATTTCCACCTATTCACAATCTTGGGGATCATAAAAAGTTCTTGTATGGTTTAACAACATTTCGGTCATGCTAACTATTCCACAGAAATTCCATGGCTTCCAAGTTTTTTCTTTCAATTTCTCGTAAGTTATTTAAATACATGTGATATTCTGCTTGTTATCACAGAATATGAACCTGCTGGAAGTTGAAACAACTTCTGATTTTCTCAGTTCCCGTCATTTCCAGAAAGTTGTTCCTATTCCATGGATGATCAGCAAACTTTTGGAAGTTCATCCATGTTTCCAGAAACGTTAATAATTTTTCGGCAATTCAATGAACTTCTCAAAGTTCCACCATTTCTCTTCTCGAAAGACAGCGAGCAAACTTCATGATTATCTGGAAACTTTTATTCAACTGCCGAGAAGTTTAATCAACTTCTGGCATGTTCATTATAGAAATTTCCACCCAATCTTCATAGATATTCTGAAATTCATTAAATTAACTTTTAAAGAGTGCGTTCAGTAAGAAACTTAGAAGCTTATATAAGCTCTGAAATGATGCAAAATAGATCCGGTATAAAACAAAATTTACAACACCGGTGCAGCGATGCTTTTGCGTTTGGTCTAAACAAATAAGTCCAAACCACGATTTGAACCACCGTTGAAGATGCCCTTAGAAGATCTGGCTACACGGCTGTAACAGGTGAGGCCAGAAATGAACTTATCTTTCATGTGGTGTCGAATGTGTTTGAAGTTTGGCGAATTGCGTTTGTAAGGGTGTTAACACATGGTGAAAGAAGAATTTGGGCAGCTGTGCTCAATGCCGCCTGACGTTGTTTGCCGGATTTCAGAGAAAAGAAAATGGTTTGGACAAATTTTGGCTAGATCCAAGAAGGAGCTACCGAATTTGACAACATTTGTTGAAAATTGGCTCATCCTGTCGCACAAAAAGGCGTATTTTAAATAAATGTAAAGTGTCTGGTGGTAAATCAAACTAGAAAAAGTTTGAGAGCTCAGCGATTTAACTACGAGTAATTTATATTAACTCATCTCATCTTAACAGTCGGAAAAATTCGGGAAAAATGCGGGAATTTTTATATTAAGATTGTGTGGCCACCCTGCAAGCTGTCTGTTGACTATGTTTATCATATCCGTGTAAATGTCAAACCAGAGTGAAGCGTGATTCCAAGATCACGAGCAGTATCAACTTTCTGTAAAGGTTGATTGTTTATTATGTAATCAAATGCAATTACCCCGTGCTTGGAATAGGGTCCCGGGGTGCTGAAGCCGTTCTTTACGCTATTAGTACACACAGAGTATCCTGCCCGTTAGGTAAAATTTAAAATTATTTGGCAAGCCAAATTTGTCTAACTTGGCCAAAAGTATAGCATGGTCGACCCGGTCACCGCAACAGCTTTTGTGTGCAGTTTCAGAAAGTGCACATTTCTAAGGTTAGGATTTGGAGCACATCACTATGCATAATTGCATTCTTCACTCGCTTCAATTTCCTCTTAGCCGCTCCTCTCTGATGAACGAAAGCCTTGAATATTTCTTCCAACACTCGCGAATCTTCTTTCTTCCTTAGCGCTGAAAGTTGTTGATTTATCGCTGTCGATTCGATTTTATTCGATATCAGACGCCGCGCTCCCCCGGATGTTCCACAAGAATCGGTATATCCTGGTAGAAAACGCGTCAACTTCCGACTTTTTATCATTTTTTTAACAATCATTTTTTATAATATGTTCGATGGCGTTCAAGCGTCGATATAATACTATCATCTCGGCTGAAAAGTTCCCGTAAATAAAAAATAAATACTTTTGTTTAGAAAGTTCCCGGCATTCCGACTTATTAAGCTGAGTGTGGTTTCTGGAAATGTGGTAGTGCGTTTTGGAGGAAAATATAACAATCGGCTGTCAAAAGATCTTTTCTACTGCGAACCTTACTGGAAACTTTAAGGTTATCTGTGCGAAAACAAAAAAAAAAAATATACGAAGATAGACACGATGTGTGCGCAGGGTTGCCACTTGCACAGATTTATCTAGATTGACACAGATTTTTTTAATTTTTTTCATACAGATATCTGTATGTGAAGATTTTAAAGATTTTTGGCGATTGCTAGTCCACCTTTAAATTGAAAACTCATTAGAAATATGAGTACAGTTTTGGATCTAAAGTTTTATCAATTCTACTTTCAGTGTGCTGTTTTGGTCCTACAAAGCAAAATTAAACTATTAACACTGACACTACAGTGACAGGTGACAGTCAGAAAGCCAGTTTGTGTGTGTGCCCCCAAATGATTTCTCCATACATTTTTGAAGAAAGGTTTATAGAATATCTAAAAGATTCACAGACATCCCTTTAGATATTCCTTCTTAAGTTTCTATAGTTATTCTTCAGACGTTTGTAGATATTCCTTTATGGATTCCTTTTATAAGTTTCTTCTGGAATTACATCGGAAGTTTTTCAAAAAAATCTTGTGATGAACTTTTTGGAGGTATCCCTGATCGTGTGAAGTTTTGTGGTATTAAAGAAATCACTGGAGGACACCTAAAAGAGCTACTCGTTCCAATCGAACTGTGACAATGGTTTGATTGTTGTCATCCTCATGATCCGATGACGGAGCCACTTCTCCACTTCTTGAGCTATGTATTGCCCCTTATCAACAAAGCGAATCGTATCAGTCAGAAGCTCCGGAATTCCTGATCATGTGCAATCAGCTGAAGTCTTGCTGATGGTTCTCCTTGCAAATTTTTTGAGGATGATTACCTAAAACACTTGACGGATTTAGAGTCAGGGGATCTTTCTTTTAAGTTCGCTTTTTAAAAAAGCTAAAACCTTACTTAGAGCACTGTTTACTACTTACACCTTACAAGTTACTGAAGAGAAAAGAGGTAGAGCCTCGTGTGCTCTACCGTTTTATTGACTAAATGTGCTTACCAGAAAATATTTCGTTTTGCCCTGATTGGTGCAATTACGTGGCGTGATGCGCCACGTTTTCGCGCCAATCTACCAGCCACCGGTGATTGGTTAATCCACTCACCAGTGTCTTCCTAACGTAGAAGTTTCAGATCTCGAGAAACATCTTCGTAACAAGTCGGGAATATATTTCGGGGTAGCTGCAGGAGGAAAGCTTAGATCCAAAACTATCGATGATACTAGGAAGAAGCATTTTTGCTCGGTCTGCGTTGCTTTCTATACCGACTTGATTAAATAGATCATTAAGCGCTTTGAACTGAACGATCCAGTTCTTACTGATCGAGCGTGACCCCAAGAAACTGCACACTTCTAGATGTTCAACTTGATTATTGAACAATGTCCGAACCTCTTTGAAAGTGGTGAGGAACAGGCCATTGAAAGTTATGTTCGTGAGCTAAGGACGGTAATCTGCAAGGACATCGTGGTGAAAAAACCGGATGACTTGGAATCTTTTTGGAGAAAACTGCGAGCAGATGGGCATTTCACTTGCTAAGAAAGTTCATTGCTAACTTTATACTAATTCCGCATTCTTCGGTAGAAGTGGAGCGAGTACAATCTGAATGAGTCTAAAATGCGAAACCGCCTGAGTAGACACCATGGATGCCAAAGAAGTAAAAGAGGAGTTGATCAGCTAATATTAACATCACAAAACGTTGAGAAATATCCTACTGAGAATATTTAATGAATTTTGATAACCACATTGCCAGGGTTTCCTACTGAAAATGTTCATGGCCACTCGAGACCCCACGGAAATCTGTTCCGGAAAGATAGGTTCGAGGACAATACCTCAGATGGCCACAAAACGTTGAGAAATATCCTACTGAAGAAACATGAATTTTGATACCCATATTGCCAGGGTTTCTTTCTAAATATGTTCATGGACACTCTAGGCCTCACAGGAACCTGCTACAGAATGGCCGTTCCAGGAACAAGTCGGCATATGGCCTACAATCGAAAAGAAATAGTTTCTAGGGATTACTCCAAAGATTCGCCTATCCATTGCTGGAAATTCAATAGATGTTCCGATATTGTGTCTCCGTCCCGGAACATAGCCCCGGAAACGCTGATTTACAGGAACCAACTAAATTCAAATGGTCATTGCCGATAATAAACCCTAAAGCGAATGAGTTTTTGAATCTAATGGTGCCAAAAGAACTCAAATCGGTCAATAATTTCCAGAGTTACAATCATTTGAATTCAGTGGTTCCCGGGATTTCAGCTGCCTGTTTTAAAATAAACTATGAAATTTCGTAATTTAAAACATGAAAAGGTACCCGAGTATCCTGTCGATCACATAAAGGTTAAACGCGGCCGTAAAGACACCGATGATGCGCCACGGAAAACATTAAAAAAGTCCACAAAGTCGTTTTGGCAAACCGTACAGTGAAGGTGCAGGAGATGACATTTTAAAGATCTCAAGGGAACAAGTGAGCTTTATTTTGCATTAAAGTTTGTCCATGAAAAGCTGTTTTCTAAATGAGTGCCGCGTTTGCTCACAGTAGACCAAAAACATAGACGAGTCGGTGATTCCGAGTTTGGCTGAGCTTTTTTTGGCGAAAACAAACGTGACTTTTTGGGTCGGTTTGTAACGATAGAACATAGATCCACATACAATTTTGTTCATCGACTACCTTAAAAAAGGCCAGACCAACAATAGCGATTGCTAAATGGGCCAACTGGTTCGATTGAACAGAGGAATCTATAGAAAATAGTTCCCATATGCAGAAGAAAACAGTGCTTTTCCACCAAGACAACAAGCCGTGTCACAAGTCGATAGCTACCATGACTAAATTGCACGAATTACGTTTCGAGTTGCTTCCGCACCCACCGTTTTCAAGAGATTTGGCCCTCCAGTGACTACTATCTGTTCGCAGACCTAAAAAAAATGCTCGCTGGAAAGAGATTCGCTCGAATCAAGAGGTAATCGACGAAACAAACGCCTATTTTAAGGCCAAAAATAATTCGTTATACAAGAAGAGAAAACACATGTGTTAAAGAAACGCTGGAGTGTGTGAAGGAAACTATGCTGATAAATAAAGACAAATTTTACAAAACAAAAATTGTTTTCATCGTTAGACCGGGAACTTTTCAGCCTATGTGTTATATTTATAACAAGAAAATCAGAAGAATGAATAGTAATTTCCATTTAATTCCAACTACCTTTATTGCTGATCCTGATAGACACGCGTATTTCGTCTATAATGTGCTGATTCTTCAGTGTCTGGTACCAATACTCGACTTAAGTACACGACACTGAAAAATCCTGTACGTTGTAGACGAAATACGCGTATCTATCAGGATAAGCAATAAAAGTAGCTGGAATTAAATGGTAATTACTTATCTTTTTTCTCATTTTCTCGTTAGAGGTATTCCAATCAAAGGTTCACACTCACAAGGATTCACTATATCTATTTATATCTACTATATCAAGGTTTAGAAAAACGGGTTGGAAAAATATCCACAAGGTTCGGAAAACAGAAGAAAAAGTCGATGGATTGAGTTGATGTCTTAATTGGAATGTTCTCACAATGTTCTGCTATTCGGGACGGGAGAAACAAACCATGTTATTCAATTTCCGTTAAAAACGTTACCTTTTCTAACCTTTAGTTGACCAATTAGTCTGCTCATAGTGGATGGAGTATTAAGCATGTTTAAAACCTAGTAGTACTAGGCTAGTACGCTGCTGAAACAAAATTTCTTTTTACTACTCTAAACGAATGTTAAATTCAGAATCAGCTCCGTACTAGGCGTAAATCAAAAACAAAGATATAGCGGCTTCAGAACGATATTTCAATCTGATGTATGCTATCGACGAGGTTATGCCTTTATAACACTAGTCCAGTCGCTTTCCGAATAATGTCTGATTTATTTAGACATGATACAATCATTTGACAGAGCAAAACCTGATCCCGCACTACCGATCGTAGTTATTTTCCTGTAGGATTCTTGACTTTTTAGAACAATTAGAAACTTTGCTCTGCTTTGTCAAACGAGTTCTTACAAAAAATAAAATTCAGGTAAAACAGATGGATTCCAGATTTATTTAACATTCTATAGGAGTTATTAGTACGAGACACTGAAGAAGTCTGCACATTGTAGACGAAATACGCATATCTGTCAAGATAAGCAAAGGTAGTTGGAATTAAATGGAAAATACTATTTTTTCTTCTCATTTCTAGTTACAGGCATTCCACTAAACAGCTCAAACCCACTAGGATTCATTCTATAGGAGTATTCAGATTCATTGTCGTATTACAAATTTTTGAGATTTTGTTAAAATTTCAATGTGCTTTTTTTTTGGAAAACTTGGCCCGGCCCGCTGATTTTATAAACATTTATAAATTTCAGACATGAAGATATCATATTGTAGCTCTTGACCTGTAGCATCATTCCATTTTTTTCTAAGTTGATAACATTATAATCACAGATATATTTGGCTTTTTTGTCACTATGGGTCAACAATTAGCGATTAGGCCAATGTACTCTACCATATGCAGCTTCGAATACCGCCGTCGATGGCGATAAAAAAAATCTCATCGATTTTGATCATTTCATCACCCAACATTCGCGCAGTCATCAACCGACCCACCGTGTCGTTAAATTGTCATTTATGATGCCGTCTCATTTTGCTGCAAGATCGATACCATCCTGGACCGCCGTCGTCGCTCGGCCTGAAACGTTTCACTGATTTCACGTGGCGACCCATTATCCCCTGGCCGCCCCCAGTCCCAGTCCCAGTGTTTACCCTTCGCGGTTATGCGTTACGTTACGTACTGCTGCTATGTCATCCATTTCCGTCGCATACCAACATATGTAGATACATACATACATACATGTTGTGTGCAGTCGTGCGATGCTGATGCACTTCCAATTAAATGTTAATTTGTTTAGCTAAATTTATCAATCTTCACTCCACTCGATTGAAACTGCTCGAACTGTGTGGAAGCGAGGGGGGGGGGGAAGCGAAGTAACCGCATCCAATAACCTTTCGGTGGTGGACTGGGCTTTCATCTATATTTATCTGCTGCTATCAATCGCGCTTGATAATTTGTGGTTAGCCTAGGGCAATTTGCATTGAACGGATTTTTTGTTTTTGTTGCTTTGTTTTACTCAACTCAGGATGCAAGTGCTTTGATGCGCTCGGAAGGTGATTTTAGTTACCTGTTCCGAAGCATTTGTGAAGAGTTTATGAACAAAATGTATACGTACTTTGGATCTTAAAATATTTTTTGATTTTTTCTTTGACTAGAACATTTACAGATTAAGAAAATAAAGCGCTTAAGGAATTTCAAGGAAAATGTGTCGGTTCAATTATATTTTTTCAGTTTATTTCCAATTTTTCTTGAACTTTGCACAATTATAATTGTTATATTTGTATTCTCCGTACGTGGAGTAACGATGATGATGTAGAAGTAAATGTTCGCTCATCACCACGAGGCCCCAAGAATGGATAGTAATGTTAGCTAGAATGAAAGATATGAAGAGAAAGTGTTGATAATTCCGTCTATGTACAACAGGTTGTGGAAACAATTGTTCCCCTTGACAAATGATACCGTTTTGTCATAGTCGCTCCTTATTTTGGATCACGACTACGCTTGCTGTGTGAACATTGTATTGATGGTTGAAAAAAATTGTTAAACCAAAACGGTTAATTTGATTGGTATGACGTCTTTGGAAAAATTATACATACTGACCATTCTGAAAAAAAAAATAAAAAAAAATAAAACTTTTTTGTTAAAAATAAATTTGAAAAAAAAAAAACAAAAAAAGGAAACGTTTTAAAACTTTTTTTTTTTTTATTAAACCCCATAATGTTTGTTTTAAACTGGCGGTTGACTGATCCTGAGAAAATGATAAACATACAAGTTATATTTTTCAGTATTCGAATACGCACGGACTCGTTGTTCTTAAATGTTGGTACTGAGGGCAAACAGCAAAAACATGTTCGACAGACTGGTGAATTCCGCATAAATCGCAGGGTTTGATGTTCACTTACTTTTGCCTGTTGAGGTGGCGAATTCGTCCGTGCCTCGACCTACCCCGCAGTGGGATTTTAGGCAAAAGTAACGTCCTTGGTGCGAGTACTACTTTACCCATGCCCTTTCGCTCAATTTTCAACCTACCGTACACTTTCAACACTTGCTCTTCATATCTTTCATTCTAGCAAACATTACTGTCCACTCTTGGGGCCTCATGGTGATGAGCGAACATCTCCTTCTACATAAAAAAATCAATTTAAAAAATAGTAGGCTAAGAAAAGGTCTAAGATGGGCGAAAATCTGCCATGCTATGAACCCTTAGGAGTGGTTGAGATTGAGATTACCTCTAGTTAAATGAGATGAATATTCGTAACTTTGTATTTTGTAAATGAGTTTTTCTTAAAATCACAAAATCAAAGTAATATTCGAATATGCTTTACATTTAAAAGATTAAACAAAAAACAAATAATTTAAAGATGCAAAATATGTCCAATATCTTCATCAGCTGAATTTTGCAGCGTGCTATTTTTCACGAATTTCGTGTTACTCGGAGCTGAAACATTAAATTCTTACGTGATTCGTGCGCTTTTTTCCACTGTGCGGTGTTTATGAACTGACGAAGTCTGTTAAGTTTATCAGACGTCACATTTTACTCAACGCAAAAGGGCATTACTCAATGAAAGGTTGCAGGCGACATGTCTATTCGCCTGTGGCAAAGCTTAATATCTATGCTTTTATTGTCGGAATAACTTACCTTGTTTGCAGCTGAAAAGGAGGACAAACTTCTTAACGTTAGTAACGCCTGCTCATGTAATCTAAATGGGGAAAACTGAAATTTCATTCATAGTGGAGCGGTTGTCAACATTACATCGGTAGAAATGGTAAAAAATACTTCAGGTCTTTGCATGTCATCTGCATACTAAGGAGTGTATCGAAAATAAGCTATCCACAAACTTTCTTTCAAATTATGTTGAAAACCGATATTTTATTCATACAAAAAATTTATCCTTTATTGTACGAGGTTAAACTTGAATATAATGAAGACCGGATGAAATTTAAGTTATTCCTTCACGAATTTTCGAACTTTGCATCGAATGCTCTTCATCAAGTTCCGGACAAGTGTTGTATCGCATTTTTGGACGCTTGAGCCCAAATTTTTTTGAACTTCTGCATGTTCCCAGCTGCCTTACCAGTCTTCTTGAAGACCCTCTTCACGATTGCCCAGTAACGTTCGATGGGTCGAAGCTGAGGGCAATTTGGTGGATTGATATTTTTCTCAACGAAATCTATACCCTTTTCCGCAAGCCAATTAAGAGTGGTTTTGGCATAGTGAGCCGACGCTAAATCCGGCCAAAACCGTGGAGGTGTACTATGCTTCTTATATAAAGGCAACAATCTCTTCTGGAGACACTCAGATCGATAGATTTCCGCATTTATAGTTCCGGTAGTGTAAAAAATGGTTGACTTCAAACCACAGGAACATATTGCTTGCCATACCAGTACCTTTCGACCGAATTTCTCCACTTGAATCGACCTGTCCGCATCGCTCACATCCTCCCCAACGACGGCAGTAAAGTATTGTGGACCTGGAAGGGTTTTTGAGTCCTCCTTTACATAGGTCTCTTCGTCCATCAAAACGCATGCATCCGGACGCTGCAAAAAAGACGCGATTTCCGGGCCCTTGTTGCTGCTCGCTTCTTCTGTTCTGCACTTTGTCTCGAGATTTTCTGCTTCTTGTAGGTCTTCAGGTGGTTTCGCCTCTTGATACGGTGGATCATTCCGACACTCGTTCCTGCTTTTTTGGCCAAATCACGTATTGACATTGATTTGTTCTTCATAATTAGAGATACCACTTTCTGCTCCAGTTTCGGGTTGGAAGAACCGGGTTTTCTGCCTCTTCCTGGTAGCTCATCCAAAGAATAGTGTTCCCCAAACTTATTAATGATGGTTTTAACACTCGCAAACCGCTTCGCCAATTTTCGCATAGTAATACCCTTCTCACTTAGCCATATGTCCAGCGCAAAAGAAGAAGGAGAACGTCAATATTCAGCATCATCCAGGTTCGTTACTCTTCAAAACGAAACATTCTGACGGTGAACATGAACGGGTCTCAAGTCACCCTCCAGTTGGACACCGCGTCAGATATTTCAATCATTCCAAAAAAGCAGTGGAGTAAGAACCTGGGGTCGCCATCACAGACTTCTACTACACGGAGTGCCAGGACAGCATCGGGTAATCCTCTTCATCTACTTGAAGAACTGGAAGGTTCAGTCACACTCGGAGGTGTCACGAAAATTGCAACTTTCTAGGTGACCAACACAATAGGACTCTGCAAGAAGATGAAGGCGAAACTCTTTCTCAAGCCCGATGTCAGACCCTTTTTCAAACCCAAACGACCAGTTCCTTTCACGTCCATGGAGAGCAGAGCTGGAGCGTCTTCAATTCCTGGGAATCAATACACCAGTGGATTTTTCACAGTGGGCAGCTCCAATCTTCGCAGCAAAGAAACCACCAGGAAAAGTACGTATCTGTGCCGATTACTCTACCGGGCTGAAAGCTGCTTTGGAGCCCAATCACTATCCAATATCAGTTCCTGAAGAAATATTCAGTAAATTAAATGGATGCCGGTATTTTAGTATCATTGACCTCAGTGATGCTTATCTTCAAGTGGAAGTTGACGACTCGAAGCAGATGCTCACAATCAAAACACTTTCGTTTCAACTGGCTCGCACCTGGGGTAAAATCTGCTCTTCCAGCAGCTGATGAACAGCATGATCGTGTGCCTCAAAGGAGTGGATTCATTCCTGGATAACATCTTGGCTACCAGCAAAATCGAAAAGGAGCACCACGAGTACCTCAACGCTTTGTTTCAACGGCTTCAAGCGTACGGTTTCGTTCTACGCGAAGAAAAGTACAACATTCTTCAGCCGCAGATCAAGTACCTTGGACACATCGTTGATGTCAAAGGTCTTCGTCCTGACCCATCCAAGGTGGAAGCTATCGTCAAGATGCCACCTCCCAAAGATGTCACAACTCTACGTTCATTCGTTAGTCTAGTGAATTTCTACGGAAAATTTGTCCAGGAGATGCACTGCTCAAGAAGGATACAAAATTTGTTTGGAATCAGGAGTGCCAGTAATCGTTCCAGCTGTTCAACGAGGTACTTCAATCGGAATTGATGTTGACGCATCATGATCCTGCGTTAGACATCATCGTTACTGCCGACGCAGTGCAGTCCAGTATCGGGCATGCCTTCTTCACACGTTCCCAGGTGGTATACTCAAAGTAATCGCTCACGCATCCCGCTCTCTAACTCCCGCGGAGGCAAACTATGGACAGATCGAGAAGGAATGTCCTGCGTTGGTATTCGCCGTCAAGAACTTTTGTCTTGAAGAGCAGCTAACCTGCTTGATGCAGAATATTCCGTTGACGTTCTTCCTCTTCTTTTGCGCTGCCTTTGAAGTGTAACTGTCACAATGTTATTTCGTTGGTTGCACTTTTGAACGTTTTCGGAAATTATAGTACACAACTGCTATAGAAAACGTTTATACGCAACGATAGGAACAATTATTTGTTAGATATTGATTGATATATCAATGAAATAAACCAATACAATTTCTCAATGTCAAGCATAGTGCAAAAGCAAACGACCAAATTCACGGTTGATGTGCATACAATTCAAGCAATCATTTACCATTTTACTTATTTAAATCAAGTATGTAATAATCTGAACAGCTCCTGTAGAATGCAATATTTAAGAAGTACGGTTTTTCGGATGAGGTCTAAGTATGATATTAAACAACTGTTTTACTATCAGGTAGAATACAGAGCTATGTTCATTAGTTTAAATACGTTAGTTTATAAATGAGAATTTCGTCGAATAACCGATTCGTATTTATGCTGAAAGCTTTCATGACACTTCGGAACGATCAGTTGCTAATGTGAGGCTCTAACTTTGCGTGAAACTACGTATTACTCAAACTAATGAACATAGAAATCTGTTGTTCTAAAAATAAACATATTGTATAAATTATGATTTATGTTAACTACAGTTAAGTTCATATCACTTGAGAACGATACGAAAATGCTACGTTTCCACTTGTACAATGGAAACAACAATTAATGGAAAATTTATCGATAATGTATCTCTCTCACGGGCTCATAAATGCTTGGAAGCTTTGGGATTCAGATCTACCTTCAACACGAAACAAATCCGTATGAACCAAGTATTCTGTTTCTGGTCTCATGCCTTGTTCAGATTGATCAGTTGTAATTCGTTATCAGATGACATTTTCAATGTTGTTATCGACAATTACAGCATGTTATTACTCTGTAGCCAGAACAAGGCATTCGATTTATTTGAGTTGGTTTTGCAGTTAATATGGTTGAAGCAGCCACATTGACAGATTCAAATAACGCAAATAACTGAAAGTAAAACAGGCGTTTAATGTCATACTTAGACCTTAGTGAAGAATAATTGTAATATCTCTTAAAAAAGTACTCTTTTCAAATATTTCAAACAACAGAAACGGAGCACAGTTACGTTTGATTTCAATAAGTAACACTACCGAAATCAATCATAGAACCAAACTCATTTTCCAACAGACATAATTGATTGTTGGTAACCATTGCCCCCTCTTTCCTGTCAAATTTGCATCATAACATGAACTAAAATTCACCCCGGCACACGTCTGTGGGCGTTATTTCACCGTTCTGACTTTCCCCTGGTTTCGCGTTCTCCGCTTCCTTCAGCTGAACAGGGAAGCACAAACAGTAATTGAGTGATAAACTCAATAATTACGCATTAACAAATGGATGACCAGCGAGTACCCGATGTTACCTATGTATGTATGTGCATTGCTACATTATTGCAATGTGTCGAGCCGGGAGTTGTCTCCAATGAATGACACATAATTACCTTTCATTCCACCCCATTCGTATTTCGTAAGTTTCATTTTGCTGGTTTAATATTGTTGATGGTGAATTCGATATGTCCGGATTTGTTCGTAGAATATTCACGTAATTTTCGCTTTTCTCTTTCGAACAGCTGGTCCATTCATGGACTATGTCGACTACGGCCAGCGGGACATGTTCTTCGGTGGCCAGGGAAACCCGTCCTCAACATCGCGACCGCCGATGACTCCGTCGAACTCGTTCCCTCCGATCGGAACATTCACGCTCGATTCGGCCACCATGGCGGCTCCCCAGAGCCAGAATACGGTCTTTGGTGGTGGCGATACGATGAGCGTTCTCGGAGGGTCCGGTGGCACCGGTACCATTGGAGTTTTCAGCTCCAATACGATTATGTCAGGCAGCGGTAGCGGTGGCGGTAGTGGCAACAGTGGCGGTCCTTCCGGGGGTATTAGCAGCGGCAACTCGAGCAACTCGTACGGCGGAGGAAGTCAATCCAATAGTAACGGGGTCGATGCCAATCAGGGAACTCGTGAGACTGGAATTATCGAAAAGTTACTGGTGAGATTCCTTTATCCTTACACCTTTCAAAATATGTGTATATTTTTTAATCACAATTACGTTACTTTCAGCATTCGTACGGGTTCATTCAGTGCTGCGAGCGCCAGGCTAGGCTCTTCTTCCACTTTTCGCAGTTCGGTGGTACCATCGAGCATCTGAAGATTGGCGATCCGGTTGAGTTCGAAATGACGTACGATCGCCGTACGGGAAAACCGATCGCCAGTCAGGTGACGAAGATTGCCCCGGAGGTAGTCCTGTCGGAGGAACGGGTCACCGGAACGGTTACCACCGAGCTGAAGACCGAACTGTCGTTGGCTTCTTCGAGCGACACCACGACCGGTCGGATCAGCTATGAAAATCGGGGCGAGTGCTTTTTCCTACCTTATACCAAAGATGATGTCGAGGGAAATGTATGTCTGAGAGCTGGCGACAAGGTCAGCTTTCAGATTGCCACAAATCAAAGGTAGGTTGAAATGGTTCGCGGGATGCAAAGACCAGCATAATATGATTTGTAACTTGCAGGGGCAACTTGGGAGCATGCCATATTCGGCTGGAAAATCCGGCTCATCCGGTCAAGTATCGCGGAGTGGTTTGCTCGATGAAGGACACTTTCGGTTTTATCGAGCGTGCCGATGTGGTTAAGGAGATCTTCTTCCACTTCTCCGAAACCGACAACACGATCGAGCTGCGCCCAGGGGACGATGTTGAGTTCATCATACAGACCAGAAATGTAAAGCTTTTTTGCAACACATGAAAAATGAACAAAAATATATATTGTTTTCCGTTTCAAAGCAGGGTAAAGAGGTTGCATGCAACATCGCCCGTCTCCCGCCGGGGTCGGTCATTTTCGAGGACGTCGATTCTACCATCTACAAGGGCCAGGTGCTCAAGTCGCTCGATCGCAATAATCAGTTGCGGCAACAGAACAACGATCCGCTTCCCGGAAGAATTAGATATAGAGCTGCCGATCATTCGGAAGTAGAAGTGCCATTCGGGGACAAGGACCAGAAGGGTGACTTCACCCTACGCCATGGTGATTGGGTGCAGTTCCTGCTGGCAACCGATCGCCGCGATCAGCTGCAGCGAGCCACATCAATTTCGCTACTGGACGAAACGTTCCAAGTTTCCGGCGAGAAGCGCGAGCAAGGCGTCGTGGCATCGCTCAAGGAAGGTTTCGGCTTTCTGCGCTGCGTCGAGCGTAACATAAGACTGTTTTTCCATTTCACTGAGGTGTTGGATACGGTAGGGATAACCTCGCCTGGGAATCCTTTTGCCACCTATAACTAATTTATTTCTATCCACCAACAGAGTCGCGAGATATGCGTTGACGACGAGGTAGAATTTACCGTAATCCAGGATCCTGGCTCGAGCTTTGCCAACACTCGCCAGAGCGCGATCCGTATCAAACACCTACCGACGGGAACGGTCAAGTTCGAAACGCTGATCGAGAGCACCGTCGAGGGTATTGTATCGCGTGAGGCTCCGAAGAGCCCAATCAAGTCACAGGAACGTACCGAGGGTGGTGTTATTTCCTACGGTCAAGGCCCCAACAAAAAGACTATAATGTATTTCTTGAAAGATTGTGATAAAGCACCGCGTGTGGGTGATAAAGTTAGATTCAATATCTGTCAAGTGAGTAGCTGATCTAAGGAGGGGAATGATTGATTTCTAAAAACATGTTTTTCTTTCTGCTTGGACAGGTTAAACGTAACAAAGAGTTGATCGCTACTAACATCCAGGAAATCACTACTCAACTGCTACACCAGACGTCGCTTGGCGGCGGAGACCAGCCGCAGGCTGTACAGCAACCGCAGCAAATCCAGCTGGCCTCTCTGCACAACCTTCAGCAGCAACCTCACTCACCGAGCGCTGGAATGAACAACGGCAACCGCCTGAATAGCACTTCAGCCATGATGAAGGCCAGTTACGCTAACGGCAACATCAAGCCCGGCAAGGTTCACCATGGTTTCATTGCTGTGTTAAAGGTAGTCCATACACCTAAACTTATTTTGTATCGAGTGGTCCTCACGAAATTTTAAACTTTCAGGAGAACTTTGGCTTCATCGAAACTGTTGAGCACGATCAGGAAGTATTCTTTCACTTTAGCAACTTTATCGGCAACACGAGCGCCCTCGAGCTCGGTAATGAGGTGGAGTATTCGCTGTCAACGCGCAGTGCCGTCAATGCTGGCAACTGCATTCCGGCCGAAAATGTGAAAATCATCCCGAAGGGTAGCATCTCGCAACCGAAGATACTGCCAGCCGTGTACAACGGTATGGTTCTGCGTCCGCTCCGTTGCATCAATCCCGATCAGTCGGAATACTGTGGTCTGGTGCAGGTGCGTGGCGATGTCGGCGAATCTCAATCGACGCATGAATTCGGCATCACCAGTCTGAAGAATAAGCGAGATCTGCTGCAGAAGGACGACATGGTAACATTCAAAGTAGATGAACAGAACCGTGCCGTTGAGGTATGTCCGTTGTTCGTGGAAATAATGGTGATCTTTCAAATTGCTACTTTTTTAATGTTCACAGGTCACCTCGATCCGTACTAAGAAGCAAGCAAAGGTCGATTCCGTAAAGGGTCTGTTCGGTTTTCTGGACTTCGAAGTCGAGGAAGGCAAAAAGCTGTTCTTCCACATGTCAGAGGTCCAGGGCGGCGGGTGTCTGTATCCAGGCGATTCGGTTGAATTTTCCATCGTTACTAATCAGGCAAGTGTAGAGTAATCGAACCACGTTGTGCATTGTGTTATAGTTTGCGACATATTTTTGATTTTTTCAAATTCTCACGATGATGACTCTAATTTAATCCTGTATTTCGTTTCTTCAAAATTAAACAGCGCAACGGCAAAACATCAGCCTGTAACATGATCAAGGTAGCAGACGCAAATGGAGTGCGCGCCGATCGGCTCCTTTCGCGTATCAAGCTAAACTCAGTTGACGACAGCGGACCACGTTTGACAGTTATTCGTGCACCGAAAGGACCAGATGGTACAAAAGGCTTCCATATTTCAGTCAGAGCTCCACGTTTAGTTGGTAAGTGTTGACAGAAATCAGTTACCTAAATCAAGTGATTGGCATAACTAGGGTTGGCGTAGGATGATAGTGGGTTACTATTTCAACTCAAATACCTGGAAGATCAATGTACCCAGTTACGGAAGTATATTTAGAAGACGCTTAACATTCACCGCGTTGGTAGTAAGAGTTTTCGCTCGAATGTTGCAACATACTGTGTTTCCAGGGTTCCAGGACTATTAGCAAAGCTATCGTCATCAGTGCCCAGCCTTGTTATCTCATTCACACTTAAATTGTTATGCCGAATTCGGCTGTTTAAAGATTCAAGATTGTTTGTTGAAACCTCAGGAAAAAATTACGTTTGATACCAGCGATTCTCTATGGTACTGTAACTGTGTTGATGAAAGACGGTGAAGTGACAGCAACCGCCAAAATGAAACATAGAATAGAATTGGATCTGCAGTTTTAAAAGCCATCTGCGAATGTGTGATCTACAAATCTGAATATTCTGTGACACAGAAACAAAGCGTAGAATAATGGTGAGATACGTCCTTATAAATACCATCAAGTGCTGACCGGTAGGCTCTCTGTGTTGTGAGCGGTCTAGCGATGATTTGGCATATGATGGAACTAGATACTTCAAAACGTTTATTGATGATATACCGAAGCACTTCGCAGAACGTGTCTATTGATGCGAAAGAACTTGAACTTTACGAAATTTGGTGGATACAAGGCTATAGCGTTCAATATATTGGGTAGCAAGATACCTATACTGAGGATTGATCAAGGACATGGGTACAGGTATACCTCGATAGTACGTACATCAACATTCGCACTTCAAATCGCAATTGCATAAAAACTACTGGTTGTATCTGAAAACTTATATTACCAAAAGAAAGAGTAATCTTCTGCTCTGTCTTTTGGTTGTCTTAAATTTTAGATTCAACCAGTAGTATTTATGCAATTTCGATTTGAAGTCATAAAGTTGATGTACGTACTATAGAGGTATACCTGTACATACATTCCAATGCAATACAACGGGGTGTTTCACGGATACACCCAGATCAGCCATCACCTTGCGTAGTCACTATAACTCCGGAAGATCACGCATGTTTGCTTCCTGCACTGTCCATAAAAGCATATCTGTCCCATCTAGAAAAACAGCAAGTCGAGAAAAACTCTGTTGAAAATTTATTTCCCTGTAGGCTGATATGAATGGAACAACCTAGTTTTGCTATGTAAACGATATTTTCTGAGCAAAACATGGTACTTTCAATACATAGAATATCGGTGAGGAATAATAGATTATGATTTTTGGTTTTTGGTAACTGCCAGCTTCCTTACGTACTTGGACGCCCAGGAAACATGCAAGGTGTCGATTCTCGAAACCACTGAACTGGGGATTTTAAAATTCTGTTCGGTATTGGACGAAAAGGCAACGTAGTGATAATTTGTTATTTTAAATATGTTATTACAACCACTTGTTAGTTGCACTTTTTCATTTATATGGGAGCCAACCTTTCAGAGGGGAGAGGGTCTCAAACTACCATAAAAACATTGACTTCATTTGTTGGTTATTTATCGAGTTATGCAGAAGTTTGTGATTAATTTGTATGAGACCTCATTTATGAAAATCTGAGACCTTCCTCTCCCCTCTTCTAGACTTTTCTCCTTATATTTTTTTGAAATTTTGTATGAAGCGTAGACTTTGGTCAACTATGATCCGTGATTTTGATCTGCGAAGGATGTTGGGGAGCCGAATCTGAAGAACCCAATCTATTAGTGTTGGAAGATTTGAAGCAACATGCGTTGGCTACCATATGTTCAAGTTTAGAGAATTATAACAGTTCAGTTTGGTGCTGAATGCGACCGATGCGCGAGTTGCCTGGAAGAAACTTGAAATGGCATTTCGAAACAACGGCCTGAATCGGAGAATTAGGTTGTTGAGGAAATTCAACGTAAATAGCCTCGGTAGGATTTAAACTGGACGATTCCTTGTTGACTGCACCGTTTTTAATTCCACTAAGGACTTTGATCATATTCAGTCTATCTTGCATCTTGCAGTGAACTTCCTTGATATGTACATCTTAGGTATCTATCAACTACTATGCCCAGGTATTTATGATTCCGTACTTGGGCCACCTTTTTCAGCATCTCCAAGTTTCATGCTCTGATCAGGACGCTAAAATCATTCGCATACTGCACAAAAACAACGCCTGGGTTCCTATAGTTCTATTTCATGTAGAGTTAGTGTGTATATGTTGAAAAGTGTTGGAGAAAGTATATCCCCTTGTGGATGACCGTCACTGACTGTACGCGTGATAGTTTTGTTCCCAATGTGCAGGCATAGTTGCCTATTCCGTAAAAAGTATGATATTCACGGCGGATGGTTGAAAGAGTTTCCCCTACTATGTCTACCTTGACTGCATTGAATGCATTCGATAGATCTATGCAAATCATTGTAGTCACATAGTTTTCCCTTTTAATCTGTTCAATACAGTACATGACGTACGAGGTGCATATCTGCGTAGACAGATTTTTTTCGGAAGCCAAAGGATGTTTCCGGTGGAATATGTGGTGGTAATTGACCCACCTAACTGGTTACTGCGGTGTTGGATATTTTGATGAGCGTGTGTACAAATGCAATGGGTCGATTTTGGTCTCTACCTGGCTTTTTTTTATAGCCACGATCTTTATTTTTTGACAACGAATCCTATAAACAGCTGTTTTGCCACATTTCATTCAGTAGTTCGATTAATTTGCTCACTATGTCAGGGTTGAGGACGCGGAGTATCTCATACGACACCCCATTCTGACCTGGTGCTGTTGTTTTCCTTTTAGAGTTGTGAATTACCGTCCAATCATTCTTGCACAACAAGTTGTCGTTTGCTACAGGAATAAGTTCGTGTCGGGGATCGTATCTTCCAAAATGTATGTCCAGGAACGTTTGGCCCGTCGTTTCGTCCTCATATATAAAGTTGTTCTCTTTT
This sequence comes from Aedes japonicus, assembly GCA_034211315.2. NCBI lineage: Eukaryota > Metazoa > Arthropoda > Insecta > Diptera > Culicidae > Aedes > Aedes japonicus. The sequence continues at coordinate 75,290 of JASCZW010002188.1, forward strand.
CCACGGATTCGTTTACCTGTTAGCTGCCGAATAGGTCCATTGAGCACAAGGTGAGATCTATCACCGTAGCTCGGCGATTCAATTATAGTGGGATAAATATCGGAGAACCATCATTGAGGCTGCTGTTGTTTATACTGCCGGTGGACGCATTGCTGTCCCATCTTACAAATAATCAATTTCGGAAAAATGCATAGTCGATTTGTCCCACTTGAAAATTGGACGCATATTGGTCCCACTAGAACAAAAATTGCTCCTAGTGGGACAATTATGCGTCCATATTTCAGATGAAAAAAAATCACTCACAATTAACAACGCCTGTTTGCATTATATTTTGAAAGTACATATCAAAGTGTTGTAATTGCCATAAAAAAAATCAAAAATTTCCAAATGTCATATGGGACAGTTATGCTTCCACCGGCAGTATAGCGTCCATTAAGTGTTGTCCTTTTCTATCACAGGTGGTGTCTCCCCACAGTGAGGGGAATTAAAATCCTCCCTAATAATCACTTTTTTTAAACCTTCAATGGCTGTAAAAATTTGTTTGATGTCATTATCACACTCCATCATGATGATTGATGGGTTAATGTAGATCGAGCAAAGAAGTAGGTCATACTGGACAATCTAAAACCGTTTAAGTTTGTAGTTTTTGGTAAATCCAGTATGTGTTTAGGTAGATTCCTGTTCCACCGTAATTGTCACCCCTGCAATGAGGGACAAAGTGGAAATTGCAGATTCGATTCCTGCTGCTGTCTTCCATGTTTGCATTCGTCCACGTTTCTGATAAGAAAGCTGCTGAGTAGTTGTTGGGTGTTAGTATTCGATGTAGGGTAGGTAACGGCTTTAGCACTCGGGACCCTATTCCAAGCAGGGGGTAAACGTTAACCTACAACGCTAATTTTTTGCAGTATGGTTCTTCTTTAGGTGGAGCATCATTCTGCAAAAATGACCGTTGTAGGTTAATGGCTTGATGGCTTCTTTCATTAGGTTCGCTCGAACTAAACTGCTCATAAACACAAGTATTTCTGAGTAAAGTCTGAGATCAAATAGAAAACTAAATATGATGTTGTGATGTTGCCGATAACCATTACTTAGGTTGCTGTCGTTTTGGTCGTTTTAACGGTTAAATTGATAGCAAAAATTTATTCCTCTGACATCAAATTGAAAACTGATCCTGCTATCAGTGAGAGCAAATTCAAAAGTCAATTTGATATACATTTTTTCCCGTTACAAGGGAAATGAGTATTCCACTTGATTGTCTGGCAATACAATGAAAACAAAACTAGTATTCTTAAAGAAAAGTGAACTCGAGATTACAGCAAGATGAGAACTAAATTAGTTATCAAATTTGACAATTGTGAAGTGAAATCAAGATTCGATTTCAATTTGATGTTGATATCAAAATAAGTTTTCGAATTGCTATTCTTATGATGTTACACTTTACTCGGGGTACTTCATGTCCGTGATGACCGTTTTAAGTTCATCCATCTTCCGCAGCTCCGAGAACTTGTTGATTTTCACTGTTCCACCCTTGTTGTCTCGTAGTTCACAGTAGATGTGATACGCTCCGCTGTCGCTGTTGTTGTAGGTTATGTCCACGTATTTCCTGGTCTCCTTATTTCCGGCACTGGTGCTGTGTGGTGGGTCGTCGACGGCCATTCCATCTGTACTCTGCCATGCCGTTGCCGGTGCCGGTGCTGGCCCCACCACCCGGGTCTTCTTCCTTCGGCATCCTCCACCTGCTTTACCGCTCTTCTTCTTTTCCAAAATATATCTCTTGATTAAATTGAATTAAAATGATTCAAAAATATATCTCTTGATTAAACTTATAACTGCTTTTTCTCTATAAATCACTTCTTCTATCCCCGTAAAAAATACACCTCTTTATCGGTTATTTGCCACACGGGTACACTTTTTTGGTAAAAACTCCGTGCAAAACTAGAAAAAAAAAATGTTTTGAAAACGACACTGGCTAAAAAAAAATCGTCTTTGTTACCAAGCGGTTTTCACTGATTGATGGGCTCATTAAACCGATGATTGTTTAGAAGCAGCAAGAGTTTAGACAGTTAGCAGGTGTCGCGGATTATGGAATACTGTTGCAACCATAGTAGCACAGTAATTCAAATCGCTATGCAGTTGGTATTAGTTTCTAGCCATCAAATAAAATTTTCATTCCATTGCTAACAATCAACCAAGGTTGTTCGGAACTGCTAAGGACTGCCGCTGTTTTTCAGTGGATACCAGGCCATGTTGAACTCCACCAAAAAGAGCGAGTGGACCTTCTAGCGAAACAGGGTCTAAACAGTAACACAATTCTGATTAATAAGTTCCTGTGAAGGGATATGATAAGTACTCACAAGCAACAAATAGCCAATGTGACAAAGGGCTAGTATCGTGAAATGGTTCTCACAGCGGGAAAAGGAAGAAAGTTCTACGGCATCTTCGGGAACATTTCAAAAGAACCTTGATATTGGACGTGTGACTTTGATGGTTAAAAATTAGAATGCTGAGCCGTATCATATCCGGACCTGACTATTCGGATAACTGGTTGGCTAAAATGCAAATAAAAGAATTCGAAGAATGTGAACTATACTTACAACCGCACAACACCGAGCATGTGCTACTGGAATGTATAAAATAAAAGGAACAGAAAACGAGCTTAAAAACATTCACATAACGACGGTAACGACATACCGTCACCAAGGCATGAAACCACCGACAAAAATAAATGGAATGGCGTATATGAGGCAACAGTTCCTCCAGCCAAATTTATGAAACTCCAACAACATCAACAACAACAAACAAAGTAAGTATTCATTATTCCTATTTGCTCTGCAAATAAAAGTCCTATTTAGCGTAGGTATGGGAGTTGTGGTAGACATCGCGCTGTTAAGATGGCATTTGCCAGATCAAGACATGATAACTGCCTAGAGTACCGTCCATATAATTGCCCTACGTCCTATGGGAATCCCTAAATACACAGGAATGTTATGATTATAAAGACACTATACACAAGCTGTGATGAAAAAAACGAAACTATTTTATCCTGCAGCCTATTTACTACCAGGTACAAGACTTGAATCCGCGACAAAGTTGTGAAGAGGCTGGGCGTAAATTACAATCGGCCTTTTGTGTCTGATTTCTGCTGTAATTTTAACAAATATTACTCACAATACTGCCCAGTCAGAGCAGCATCCTTAGATGACAGAATGTAATTTGGTTGAATTCGTGGAAACTGATTTTATAACACTCCATTCTTTATTTATCTCGTTTCAGGAATTTGCTTGGAATGAACACTTTACACTATTATTAAATCATAATAACGCTATAGTTTCTTGTTTTATTTTTTTAATGATTTATTATTTAAATTATTTAAACAAATCTTTTTATTGCAACCTATATAATTGTGAAACGTAAACGCTAGGTGATTATTATTTATAAACGAAAATTAATGAAACAAACAACAAAAATGTAACAAAACAAAGTGAAATGAAACAATACGCCGCATATATACACAAGTAAAAACAAACACACACACATACCTACAAATATACAAAGAAACAAATGCGGAAAAGAGTAGAAAAAAAAGTAGGAAACAAAAACAACATTATGCAACAAACGCGGCATGAGTGGAAACGAAAAAGCATTGGTAAAATCGCATCTTACTACTGAAACAAGCAGAAAAACCTAATAATAATCAAAACAAAATCATTAATAAAGTCATGGATGTTTTACAAAGCAAAATATACACACCTACCATGTAACGTTTCGCTGGAACGGTAAACGAAAATAACCAAGCAAACAAACAGCAAAGCCGTTCTCTTTACTGTTTTTATTACCCGTCTTAGTCTGTTTGTGTATTGTCGCAGTAATTACGCAAATTTGTTATCGCTATTGTTTCTAAAACATACACATGCAAACACGTTTGTATATTTTTTTCCTCTGTGACAGAGAGAGTTAATTTTGAAATGATGATTTTTTACACGTAAAACATTCGAGCGTTTTTGCCCACTCGTGCGCGTACCGTTCTTGATTGTTTTGTTTTTCGTAATTTTTTTTTAGCTGTATCAGTTAAGACTCGCACGAGTGGTATACTACTTTTCAGTACGAATATAACCTAAAGCAAACAAATAATGAAGGAAAAGGAAGAAAAGAATACAAGGAAAGCATACGCGAATAAGCCGCAACACGCGGTTAGAGATACATCATTAACCTAGAGTGTTATAATTATAAATTCAAGCAACCATTAAGACATGAATCTAATTCATCGTTCTACGAGAATCGCTAAATGTAAACACAAGTAAAACAATACAAGTAAAGAATACCAAAACCTATTTCTTTCGAAAGAAGAAACAAAACAAAAAAAATAATTGGAAATCTTCAGACTGTTATTGCCCACACTTTTTCAATGTGTCTCTCCTGTCTTTTAGAATTTACCCTCGAATTACCTATTATACAAGAAGAAAAAATGGTAGAAACACGCAAAACAAGCGTAATTTATTATGTCTGCTTACCCCACATCGATAGCCGCCTCTCCGGGAAAAATAAAGTGTAGGAAATTGCGTTTCTTTTGTTTGTTTGATTTTTCTAAATTTGGTTGAAATTTGGAACACCGCGCACACTGATCAACAATAATTTCCAAATCCTCCCAAAATTCTTCTTTTTTGAAAAAAAAAATCTAGATCTGATCAGTGTTGAAAATAAAGCGTTTAACTGTTCAGTTTGTTTCGTCGATTTTGGACAGAGGTGGTATAGTAATAATTTAATAGACACGAAACATAGACGGCTTCATGTCCAAAGGAACCTCGCCTGAAGTAAGGAATCACATTCTGCTAAGCTAAGCAAAACGCAACACACAAACTGATGAAACACACACACACATATATTCAGCAGATAAATGCTTGAACACTCGTAAACGTACTATTTATAAGTGTGATTAAAAAGTGAAACTAATTTAGGGATTCTATTGACAAGAAAATATGACGAAACTACCTTACAAGTAACAAATTCGGTTCACGAGCGAGAGGGAGGCTATCGTTATTGAGTAACAAACATCTTGATAAGCTCCCTATATATTTTTTTTATTAACCATCAACTTGATCTAGTCTTCGTAACAAAAGCAAAACAAACAACAAGAAGAAGAAAGGAGTAAGAAGCAACAAGTAAAAAATCGCTAAGAAACAAGAAAAGTAACACAATACAATAGACCCTTCACAGCCTGCTACTGCTGCTGAACAAAGCAACAAAACATTCACGCCAAGTACACACAAGTAAATCCACTACCTTCTGATTCATCCCCCCGAAGGATTCCCGTCTTATTTTCACTCCCCTATCATCAAAGCTGGAAATCGTTCATTAAACAATACAACAACACATCGCAAAGGAAAATCATAGAACAAACACTACATAGCATACATGAAGGAAACAAACAAAAAATTAGAAATGAATAAAAGAAATAACTTCAAGAGACTACGGGATCAAAAATTGCATGTGAAAGCCATTGAGTGTTAACTTTTTTCACACCGATCAAAAATTAACTTAAAACAACAAGAAAAAAAAACAAGAAATGTGAAAGCAAACAAAAAAAAAATCATTTTAAACATGTAACGAAACGCTTCTGATTTTTGTCCCGTGTATATTCAGACAAAAGTAAAACAAAAAAGAAAAGCTACTACACTACACACACAAAAACACATAATGGAACAGCAAAAAAAAAAAAATACAACTAAAAACAAACAAAAAAAGTAACAAAAAAGGAAACGAAAAAACAAGCCAAAAAAAATTGAGAAAAAAAGAAACAAAAAACCAAGTGAAAAAAAATCAATAAACAATGTAATTTAAACGAAAATCTCTAATGTAACCAAGTAAAAGTAAAAGATAAATGAAACATTGTAAGGCTAATTACGCAAAACCGACGTATGAATTCTGAATGAAACAGAGAAAAACAAAACAGAAAAAAAAACATTGTGAACGCATGGTAAAACAAACAACACAAGATGAAAAAATGAAAATAAAAAAGCAAAAAAGAGATATCTAAAATCCAGTAACTAATGGTTTCGTTCTTTAATGTTTCTAATAGGATCCGAAAGCCGAATCGAGTAACGGTATGCTTGACTTGCATGACGGTTGCCGTTTCACACGAGGTGAGTGTAGCCAGAAATTCTTTTTATTCCTCATAACCCTTCATCCGTTCCTCACCCGCAGGAGAGGTCATCGGGAAATAAAAATAGTCGAATCAACTAAGAGTTACGACATGTATTTATTTACACTTTCATTTCAAGCATTTTATTAATCTTACAATGGTTACTACCTACATAAACATTACAATATAGCCTATTCGCGCCCGGTCCGTCATTGTTTTTGTTCTTGGCTTGATAGTAGTCAGCCTACCAGTTATCAGCAGTCAGTCGTGCAGTTTCAAACATCGGTTCGGGCCACGGTTCATGGAAATACAGAAAACGACCGACACACATGTGGGAAATGATTATCGAAACATACGGCAGATCCACGCGAAGAGAAAAGAAAGAGTTTCATGTGGTGCCCGCCTTATCACTACTAGTGTTTCTTCTCATTATTTAAAAAGAAATGCTTCCCTTTAGCAGTATTTTGTAGAGCATTGCGTTAGGCTAATACAGTGGCATCTGACGGTTGTGGCTCGATGGTTTTTAGATTACCACGCACTCGTGTGGGAATTTGGTACCAGCTGTTACTTGTTCCGGCTTAGGACACACTGCAAGGTTGAAAATAATAGGATATCATTTTGTTCTGTTTTCCCAAATAAGTGCATTCGAATTACTGACATCGCTGACATCGATTGCCCCAGTATCCGGTTCCCTCGCAGCTGCACTTGTACTGTGGCATTGCGCTGACCTGAGTGCAGGATCCACCATTCAGGCATGGTTGCCTGCTGCAGATATCGTTGGATCGACCCTGGAATGAAATAAGTTGTATGTGAATGGCTCAGCGACTAGAAAATCGAACCATACCTTAAGAGCGTCCTGACACTCCTTCCGGGTTGCATATCGAAACTCTGATTTACAGCCATAGGCACAGGTACATTGTCCATTGTCTATCCGACAACCATGCTGGGTCTGGTCAAGTTCGCAACCATGGGTGAAATAGATTAGCCCTGTCGAAAAGTTATATATTGAAGTTAAATTTGGTTAAGTTGTGGAAACAGTACAAATAAAGTTACAGAACACATGTTATAAATTATCATCCATATTTTTCAGGTCAGTGTCAATATCACCATTAATTCCATAATATAAAAGCAATAAACAATGATATTAAGATTGGACACAAACATAAATATTAATAAAACTCATGGAAAATATGGTCCACTCCAGCTATCGATCGGTAGATCCATTAGCAACCGGCTAGTATCAAATATTGAGAACAAGAGTGGTACGAAGCGACGAAAACAGCAACACACCGAAGAAAGAAAAGAAAGACATTAAGAGACTTCAAGAAACACAGGCCAAAAACGTTGAGTTCATTACCAGTGGTTTTCGCAAGTGACTTATTTGTAAAATATATCAATGTAATCTATTCCTCAACAATAGAAGCTCCTAAGTAGCGCACTAAGATCATAATTAGTTGTAGTAACTTGATTAATACTTAGTAAGTCATATTTATGTTATCTCAACCGAATCGCCACAAGTGTGCTACTAGGGAGAGCGAAACCAAACATAGCAGGAGTTCCCAACTTCATAAACTTGATTCGTCAAGCCGGCATTGACTTTCAACCTTTCCTGTGTTGGGCAAAATTTCTAATTTGAGCATGTCTATTACTAGCAAATGACATATTCAGACCATAATATTTCGCATTGTTTAGTATTCGCATGACAGTCGAAGTTCACGAGCTTCAGAGTTTCCTTTACATTTCCTGGATGTGACAGGCCGCTCCGAATAAATTTAGATATATTTGAAGCAACGAGTATCAGACCTCTCCATGACTTACAGGCATATTCTGTGTGGCGTGTGAGGTGAGAAATGCAAGTCACCTCACACAAGGTCAAAATTGGTGCCTCTTATGTGAGAGCGAGTCGTCTCACCACACACGCCACGCAAAACAAGGCTGCCAGACCGAGAGAATCCGTTTAAGCCTTTGCGCTCGTTTACCGTTATAACTATTTGGTCTTGTTTGCTTTCTCATAGAGCGTTGTCTTCCCTCTGCTAGCGGGAAGTTGTTAGGAATCCTTCCGGTAAAGACGCATAAAGCTTCACGATATTGTTCTGTATGCGCTTAGGATTTGCATAACCATGGTACGGAAGCTCTGGAACGAAGCACTTTGTTTCCAGCGAACATGGACAAGCTTGAAGGTGCATCCTACTACTTTAGCGTATTGATAACCTCCGTCGTAGTCTCATAGGCCTAGTCAACATGGCTGTTGAAATTTAGTCGGTCATCGTTCCTTATTCCCAGTTATATCAGCAACCGATTCAGGGTTCTACGTGCTCCACGATGGTGTTTTTTGCTTGCTTGCTTCCTTGCTGTTCAGTTCCTGATTTGATAACTTTTGCATTGAAAAAAATGGACATAAATTGACGATTTTTCATGGATTTACGTTCACCCGCACTGACGAAACTATCCATGCAGCATCAATCATAGTAATCCATGAGTCAGCAGACAAAATTTGACAGCTTTATCAGTCGAACTCTAACCGTGATGGCAAAAACAGTGAAGCAACGCCGTTCAGAAGTGTGCGCGTTCAAAGAACGGCACCCCGCCGCGTCGAAAACATCGTGCGGCACTTTGTGCACGCTGGAAATGAAAAAGTACCTTGCGAACATGAACATACATGTCAGAAAGCGGAAGTCGCGTCCACTGGTTTCGGAGCTGTAGAAATTTATAGTACGAAATGCCTGCCGGAAGTTGCGTCGTTCATCAAGAAATACCATAATGGCGAAGACGCGGTGTTCTGGCCGGATCTGCCGTCGGCCCACTACTCGAAGCGATCGTTAGAGGACATGGAGCGGCTGAATATCGATGTGGTACCCAAGTCGGCGAACCCGCCCAACGTCCCCCAGCTGCGTCCCATCGAGAGTTTCTGGGCCAACCTGAAGCGTAAGATCTACTGCAACAATTTTGTCGCGAAAACTGAGGAGGAGTTGATAAATAAAACGAAGAAAGAACTCAAAAGCATGCCTACATGCATGTTTTCGTCCGCCATGGCGATTATTCCAGTTAACTGCCGGAAGCCGCTCGCAAGGGCGTAGATTTTTTTTGCAAGTAAGCTTAAATAATTACCTTACATGGGAAATTTTTCAAAAGCAATTATCTGCCTTAGCTTTTTTAAATCCAAAAAAAGTCCATTTTTTAATGCAAACGTTACATCCCACTGCGGGGTGGGTCAAGGCACGAACGAATCCGCCACTTGTTTAATGTTTAATCAATTTTGCGGAATTTCCACCGTATCACAATCTTGGAGATTTTAAAAAGTTCTTGTTAGGTTTAACAACATCTCGGAAATACTGTTTATTTCATAAAAATTCCACCAACTTATTAAAAAAATTGTAAATCACTCAACTTCCCAGATTTTTTCAATTTCTCGTAAATTATTAAAATATTTGTAATATTCTGCTTTTCATCATGAAAGTTGTACCAACTGGAAGTCCAAGTAACTTCTGGCCAGCGAAATCTGCTTCTCGAAGTTCCGGTAATTACTAGCAAGTTAATTCTATTCCATGGGTTTTGAAAACTCAACCAAGTTTCCAGAACCGCTGAGAATTTTCGGCAATTCAATGGACATCTCTGATGTTCCACCACTTTTTTTTTTCAAAAGAGAGCGAGCATACTTCATGATCTACTTCCAATAAGTTTATTCAACTTCCGAGAACCTTAATCAACTTCTGTCAAGTTCATTATATTTCCACCCATTCTTCATAGATATTCCGAAGTTCACGGCAATTCAGAAAAAAAAATTTGTCTAAAAGCTGTAGAAAAAAACGATTTCTGGAAAAATGCAAGAAAGTTTTGGACCTTTCCTCAGAGAAATACGAATTGAATCAAGGTATCATCGGTTTATCCCTTCTTTGTTTTCTTCTTTCTTAGTGTTTCAAGCTTATTGCTTGCTCTCAACTTAGTGTTCTAAATGCACTTCCACATATATTTATTTAGAGCTTTTGATGCCAGGTTACATTTTTGCATCAGTATGTTTGTGTGGTAAGTGACCAGACCGGGTATCGAAACCAGGCACCTTCAGCATGGTGTTACTTTGTAGCCGCGCCTTTACCGACTGAGCTAAGGGAGGACCCAGCTTATCAAAACTACCATAGTAAAATGTATCCTCTCCCTTAGAAAATAAGCTTGTATATTCTTATCCTCAGTAAACCTGCTGAACTTTTCTATATAACAGACTTCTCTAAAAATTTTGTCATTTGTCATTTCCGAGCAATCGAAATACTATTCGGAATCGGAAATTTCCTTCAAATTAATCGTAACACAACAGTCACAATTCCTGGAGCTTCCTCATTTCGGCTAGTCAGCGTTTTTCGGAAAATGCAGTGGATGTAAAAACCATGCGTTATTCAGGAATGAAACGAAAAATAATTTGCTATTTCCGGGAGCAACTTGAGGTCATTATCAGCATCCGAGGCGAGCTCCGCAACTGCCTGTCCAGCGCGAGCATCACCCGCTCCAAACACGACCACTTCTCGGCTCAAAAGCTGAAATTTTACTTATTAATTGGTACTATCAAGCACCGCGTAGCCTTTTGGAACGGTATTTTTCTTGTTCCAAATTAAGATCGGTATCGTATTCGAAAGAAATTTCTTTTTCTATCTCAAACCAATGTTAAATTCCATTTACTGAAACGGAAAAGTAAAGAATAAAAAAAAATTATACCTGAAAAGAACAAAAACTGAAACTGGAATTTGTAAGGTTTCCACGCAAACTAATGGGAGCTGTCAATTTACTTTCGGAAAAATGTTACGCTCAATTATTCCGTAAGTGAAGGTGACATTTCGTTCCATGCAGATCAATTTTCAAAATTCCGCTTTGTAATATTGAACAAAATTCCGCAACCTCTTTACTTTTTAGATCGATACTGGCCTTTACTGCAGAAAAACATAATTCCATATAAAAACATACACCAGTTTTAAAATGATGCAAAATAGATCCGGTATAAAACAAAATTTACACCACAGGTGCAGTAGTGTTTTTGCGTTTGGTCTAAAAAAATAAACCCATCCACGATTGGGCCCACCGTTGGAGATGCCCTAATAACTGTGAACGTGCATTTAGAACACTAAGTTGAGAGCAAGCAATAAGATAACTTTAAAAGCAACAAGCTTGAAATGGCCTTGAAAGACGAACTGGTTAGTGAGGCAAATCTGATTCAGTTTGCAAATGTTTTTTTTATGTTTTTGAATCGAGTCCTTGACCTAAGCTTAGCGTTCGTAGCAATATCTGGCCATAATTATTAACGCTATGACCCGAAATAGTATCAGTTGGGATATTTGATGAAATTGTTCGTAATGTGTAGTTAGAACAGCCATAGCATAGCCATGGAAAAATTCCCCGTCGCAGATACTTATTAAAAACATGGGAGGAGTTTTCCGATTAGCACCGCAATCCGTACATAAACTCACTACATTGAATGAGTGCGATTCACGATATGCTGCTAACGTTAGTTTCCTCAACTCTTCCCTTCGTCTTACCATTTGCTCTCGAAAACAATCATCCATAACACGTCATTTGCTATGATCAAAAACTTGTTTACTAGCAAGTTATGAAACATACGTACACACATTAACTTTTAATTTGTTATTGATTTTTAGATTGGCAATGTGTATTTCTTATTGCTTTTACTCTCACGTTAATGTTAAACAAAGCGTCTGTGACGACAAACTCGATACTTCGATTAAAGACGAGCAAATCTAAGAGACAAAAGGCTTCAGCAGGCAAACTTAAACGCAACAGTAGTGCCATAGATCATTGCACCGAAACTATTAACCCCACTTTTGTGACCGTTCAGGGAGCTTGTTTACAAGGTGAAATTTTTCATTGGCCTTTTCCGGATTCTGTACGATTAGATTCAGGAAATTATGTAAAAAAAGCACTGGTGTCTGTTTTCCGGCAAATTTAATTCAATCGCAACAAATTCTGAGCACAAAATCTCAAACCGGTCTTACCGAAAATATTCTAAGTCCACGTAAACAAGCTCCCTGAACTGTCAAAACCGCATTGATGACGCCTTCGTGCAATGATCTATTAGGCTTAGTGACCTTGAACGCACGCACACTACAGCGCCATTTAGATCAAAGGAGAGCAAGAAGGAAGGAACACGTTTAATAACCTTTCCCTTTCTAGCACCTGCCGAGGAATGGTGGTTTGTTATCCTCCAAATGGGTTTCCTTCTTGCTTGCACTCCTTTGATATAAACGGCGCTGTAATTTGTGTGCATCAAACGTCACTAAGGCTAACAGGCAGGAAACCGATGGGTTAGGTATGGGCTGGAAGATATTAGTATAAATCTTCAAAATGATAGTTATTCATTGGTAATCAATCTTGATTCATACATCGAATCAATACCCCGAATTTCTTAGTGACGTAACTTGTTTCTTAACTGAAAATGGCATCGGAGGTAGAACAGATATGAAAATCAATTGTGTGTGGTCGCAATGAAATCTGAAGCTCTCGATAACGAAACTTGCTAAAAAGCTGAGTTTTACTGCAAGCAATGTTCACAGCGTTTCCACCCTGCCCGTGGGTTCAGAAAAGGGTATGGGCGCATTCCTGTGTGAATTATAGACACTCTAGTAATAGACCGGACAACGTGCCGCCATGTTGTATCCAAAACGAACATTTCCTCGCATTTCCCATACGATTTGACAGTTCTTTTGGATACATCAACTGTGCCAGACTCACGTTGTCCGGTCTATTACTAGAGTGTCTATAGTGTGAATATGCTGCCACATCAACGATCAAATGTGCCTGAACCAAATGCTTGACAGCTTGTACTGATCACTTGAAGATGCGATCATTGCCCTGATATGCGGGATGCGGGATCATTGCCCTGATATTCTAAAATGTAACACTGAGTAAAATGTTTCTTGTCTTCGAAAACAAAACGTGATGGAATTGGGTAAACAAGTGGAAACTAATCGGCAATGATATCTCATCCCAAGTAACAATTTTAGTTGCATTCCATTCGTAAAGCACACCTCCCGGCTTTTTGATAAAACTCCATTGAAAACTGCTTAGTCTCTATTCATCTTTAAAGCCGAAATGTGTACAAAGTGGCCCACACTATAGACGGTTGTGAAAACAAAATAATCAAACCCATATAAGACCATAAATATTTTGAAAACGTTCTAGTGAAAGATGTTATGACAACTTGAGAACCTCCATAAAACCTATAGACGAATCCAGGTTGAAAAAAGAAGAAGACACTGAGTGGTGATAAATCTGACAGCTCCCATGTTAAAGTATAAGACGAACAATTTGAAATGCTTCTAATAAATTCAAATGAAATTTTAATTAAAGCGATTTGTTGTATGATGAAAGAAAAATGCATAACTGCAAAATAGGGGCATTATTTTTATTTTGTTGAAAATATGTTTATTGACTAGCTTTAAATTTGTCTTACATTCACGCAAAGAAATACAGAATATTAGAATCAAATATACAAGCGCTTTGATTTAAATAGATAATTTTGCTTGAATCAAAAAAATATTGATTAGCTCTTAATACCATTCAGCGTTGTTTTAAAAATATATATTTTTGAATCAACAATATTTCCATTTCATTTGAAAACAAAATCATTTGAAAATTGTCGGATGGTTTGTGCATGTGTGTATCTCCATCACGCCATTTATTAATCACGAAAACTGCAAAATGGACTCGTTGGAGGAAATGTTTATCGAAGAACTAGACGTTGATCAGCTAGATGTGGACGAATTCGAAACTACTGAGTTGCTAAAATCGTTTCAGTTGTGCGATGCAGTGATTGGTACATTTCTAGGTATGTAAATTTTAATTACATATGTTCACAATTCTAAATTTTGGGCTTGTTTCAGCGAATCGCTACACAATCGAAACTTTGAAAATCATCGAACGGAAGGAGGTGGAAGAGCTTATACAGCAGCCATTTTTGGCGGAGAGGACGAAATGCATCCATGGTATAAACGCATGGAGAACAAGTTTGGTAAGTAAACAATAAATCATAAAAATCAAATCATAAATCTTTTCTTTCAGGATCCAGAATATCCTTCCGTTGGTTGACTTGGCAATTTCGCTTCCATGTACATGAGCTAGCCAACAACCGAGCCAACAAGACATTTCAAGAGCTGAGTGTACAGCAACTTATTTGCTAAAATCGTCAGCAAGAGGAAAGGCAATTCTAGCAAAATATCAAGGAAGCCAAAACGTTGATCTTTACTTTAATCCTATAAAATAAAGAAATTTAATGCAGATTTGAAATTGTATTATTGAAATCAACTAGACTTTTTATTAAACCAATCGAACTTTTATTTTGAGTCAAAGTGTTTTGGTTTTGATTAAAAAAAAAGGACTTAATTGAACTAAAAAATAATATATTTGATTCAAATAACGATATGCTAGACTCAAATAAAAATATTTTTGAATCTACATCCAGTCGTATGGAAACTCGATTGTTGAAACAAAAACATGTTTGCTTTGAAACAAGTATCGTTAATATTTGATTCAAAGAAAATTGCAATTAGCCCTGAGTCAAAAATATTTTTCTTTGAATTCAAAGTGATTTATTTTTGAAAAAAATATCTATTTCTCTGCGTGTTATACAACAAACCGCTTTTAATTAATTATTCATTCGAATTTATTATAAGCATTTCAAAATGTTCGTTCTATACTTTAACATGAGAGCTGTCAGATTTTTCACCACTCGGTGCCTTCTTCTTTTTTCAACCTGGATTCGTCCATTGGCTGCCATCAAAACCAGCATAGGGCCAAATGGTCACAGCTATCAAACTTCACTGTGATATCGTGGTTGGTTTTTGTTGTTCTGCTTTGTTCGATTATCTGCTCTTCTGATTCATTTAACAGAAAATAATATCTAAGAAAAAAGTTTTCGTTCTGCTGGAAATTTTGTTCGACAGCAAAATATCCAAAACAAATTGAGTTTTATATAGCGTATCTTGCTCCAAGTCATATGAGCGTTCAATTTTATCGTGAATATTTCGAAATTATTAAAATTTACAACAACAAAAACAAAATTGAAGCAAATATATTTGATGAATTAATCATGAATTTCCTAAAAATTGATGGAATTCAATCAGGTTATCTAAAAGAATGCCGAAATTGGTCTCTGATCTACAGTTCATTTGTAATACAAGTAATATTTGGTGTTTTGGTTTATTTTTCCACATTTCAATGAGTTCTTATATTTCAATATGACGATTGAAAGATATCATAGTTATCTCCTCAAAGCCAATATGCCGTTTAATGCATTTACTGGAGGCAAAAAAGTTTCAAAATGCTTTTACAACCGACAATATTAAAATAATATGAACGAGTCCTAAAACAATATTAAAATAATATGAACGACAATATTAAAATAATATGAACGAGTCAAAATAAAACCTTTGATAGGAGTAAAAGGAATTTAAGAAGACAAGGCTTAAAGATCGTTGTAAAGAAGCTGCGTAGGTTCTCATAAACCTGATCAAAATATAAAACCTATTGGCATCTCTTGGTATCATAGTAAAACCAAATTTATTTCCAGTGACGATGATAAAACTTTAATAAAACCTAATTAAGCCGGATAGTTGTGCCAATGTTAGTTGGGACATACATCCGTCGAACCACGCAGAACGGCCTTTGCGAGAATGTCGCCATGAAAATCTCACATGCGAAAAAGTATGTTACCAATTACTTATGCTTTCTCTCCCTTCTCCTGTTCTTTTCCTTATGTCATGAATGCGAGCAATACCATATGATCCACCGTGACGACAACCTGGACCATATATCAAAAGGAAACTGAAGCAATACGTGAAGAACGGTATATAACCCTAATCAATTTTACTTTCAGCTAAATTTTCTCACACAAGGTAAGCAATCAAATCAGCGCCAACATTAGATTAGGTCGACTTTGCTTTTGTAAACAATGGCTTTCGTAGTCATTTTCTCTTGAACAAAATGACACCAATACAAATTTAGCACTCTTTAAGGAAGAAGGGCTCTATCTCTATCCGCTGATATATTCAATTTGAAGGAATGGTATTCAGCTTCCGATAAATTAGCAGACAAAGTGATTGTTTACAAAAGCATATTCGCCCTAATCAAATGTTGGCGCTGAAATTACCCTGACAAACTTCACAAAATATGTAATAACAGATAACGGGGAAAGGGAGGGACCATCAGGGCACCCAAGTGGAATGATTTGGCTAGCGAGCATGGGTCTGCCTCCTCCCTATTGTTAACGATTCGCGGATCGAGGGTGGGTTCTTCGACCTCATCTATTGAGTTAATTCTGTCAATCGAGGGTTCAATTCTACTGCTGTAAGTGTGATCTTGCTTTTAAAAGGATGCAGAATTTGTTTTGTTTTGCTTTTGTGCGATGTGCGCACGCTTAGTAGATAGAAAGAAGATTTTAAAGATTTTGATAAAGATTTCAAAGATTTACTGCAAGAAGATGCAGCACGATGCAAGTTGATGGATTAAGATTCACAAGCTGAAACTAGATTTTTTAAAGATTGATTCGCTAGCGTGGGATTTTTCGATCATCTTGAATCTGGATTTAGATGTGTCGCACCCCCAGTCTCTTCCCTATATTCGCGTGTTTAGCGTAAGTGTCTGCTTACAGGTCCGCCCAAATTTTTTTGGCCCTTCATACAGAAGCTTGTTGATCACAAACAACAATAGAATCTTGATCAAATCGTATCCCAGATTATTCCCGTGCTATGGAAAGTTACCGGGGTACAATAGATGATAGTATAACATCCTCATCATCAGCATGAAGTAATATTCACAGCGTTTTCAAATTTTCAGATACTCGTTTGACAGGAGAACAAAAACGGATCTGAGGAACCGCTACAAAGGATGCGAAACAAATATTATGAAGGAGCTCAAATCTTTAAGTTCGTACTGTTGCTCGTAAAATTGGAATGTCGCCAACTTTCGTGCATAACTCGAAGCATCGACAAGGAATGAAGTTAATCAAGTGAAAGATTGCGCCGATCCGCAATTTCAAGTTGAATATGACGACAGAAACAAGTGCTTGTAAATTAAATCGCGAATATCTGATTGATATTGTACCAGTGTAAATAGCAAGTAACTATAGAAAAAAAATAAAAAATCTGGGACAAAAGTGGCAAATCGATTGCCGAGAAGTCTGTACTAAATCTCATGAGTGGATTCTACTCAAAAACTCGTCAATTTCGTATGCCACTCAATTAAGTAATCTCAACTTGTTATTTATTTTTGATAAACAACGTTGCATGAAAAAATAATTAGAATATAAATTTTGGATTAAATTTTTTTCAATCCAAAATTAATGTGTTCAGATTTTGTCGTGAACAAACTTTATTTTTTATTCTTGAATATTCAATAAATGCCTTTGGAAACGCTTTGCGTTGTAGCTAATATAGAATAGTGCGCTACTTCGTCGAACTTGCCCATTGCCTACGTAGCGAGAAAACATCCCGTCCTATTTTAACATAGTACAAAGAAAAAATTCCACTTAGATTTTTATCAAACGGTCGTCATTGCCCCGCTACGATTCCTAACCGATAGAAAGTAAGACAGCTGATCTCGATGTTCTTTACCAGCGAAAGTTAAGATGAAGAGTGCACCAACAATCAATCTCTGCTGCATCGTGCTCCGTTGCTGTGAAACGATTCCGAAATTATCTCTCCCTTCCTTCCTTATCGCCTTCACCACACCTTCTTCAAATATTGTACTTGCACTTTGTTTCGGCCAAGGGCCAATTTCAGTCTTCCTTTGCTCAACGTAAATGAGGCCAATTATTTGTAAAAATTTACGTGCTCAAATCACTATCACTTTGTTGGTAACTAGGAAGTTCGTTCTTTCTGATAACTGATAACAGACCACTATTTTCAATATATGCTGCTAGAGCTAGAGTTCGGCAATGTGCTATTCTGGAGGCGATCCGATCGGAATGTGTACACTCGCGCGCGGCTGACGACTGACTGACTGCTCTGGTTTTCCTTCACAAGATTCCTATCCTTTCCGTACGTTGAGTGACGATCGTGTTCCCGACGTATGCTACAACCTCCCTTTTTATTTCTGTTCTCTTCACGGTGCCATGATTTTGTACCATGTGTTATTAATAAAGTTAAGATTGCCAATCAATTTTCTAGGGAATAGTTTTTATTCCATTGAAAAGCTTATGCGCAGTCTTGAAGGATTAATTTGGCACACATTTTTTAATTGTAAAATCATTTATAAATTCTATTGATTTAATTACTAATGCCGAACCAATTTAATGTTTTTGAGCAAAAATAATATTCGTGTTACCTAACGAGACGAATTATTTTTTGTTTTCCAAGGCACAGGTCCAGGTTCGTTTTGTAACCGTTTGACAAACTAGACCGCATTCTCGTCTTGTACTGTAACCGTTTGGCGATAAGCCTCCGTATGTTGATAACGCACCCCTCACAAATGGAGCGGGATTCAGTCCATTGCCCTTGTTGCATTTCTTCCGTCCTGGTTTTATTTTCGTTTTCATTCAGTCTGTGTGATGCTCGCCTCCTGCCTGGACTTCTGAACACTTCTTCGACAACAATGTGCCGATCCGACTGACTGGATGGTCTGGATCTCTCGATGAATCGTTTGTTCATTGAGAGTTTTGTGCCATTTAAATGCCGGAATTCTGAAGAAAGGGTGCATTGTAAAAAAAAAATGTCCTCTGTATTCTAGCAGGCTTGGAATATCGGAGACTTTGCCGAAATTCTTCCACTCAATCTTGATCTTGATCCACTTTATTGATATCCGCATAGCTAAATCCGTTTATGTGAAATGTTAGGTTAATTATTACTTCATGTTTTCGAGACTAAAAATCACAAATAAAACCAAACAATCAACGCTCAAACTGCTAACCGATCCAGCAGCAAATGATTCGTGAAAATTTCATGCTTTAAGTCCTAATACTCTTTGTGCTCAGAAAACTTCGAAGTAAAAGGGACTTGACCCATACATCGTTAAACGAATATTTTCAAAGGCAAAGGCAAAATTTCGCACGTTTTTTTTTTGTCCTTTAAGCAGCATCATAGCGATTTAGTATTGCTTAAGTAGTATCAAAAGTACCTGTGCACTTCATGCATATGGTAGTCGAGTTGCGTTCATAAACAAATACTTTATAATTTTATTAATAGAAAAGAATTAATAATTGAATTAATAGAAAATCTGTTTTATTCTTAGTGATTTAAACGTATCCATGTTTGCATTCAAAGTGTAATTATTTCGTCGAGCACTTTTTCCCTGAACCTTTCAGTGTTTCATGGAAAAAAACCAAGTGACCAAGTGAAGCGACGCCTCAGATTCGTACAGCAGAAAAGACTTCTACATTTATTATCAAAACGTTGGTGATGAGCTCATGTGTCGATCAACATTTACTAGCTACCTTCGACTTTTGCTGTACAGGGTGGCAAAGGTTGCCTGGCTTTGATTTTTGTTTTGTCTCAGTGTATCTCTTGTATAATTTTGTTAACCGATATGTTCATATTTTTCATTGTAACGGCTGTTCAATAATAAGAAGAATTATTCAGTCATACAGTAAAAAACGTTTTCAACGAATCGTTTTTTATTAAAAATATAATGATTATTCTTCAAAAAACGTCAATGAATATTGGAGTTGGTGCCTTGGTCAGCCGTACGACGCAACTTAGTCGCGATGCTCTCACAAGAGCGCTGGACAGCACTGACGTCCATCTTCCGGATACAATTCCGGATCCTTGTGGTCAACAGCTCCGGGCAACACTGGGGCAAGTTGCACTATGGGCGATTTCCATACAAGCAGGCGGACGAAAATATTTTGATCATTTTTTCTTGTTTTGTAGAGTTTTCTTTGGTTGTTGTTATCAAAATATGTTGTTAATATACTTTTTTTAACATTTCGGGATTAACTTTTCAAAAGGGCTTAACTTGCCATTGATTTAAAAAAAAACTATAATATCTTGAAAACGGATGTGACTAAAACTCTAATTTCAAAGGATAAATCATGATAATAATATTTCAATCCTTCTAAGGGAACATCCACAAATTAGGTGATATATTATGGGAGGGGGGCTCAGAAATAGAAACGTACCATGTATTAGGTATGGCATAATATGCTAGTAGGTCTGGAAATGATCAATATTATGCTACGTCATTTGTGGATGGTCCCAAACAGAGATATTGCCTTTTCACAGAAAACTTAGCATGCATAGAATATTCAGAAAGAAGAAGAAGCAGCATCCGCAGCTGTTGCTTCCTTCAATGATTTGAATATTACCAAGCAAACTCGATGCATAGGTACAAGGTAATCGCTGAACAAAATAGCTGTGGTTGTCAGTGACGATTTTCAGTTTCGGGTATTTGAATCTGACGCCTGATGCAATTTTTTCTCGGAAACGGCAATAATAAGAATTGATTTTCGGTCCAACCATCAATAACGTAATTTATTTTTCGAAATTGTTCCATACTGCCTTCCCCTTGTATGATTTTTACGAATAAACCTGATAAGCGTTTCATGACGCGTAAGAAAACACAAGATCCCTTTACCCGTCTGCCCCAGCAAAATTAATAGATGACTTCTTTGTTTTTTTTCTGTCGTCTTTTCTCCATCCAAAGTGAGCTGATGAATGGGTCTGATTCATTCATGGCACGAATGAAGACATCATGTAAGTTGTCCAGCCTTGTGCTAGCTTTCTGCTGCCTCTTCTGCTAATATACCAAGCCGCGCTGGAGAATGCATAATAATTTCTCCGGCATGAGCGAGTACTTTATGCACAGTTGCAGGAATTTTATACCAATCGTACAATACCAGATAAAGTCGGTAGGTATCCTTGCAGGAATTTTATACCAATCGTACAATACCAGATAAAGTCGGTAGGTATCCTTGCAATACGAATCTATTTTTTCGGGGTTCATTGGGTCTTGACAGTTGATAGCAATTAAAATATTTCTAAACCTCACAATCAATTCTTCGTCGATGTTCAGAATTCTGCTTAAAAGCTGAGGATTTGCCAATGTTCGTCGACAAACGTTACCTGTAGTACTTGTACCTGCACCATCAGATCTTGGTTGATCTACTCCAAAATGCTCATGAAGCTGTTTCGTTATCAGTTTTTTTCTTTGTTCGTATAATTCTTTAAATGGCTGTGAAACCTGCCAATTTTTAAAATCCATTCTATATGCAACATGCAAAAGGCATTCGAAAAATCGAATCAAACCATGAAGCGGAGATATACCGTAATGTAGAGCATCTTCGTTTGTTAAAAATCCTTCTTCAAACTTTTCTTTACTGTTCATTACATTAGGCTTTGCTCCACAGATTGGGCAATTTTGCATTGATGAACTTCCTGTAATATACGTGACGACTTTTCCATCTATCATGCTAAGTACAAAATCAAAATCAACGTGAATTATTTTGTCATTTAAAAGCTCGACCTTCACTGGCGTCAATTCATTCATTTCTTTTTCAATGTCATTTTTTGTGGCAAGAATTACCTCCTTACTCTCTTTGATAAATTCAAGGATGATGGGCCTACAAAATCGAATACTTTGAGGCATAGCATTGAACCACATAATCATTTTTCTATCATTATGCATGAATAGCTGAATTGGAGTAAGTGTTGATGAAAATACATCAGAATCATTCTGACATCCTTCTGGCAGCTTCTGGTGGTACTGAGAATACCCGGTTGAGCCATCCATACCCCAACTACATAATAGAATTAGTTCAGCACTATCCAGCTCGTTAGAATCCATGTACTCGATCAGCTCTGTGTCGATTATTTTCACGATTCGATGCACTGTATTGTCCAGAAGCGCCTGCAGTTTTATTCTAATTTTTGAAGCGGTTGCTTCGATGAACTCGTTGGGAGGTGCGCATTTCTTTTTTACTTCCCCGATGACGCCGTAAGGTGGAAATCGTGACGGTGATTCTCTGTGTATTAGTTCGTATTGGAATCGACTAAATCCAGCTTCGATGAAAAAACTAAAAGCTTTCTCGGGTGACATTCCACGTTGATCAGTTAATTGCGACAAAATTTTTCTAGAATCTCCTCGATTTCTTAGAATAAGGCCGATGACTTTAACTACATTTATCTCTTTCCTATTGTAAGCTGCCCTCCTCGCCATTACTAGAGCCTTTTCGATGCTGTCTACTTTGGGATCCAAGCTTTCGTTGTCAATGACACGTCGTTTTCCTCTTTCGCTCAGGTCAGCAACAGGTTTTGAGGGTCTCCCACGCTTTGCAGATGACGCCGAGGTTGAAGGAGCATCTTGTTCTTGTTCGATGAACTCCGCAATGCCGAAGTCTCCATTTATCCAATCCCGAGAATATGCCTCGAATCTTTCCTGTTTTCATTGAGCTTCATTCCACTTTAGCTTGTATTTACAAGCGGTCCTATAGAGTTTATCCTGGAGACGTTCACGTTTTTCCTCCGATATAGGATAGTTTTCACAAATAAATTTAAAAGCTCTTTCAACAACCAAACAACGAAATTATAACTCTATTATCCATTTTTACACTTGCACTCAACCGTAGTTTATGGGATTTCAAATAATAAACTGTCAGTATAAATACCACTCCTGGTAATAAATCGTACTCTAGGTACTGACCATGAGCCTCAAACATTGAGTATCTAAGCGAGTCGATGGCAGCAAGGTCCACATACACGTAGGTACGAATTAACGAATTTACGAAAATTAATAAAGCAACACCAGCAAAAATTCAGGAAACAAATTATTCAAAAACAAGACAAAATAACAAAAAGAACGTAAACTTTAAACTTACATTGGAAAACATGTTAACATGAAGAAGCCCTTGTATGCGATGATAATAATACCGATTTTATTATTTATAACCAATTATAGCAGAAACTGTTTTAAACATATTTTTAATAATTTTAAATTTAAAAAAGTTTCAGCCCTTTTCAAAAAATGGTCGAAATTTTCTGTAAAGTGTTAATTTATAACTTATTTTGGTTAAACCATCACCAGAAATTACCAAAGTCGCCCAAAAAAGTAAATACGTTTTCATCAACCTAAAATAATGGAATTGCACCAAAGTGGTCATATTTTTAAACCGCCTGATTTCAAAATGGCGCAAGTTTGCGCAGAGTTTTCCTTCGAAATTTGTTATTATACATCCCACACTTGATTCAGAGCTGCTGGGTTATGCGGGGATATGCGGGGAAAAAAAGTTGCTGATCAACAAAGTTGAAATTTCTAATTTTTTAATGTTTTTTCTTCTCTAAAAGATTTTTTTGATTTTATTTCTGAATGACAACCTATCGTATTATTATTTTTTAAAGCTAGTTTTGTTACCTTTTCAATCATGTATAGTGAGCTAGGGGTTATCTCATAAAAACAGGTCAACATTTAACTTGAGATAAAGCGTATTTTTTCGACAAAAAGTACGTTTTTTCGCTAACTTACAACTTTGACATCTAATATCTCAGGAATGAAAAGTGCTAGAGGCTTGAAACTTTGAAGTTTTCTTAATTTATGTTGTTGTTTACTTTTGATACAAATATTGAAAAAAAGTTTTGGTGCAGGTCAAGTTTCCGATTTTCGTCCGCCTGATATATTATAGTGAGTTGGTCGGATTCTTTTTTTTCGGCACGTACGTTGCTCAAGATACTCTAGCGTCTTCTTGGCGTAATGGGAAGACGCCTTGTCCGGCCAGAAAACGTACTTCCTATCCGCATGATGCTCCTTTATGAACGACAGAAGAATTTTCTCAAGACACTCCTCCTGGTACACTTGTTGATTGATGGCCAGACCGCTCGGCTTAAACCACGGCTTTGAAATCCCTCTGTTCAATATGGCGATGTACAGCATAACTTTTTTTTTTTTAAATGTATGCTTAAACTTATATTTTACTTCAGGGGGTGTGGCCGACTTGTCGCTGGAATAGTAGCTGTCATTTCCTGGAATGTGGGTCTTCGAGAGCGGAAAGTAACTTTCGTCGTCCAGCACTCGGGGAACCAAGTCTTCTTCCGACAGATGATGTCCACCATCTTGAGGGTTCGGTGAATCAAGGTATGGGAGCAGTTATATTTTCGGCTGGCGTCACGCATACTCGATCCGTTCTTCTTCGTCATTATCTTCGCTGGACAGCCGCTACCGGCCTTCCGCTCCACGCTCAGCGAAGCCAGGATCTGGTAAACTGTGCTCACGGGCACGTTTTCGTATCGAAATTGGTCTACCGTAAACTTTTTTCCACGATGACCATGCCCCAGGTAACCAATAAGCATTAAATAGAGCCCGTAAGTAGCCATATATGCGTCTTAACGACAAGCACTATAATGCATATGAGCATTATATTCACCTTAAATGCTATTCAAAAGCAGGTTTTGGCCACTATACGGCAAATTTAATGCTGGACCCCACCAAAAGAAGACGTCTATGTCGTCAATATGTCATTCATTGGTAGCATGAATTGCTAACGTTTGCAAATAACAGCTAGATGACAGCAGTTGAAATATTGTTCTGCTGCTGGGGAGTTTAGCTTTTAGAATGCTGATTAGTTGCTTGATTGAGAATGCGAAGGAAAAAAAAGTCCATTTTCAATTTTAGATTTTATTTCATTTTCCTGTTTTGCCTCTTTTTTTTCCTCTCCTGTACTGATGATGTTTGCTGAACATTTGCTTTCTGTTTAGACCCCCTAGTTTTCTTATGAAAGGGGAAACTCGTTGCAGTTTCTACATTTCTTAGGATGGGATTCGAACTCGCTGCTTCGTGATCGACGTGTTTTATACCGCGTCTTTATCCTCTAACTTATAAACTTCAATGTTCCCAGGTATCCAATAAGCATAGAAATAGGCACTAATTCTGCATCATTGGCTGTCTGACTGCACAGATGTTGTAAAATAGCATAGGTAAAGCTACCGCAATGCTAGCTGTGTTATATCTGCATTTTTGTTGCTTGATATGTTATTAGAATAACGCACTGAAAATGCTTGATTAAAGTTGTTGCCAAATATTAACAGATGGAACTGCAGAACTTGGATGAAGATGATTCAATCACCAGAGCGAGGACTATTATAGTTCTGATGCAGGAGTAAGCGAGGATGATGAAACGCTTCGAAAATTCGGACACTTATCGATTTGTAAACAGCTTTAATTACGTTCTTCTAATGACCATTTCAGACAGCTAACATTACGGTAGCTCCGCGTATGCTATTTTACAACAGCTCTGCATTCAGACAGCCAATGTACAGCAAGCAGAATCGTAAATGCAAGTATGATGCAGAATTAGTGCATATTTCAACGCTTATTGGTTACCTGCGGCGTTTCGTAAAACCGTACAACACGCTATTTACTTTAATTACAGAAAGGTATTGAAATCATTCTAATTTTTGATTGAACACCCGTTACATGTAAACATCTGGCATCTGGATGTGATTTGTCTTGGAAGATTGTTGTTTCGGTTACGGACACAAAACGAGAGCTGGGAGTAGATTTATATTTAAATAAATTTAGACAATGTGAGATCATGGCACTTGGGTCCTCCCTTAGCTCAGTCGGTAAAGGCGCAGCTGGAGGTGCTGGGTTTGATTCCCGGTCCTAGGAATGTTTCGTTAAGGAAAATTTCTCGACTCCTTGGGCATAGATATGATTGTACTTGCCACACAATCATACTAATCCAAAAATGGTACCTGTCATCGAAAGTTCTCGATAAATCGGTATGGAGTTTTCATAAGGGCCACTTTCGCAAACGTAAACAATGGCTTCTTCCGCAAATTTCATGAAAATGCATACTCTCTTAAGTAAACTACCACTTCTATTGTAAAAGGGAATTCCTCTTCTCTACAATCATCGTAGTGATTCACTATGATTAAGTTAGCATTCTCGGGATATTAGTAGAAGATCCCATTGTTTACGTTTGCGACATTGGACACAGCAAACTCACGGATTAACGGAGAAATAAAAGAACTCCAGCATCGCTTGATATCAATGTCACTAAATATAGCGTTTATTGATTTTGAGTCATGGGTTTTGTTTTTATGAACATTTATTTTTCTGTTGTGCAACCGTTTCCACCCTGTAATGTCGTCGTTTTAACGGAGACGTAGCTAAATATAAAGGAAGCTTTCTTTTGTCTATACGCAATTAAAAAATCACATAATCAGTGGAAAATATCCACCAGAAATTCACTTAACTTTCATGTGATTCAAGAAATGGAAAATGCTTCGGAAAATCAAGTGAATGTGTCTAGTGAAATGTAAATGATTAGTCAAGTAGAATTTCTTTTTTGAACGGGGAGCCTCGTCTGTAAGTGACTATTCTCACCTCGTAGGTCAAAACGAGTTGTTTCACCTCACACACCGCGCAGAATGGGCGTGACCCTCTGTGTTACCTAAAAATTGTATTTCTTTACTAACTGGTCCTCTAGATCATAAATTCCGATTAGCCTTGCCAAATGGACATTTTCCTAGTCTATGGAAAAGGGCAAGGCAGACTTCCCCGTCCATAAGAAAAGGGTATACACATAATCCCAACATCTACAGCGGAATTTCTCTTAAAATGAAATGTTCCAATGGACCATGAAAAGGGCCTTAGGCCGAGAAAAGAAAGGATCTGCGAAGGTGGTTTACGTTTGTCAGTTAGGCCCTAATAAAAAATCTTTGTCGAATTAATAGAATTAGGTATCGAGCATTGGAATGTTGATCTCGAGACGACGTTTGTAATATTGATCTATCCTAGGATCAGATGGTAAAAAACAATCCTTTGGATCATCTAATAAATAACACGGTCTCCTCTGGTGGACTACATTTTCTCAGGCTAAGTGGCGTTCTTTTCAGCCGAGATAATCATGCACTGAAGGCTGAATTTTTCCAGGCTTCTGGGTTTTGTGAACTTCATAGTAAGCACGACACTCGGTAATAATGCTTCTCCGAATTACTCTGCTACAGTTGTTATTCGACGCCTGACGATCCGAGGTATACAAATTCATCCACCATCCCGAACTCAACTCCGTCGATGGTCATAGTTTCACCATAAAGGTTGGATTTTCTTTAAAAATGATTGTTGTAAAGACTTATATAAGACTTATACGATTTTCTTATATTAGTTTTATAGGAAATAAATATATTTACTACCACTGTCGGGGTGGTATCTGCTGGCAGATCGGTATAAACAAGATGTTGAAATAGTGGTTAATTACCGGTTTGACCGAGCGTCATCCACGATTTTTAGCTTCACATTTGATTGCAAATGATGCTAACATTTAAAAATTAATACAAACATTACAAACCAACCAACAATTTTTTTATGTCGAGTAAGGTTAACATAGGAACACTTCTCTACATACAATCAATAGTCATAATTAATTGAAAAGATTTTATTGAACTAAATTTGAATACAGAATAATCGATGACGTAAACCTACTTAAGCTACAACCTATCACACAATCGAAAAATATCAACGCAGATCAGTTCATCTTGAAAAATTGTTTGTGTCCCCTTCCGCTTGGGATTTGGCCACGCGCGCGTATTCGGCGCACTGCTTCTCGCAGATACTTGGGTTGTACTGCTCCGGTTTCGCCTGTATGTTCCATCACATCTAGCGCTTCCTCCACCATCTCACCGACAAAGACCTTCGCTATACCGGACATTGCGATGACTACATTCTGCGACACCGAACAGCCGGTTATGGTTTGCATTAGTCGCTTGACGGCCGCCTTGGGAAAAGCCGCTCGCCGATACATCTCGTACCGGTCCAGTTGCTCTTCGGTGAAGTTGGATACCAGCACTCTGTGGAAAGGTTTCAATTAAAAATGTTTCCTTGTATCTTCGTAGATCAACCTACTTACTGCATCTTTTCCAATTCCTCTTCTTCCATTATCTTTTTACTCTTCAGCTCTTTTCGCTTGGCCCGATCGAGATCCTTCTGCTCTTTGCTGGCGTTTATGGACGAGCTACTGCTTTCTCGTCCGATTTCCGGAAAGATAATGTCCTCAAACTCATCCGTCTGCATTGAGTACGCCGAACGAAAGGTTTCCTCCTGCAGTTGAGTTGGTTCGATTTTTATCGACGAGGTCGGTGGACCGTCGAATAAGTCGTCTTCCGAGGAAAGCAGCGACTGCAGGTCTTTTTTGCCATCCGACGGCATGTTGTCGTCAGAACTGCCTGGCTCTAGGATGTTCTCCATTGTCTAAATAATAAGTATTTGAAAGAAATTCACCAGAGTTTCGGACGTAACACAAAACTTTTTGATTGCTAATAATTAGAATGACAGTTTTGTTTGAAAGAGGCATCGTCAAAAGTAAACAAAGGGCCTTTTTCATGCGACTCATATCTCTAGCCAAACATGTGTAAAGCGCCGATGTATGGTGCTTAACCTGCTTAATTTAGATTCACAATTAAATTATATCACAACATAATCTGTATATAAAATGTTTAACAGTATCTGTGTTTTTGGTTTTGGCCGATTTTCGAGAAAATGTTTGCCTAAACTTTATGTTCATCTGTCAGAAATAAGTCTGCTATAGCAATATTTAAATCTCATTTAATACTTTTAGGTACACAAAATCGAGGGGCAAATCATTACATACATAACTGAATCGAAAATGTGTAGAAATTTGGGAAAAATGCGTTGAAAAGTACACCAGCGCATTCAATGCGCTAAAAAATGCACGAATAAATCAAATGCGCTCAAAAATGTGCAATGACTGCGTACTAAAGTGCGTCAATGCGTTGAAAAATGTTCGAAAAATGCCTCAATGCACTTCTCAATACGTGAGGCTGAATCTAAAATGCATGAGTGAATTGCCCCTCGCTCAAAATACCCATTGAATACTTTAAAGAATTTTAGATACTTTTCAAATAGTCTTTGATTAGCTAAAATATGTTTGCAATGTTTTTGGTTCAAAGACAATGTTTCTGGACTCAAGAAAATACTTCTGATTATTTAAGATTCTCTAAAAGGTTTGTAAAACTTTGTAAGTAGAGTGAAATTCGATATTATTTGTAATGCGTCACACTCCGTAGAGTACTCTGCGTGCCCTTCGATTGGAACATAGACATACAATTAAAATACAATAATATAAAATCACATTAAAATCTTCTTCCAACCATGAATCATCACGGTCATTTCGAAGAGAAAGAGTTCACCTATCCGATAGAATTGGAGGCATACATTGGAAACCTTTGATGCCACAAGAAACTTACGGAAGAATACATTTTTTACGTTGTCAGTTAAGCCCTAATGAAAAATCTTTGTCGAAATAACTAATGCATATTGTCATAAAATTAGATATACTAAAATTTACTTTTACTATTGTTATGTCCTAATTTACACTAGATTCTATTTTGGAAAAAATAACTCCTATTGTCATCTCATCGCCGTGAACAATTCTAATGATTGTACACTCTATAAAATTTCCCGAGAACATTTCCTGGCACGGATGATTTGGAAAACTACACAGCAAAAAAAGTTGTTGAATATTACACAGAATCAGATGCACATAGGTCATTCCATCGGTTGTGTAATGTTAGGTTGTCTCTATGTACAAAATAAAATGATGCATTGCTTACCGATGTAATTTGGTCGATGTAAATGAGACAACGTTCCTCATCGAGACAACGTGAATCATCACGACGTACTACGTAGTCACAACGTAAAGTGAGCAATGTAAATTTTTTAGTGAAAATGAATTTTTCGGATATTGTTCAATGAAAAAAAAAGAGTTACAGTGGTAATTAAAACAAGATGATATTTTTATTAGTATAGTCCAGAGTACCCCTATCGTAACGTCATCATTCCACACCCCTCCACAAATTCCCCTTAATCCAACCTACCATCTGAAAATCATCCAGGATTCCCTGGGGTGTGCTTCCGGCCAACACCTTCGAACAGATAAAGTCGATCAACGTTGGTTCCGGCTCGCCAATGTACTCGATAATCTTCTTGTTGATCCACGGCCGAATCTTCTTCTATATGGTACTATCGATTTCATTCCAATCCAACGGATAGTTGAACAAATCGACCTTCTCCGTTGGTATTTTGTCGATAATACTCTTGATGTGCCGTCGTTTCTCTTCCTGCGATTTGATGCCGTCCCGTCCCGATCGACTGCTAGCCCCTGTGCCATCTTCACCTCCGCCGCCCCCACCCTTACTTTTGGAAGAGCTCTTGGAAGTGGCGTTCCGGTCTTCGGGAGCAGTGACCGGCTGCGGCGCCGAATTCTAGGGCTTGTTTTCGTCGTCAAAAACAAAAATCATATTTCACTCTACTCAATGCCTGTGCCAGAACGTAACGCTCCTTGTTGACACGGATTCGTTCTTTATCTCGTTGCCGCTCTAGTTCCCGTTATCGCAGCGGTTAACGTTACCTTTTCAAACTCTAGCGTCGGGTTGTCATATTCGGCGGCGAAGATTTTGTTCTTCAACTCATCCAGCTCTTCCTGTTCTTTATTGCGATCCTTGGAATCCTGGTCGGCCTCACGTACCCGTTCCGCCAAACGCCGCTGCAGCTCACGACTCTTTTGGAACGAGAACGAATCAAAAACGATTACGCTAAAAAAAAAGAACAAGTTTGACAGTGTTGCGAGATTTAATTTTACATCAAAACAAAATGCGATAAAGCATCAAAGTCGTGTAATATTTAACATTTTTTGCGGAGTTCTTTATGTGCATTGGTTTTCGTGTAATATTTATGTTTTTAATATGTGATTATTACATTCATGCAACTGATAATTTTTTGATTATGTAATTTGAAGACCGCTGTAATATTCCACTAAGTGGATGTTATTGTGCATCGTATTTCCTTGATTACATCAGTTTTTAATACGTTTGAATCAATTACGTTGATGTATATTACATTTTTTTTTTTGCTGTGTAGGAGAATTTAAATTAACACTTCACTTGATTAGTTTTTCTAAAAAAAATGAAAAAAACTGAAACACTTTTTAAAACTACCACTAGTAAACGCGAGCAAATTCTGTTTAATTCCACTGCAGAAAATTTATCTTTTGGCAGATGACCTGTTTCGAATTATAGACTTCTTCAGTGTCTCGACTGAAAGAGAACATCACAGTAGCTCTAGTATTTACACAGTTAGAAAATTTTACAGTATTCGGTAATTTTTTACTGAACTTTCGACAGCTGAACGTTCAGTAATGTTTTGTTCAGACTATAGAGTTATAACATGTTATACCGGCTGTCATATAATTTCAAGAAGAAATTCGTCATCAAAATAGGCTTATAAAACAATAAATGCATTATTAAGCTTGGGACCGAGCTTGGGACCGATGTGCTACACAGCAAAAAAAAAAGTAATATACATCAACGTAATTGATGCTAACGTATTAAAAACTGATGTAATCGAGAAAATACGATGCACAATAACATCCATTTGATGGAATATTACATCGCTCTTCAAATTACATCCGAATAAAATTATTAGTGGCACGAATGTAATAACCACATATCAAAACCATAAATATTACACAAAAACCAATGCACATAAAGGACTCCGCAAAAAATGTTAAATATTACACGATTTTGATGCTTTATCGCATTTAGCTGTTATGTAAAATTAAATCTTGCAACAATGCCAAACTTTTTGTGGCACAGACCTGTTGTTCCATATTAATTACTGCCAGACTTGTTCTTTTCTTTTTTCATCTTCCTAAACTATTTTTTTTATCAAAACAAAATCAACCGCCACGGTCATGGACAGATACGTCCGATCTTGTTAGTCACTACTGAAGATCAAAATTCAAAGTAAACACCCAAAGCGTCCACATAACATTAAAAAAAATCATATGTCTAACTTGTTCCTTTCCCTTATTTCCAGGAACTGCGACGCCGCCGCAATAAAGTGACTGTTGAACTACGCAAGAACAAACGCGAAGAAATCATCCTCAAGCGTTGTAACGTCCCGCAGACAACAGCCGAATCGGCAGACGAAGACGACTACACTTCACCGTCCAATTTGCGCAAACTGGTAGAGAAGGCCGGAAACAGCGCCGACAAAGACGGCAGCGGTACAGGCGGCACGTCGTTTGCTATCCTCGGATCGAAATCCTCCGATCGATTCCTTGATACAGAGTGAAATTCTTCCGATCCTGGTTGGTTGCCTCGCGTGACGATAATCAGTTGCTCCAGTTCGAAGCGGCTTGGGCGTTAACAAACATTGCATCGGGAACATCGGCACAGACCAATCAGGTTGTACGGGCTGGAGCAGTTCCGCTGTTCTTGCGCCTGCTCGGTTGTCTGGGCCCTGGGTAACATCATAGGCGATGGCCCCTGCCTACGCGACTACGTCATCAAGCTGGGCGTTGCTCATCCTCTGCTGTCGTTCATCAAGCCGGAAATTCCAATACCTTTTCTGCGCAATGTCACATGATACGATTTTGGAAATCCTGCCAGCGTTGACCATGCTGATCCATCATACCGATATTAACATCGTAGTAGACACCGTGTGGGCCCTGAGCTATCTCACCGACGGAGGCAACGAACAGATTCAGCTGGTGATCGACAGTGGTGTGGTACCGAAATTGATTCCCCTGCTATCACACGTCGAGGTTAAAGTGCAGAAGGCAGCCCTGCGGGCAGTTGGTAATATTGTCACCGGTTCAGATGATCAGACACAGGTTGTCCTGAACTGCGATGCCCCAGGATAAAATCCGCAAGGAAACTGTATGGTTCCTGTCAAATATTACCACTGGCAATCAGACACAGGTGCAAGCCGTCATCGACGCTGGACTGTTGCTCAAGATAATCGAAAACTTAAGCAAAGGCGAATTCCAGACGCAAAAGGAAGCTACCTCACCATCAGTGGCAACCGGGAGCAGGTGGCGCGACTCATCCTAGACGGTGCCATCCCTCCGTTCTGAGATCTGCTGACCTGCAAGAATACGCAAGTCATCAATGTGAGTTTGTTGATTGATAGTGTGACTGAATGGTTAGGATTTATTTCTTTTTTGTTTTATCCCAAATAGGTCATCTTGGCCTTCATGCCTTCATTTTGGATTATTTTTATTTCCGGAAGTTTTTTTTAAATTTCCAATCTAAATTTTAATAATAAAACGATCCTTGTGTTTTGATTGCCGCTGTACAAATTTTTTTACATCGAATAATATCCGAAAATTACGTTTTTACTAAATTTTACATTGCTCCCTTTACGTCACGACTATGTTGTACGTCGCGATGATTCACATTGTCTCGATGAGTTACGTTGCTTCGTTTACATCGACCAAATTACATCGATAAGCTGTGCATCATTTTATTGTGTACATCGAGACAACCTAACATTACACAATCGATGGAATGACCTATGTGCATCTGATTCTGTGTAATATTCAACAACTCTTTTTGCTGTGTAGTACTGACTGAGCCAAGAAAAAAAAATCCTATTTGTTCGGGACCTACTGGTCTTAGAGTTAGTCTATGCTTATAACATGTTATTACTGCTTAGTCTGGCCATTGTTTAATCCGATTTAAACAATTTCGGTAAAATTTTAAATTTTTCGGTATTTTTTTCACAGATAACTGTAAAATTTCACCAAAATCCGGTAAATTGGATTACCAAACGTTCAGCTGTTTAAAGTTCGGTAGAAAATTCTTTGTTCCAAACTATGGCCTGATGTGTGGATATATTAGTAAAAATAACTAGAAATGAGAAGAAAAATTAGTATTTTCCATTTAATTCAACTAAAAGCAAAGAAATCACTCTGCTTTGAATCAACAATATATTTTGTTGGTATTCGAAACATAGTTTCTATTTGTTTCAATTCATAGAAAAGTTCCAAATCAATTCAAAATTTCATTCAAATTAAACCAATAAAATTATTCAGAAGCAGATAATTTCTCATTTCCATGCGAAGCGCTAGGAGCGGACAGTAATTTTATTGCTAGAACGCATAGACATGAAGAGAAAGTGTATTGATAGTTCCGTATAGGGCAACGGCAGGCTTTGGAAATTGAAAGATACAAGATTGAAAACGAGCGGAGGGCATTTGAACGGTAGTATCCGATCAGGCACGTAACCCTTTGTCATACTACCCCATGCAGGATAGGCAAGGGGGGAAATAAGCAGCCATTATGACTGTCTCTCCCCAATATTGCTTCCCGAGTTCTGCATCCAACCACATGCACGATCCCAACTCCTGCAAAGTCCGATTTATGCTTTCCAACACGCCTTTCGGCTGGGGAAATATGGTGCGTAATTGTTTAAAAACAATTCACGACACTCAGTTCTATTGAGCATGATGTTTTTGTTGCGTACGCAACGATGGAAACACCTTTTCCAAAATTTTAATCCGTTTTATTCAGTGATCGAGAGCGAGATTAAAATTTTCCTACAATGGTTCACAGCATTTTACAATGAGGTTAGGATTTATAGCACACGCTTGTACTCACGTTTGTAGATTCTTTCTAATTTTCGTAGGATTGACCCTTTGAACCTAGTAGACTGTTTATTATCCTATTAATACATAATTTACATTAATTGTTATGATATATATTCTCCGTGCGAGGAGTAACTATTATGATGTAGAAGGAGATGTTCGCTAATCACCATGAGGCACCAAGAGTGAACAACAATGTTTTTGGCTAGAATGACAGATATGAAGAGAATGTTTTGATAGTTCCGCTAGTGTGCGGCAGGCTTGGAAATATAGCAGATGTTTTAGGAAAATTGAGCGAAAAGGGCATGTGTACAGTGGTACTCGAACCAACGACATTTTTGCCATCATGTGCTATATTTCCAAGCCTGCCGCACACTAGCGGAACTATCAAAACTTTCTCTTCATATCTTTCATTCTAGTCAAAAACATTGTTGTTCACTATTGGTGCCTCATGGTGATGAGCGAACATCCTTCTACATCATAATCGTTACTCCTCGCACGGAGGATATATAACATAACAATTAATGTATGTGAAACCATAAATGGTGGTAACCATTAATTATACTGGTGGGGACCAGTATCGCATCGCTTCACGGTGTTTCTCTCCGAGGTCTCTACGTTGGAGATGACGAGAAAAACTTTAGTGATCGTCAGTCGGTGCGAATCAAAACAAACCCAAAAAAGGAGAGAGTTCCTCTCCCATGTGCGCATCAGTAAACAGAGTGCACACAATAGATCGCTAGAATAACTATACAAGCCACAGTGGTACATGAGCGTCTTCCAACCGGACATTTTTGCCTGTTGAAGTGGCGGACTTAGTCCGTGCTTCAACCTACCCCGCAGTGGGATGTTAGGCAAAAATGTCGTTGGTTCGATTACCACTGTACACATGCCCTTTTCGCTCAATTTTCCTAAAACATCTGCTATATTTCCAAGCCTGCCGCACACTAGCGGAACTATCAAAACTTTCTCTTCATATCTTTCATTCTAGCCAAAAACATTGTTGTTCCCTCTTGGTGCCTCATGGTGATGAGCGAACATCTCCTTCTACAATATAATTTAGTTTTAAGTTCATGTTCTTCAAGTTCATGTTTAATTTCCTCTTACCGAATATCTAACGATTGATTCTATAATCACTAGTATAATTGAGATCAAAACACTCTACTATCATTTAAAAAAATACTGTGCTCGTTACCGCTTTAGAAAAAAAACTCTATTATCTTCATGACAGCTCAACTTATTTTTCGCCGAAGCCATCTGTCACCCGTTCCAAGGTTAGGCAAATATCGTAAGGTATTCCTCTCAATGTGGTGAATTCGTAGGTGCGGCGGTGCGCTAAATGCGTACGCAACAGTTTTATTTCAATCAAATGTTTTTTTTTGTATTAGTTCATCGATGCGTTTAGTTGGTTTAACAAAACATTTTGCGTGTACCTTCGCTTATCTAGACAGATACGCGTATTTCGTCTACAATGTGACTTCTTCAGTGTCGTGTACTATTAACTCGACTAAAGTAGTAAAAATGTTATTATTGTTAAAGTTTTCAATGGAAATGCATGAGTTTCGATTGTATATTCTCTAAATAGCTCATCAAAAGACAAATGGACAAACCAAACGAACAAAACCATTGCAGAGTGAATTGTTATGTTTCCATTAGGGAACGTTCATTAATTACGTCACGCAAAAACGACTTTTTATTACCCCTCCCCCCCCCCCCCCCCGTGTCACGTTTTTCGTATGGACCTTCAAATTTTTTTGTATGGATAGTCACGTCAAACCCCTCCCCCCCTTCTCTCTACTGCGTGACATAATTAATGGACCTTCCCTTATCAAAGGGCCAATAAATCATATGTAAAATTTAGTTTAGTTTGTTTTGTGAAAATTTATTTTGAGCGAATAAAGCTGGCAATGGATTAAATTATAAAATCAGGAAGAATACCATACTAAGACTGCATTTAATAAAATATCGATCGAATGGGACGAAGTTGCATCAACGAATAGACCAAATTTGACCGACATTACATCCATATCTCTCAAAAGTTTCTGGCTTTATCGAATGAGTTGTATAGGTTTTGATGATATATACTATCAAATGCCTTATTGAACGTATCTAAGCAAGTGGATAACTAGCTAAATATGACTTACAGCTGAAATTTTTTGAGTTTTAATAAAAAATGCTAACGATCGTTTCATATTAGGCTGACTTATAAGGGACACATACCATACCCTATTCTCTAGAATAGATCTGTGATCTTAGCGAAAAGCCTTTTCAGTTTCGCGGAACCGAAACTGTCAAACAGCGCTGCGATCGTCACCGAAAGAGATTTACACGCAGCCGTCAGAAATTTTTATAGTTTTTCACTAATATCATCGCAAAGTGAAAAGAAAACCTCTGTATGCGCGTTTGCATCTCTTGTATAGTTTCTCCGTCGTCGTAATCTCGTAACTTTACTACAAAACAGCACACAAAAGCTGAGTTTCCATTCGTCGTCGTCGCGGTCGGTCCGTTCGGAAAGGAGGAAAAAAAAGATCAGCAGTTTTTCTCTGCTCAAATCCCGTTAGAAGAAAAGTGTTTTCCTTTAGGCCTCTGCCAGCCCAGCTAATATAGTTCTGTGTATTGTCGATGCCCAGCGACGATTTCGAAATTTATGTGCTGTGTTGTCCGTCCGATGAGGAAGTGAAATTCGGGGAAAATGTTTTAGTGGGCCACAGTCGAAATTTGATTATACAATAGAAAAAAGAAGAAGAAACAGAAGAGTGTTACCACCAAGTCGAAGAGGAAAATATTCTTTTTTTTGTTGACAGTGTGCTGTTCTCGATTTTCTTTTGGTTTCGCTTGGTGCATTTTCCGACACTGACTGCGCTGGTGTCGGACTGGAGCAAGCTGACGTCGTGGAAAATATTGTGCAATAATCATTACGCGGATTTGGTTCTGCAGAGAACAGTATCGTGCTTTCGAGCGAAAAATCACGTCATTTTCCATCGGAAAGTGGGCAGACGAACACGACCCAGGGAGTGTGCGTGTGCTGGTTCCGAGAGACGGGAAAGCTAAGAAAAATAGCACGTCCATCAATTGATGATAGCAGCAGAAGCATAACGTTCAATCGAATCGATTGCAGAAGGGACGACTGCGGAGAAAGAGGACCGATTTTCAGATTCTGCAAGACACATTTCCCTGGCACTCGGTGTCGATCGATTAGAAGAGTAATTTTGTCATTGGTAAAATAGTGCTTCAAACAGTCGATGTGATCAGAGGCTAGGTGGCTCGGCGGTAGTAATTCTATTACGGGGCACGGGGGAGCCTAAATAGATCACCATCACCATCGTCCGCAGAACAGCAATAGCAGCAGCCAGCAACAGAGACGAACAAACGAGTCAGAAGGAGAAAACATCCAAAGCAAACACAGCAACATACAAACCACACAAAGGTAAATGAGGAAGAAAAAGCGAAATCTTTGTTCTCCTTTTTGTTATTTACTTTTGCGGGTCGAAAGATATCTCGATTTCTGGCCAGTTTGTACGCAAAGCGGGAGTAGCTCGTAACATTACACTACAAGAGTGTTATTTAGTTTTTATGCCAGTTGATGAACACAACTCTTAGGCTGTTACGACCAGCAATGTTTTGTTGTTGATGTAAAGCAAAAGGTCGAATCACTTGAAGAGTATCGCTTAACACTACCAGAGGAAAGGAAGCAAGAAGCTTATCGGTTCGCATAGCATCATCGTTCGAGAGATTACTGCTAATAGGGAAGAATTCAAGACGTAAATTGTTATTTAATTGTCTTTCGCTCTTCACTGGACTAAGGTCATCGTGAAACAGTATCGGTTAAATGGTTGATTATTGCCTGAGATATGTTTGCGTTTGTCTATAAATAGTTTCGACGGAGTTTGACCTTGTTGTAGTAGAGTAGTGCGTAATGTGGTATACCTTAAACAATACAGAAAAAAATTACAGAAACGTGCATTTTTCAAAATGATCTAAAGTAGTCTTTTGTTGAAGGAATAGACTTTAAGCAGAGGGTGCTTTAGAATAAAAAAAAATTAACGAGTTACTGTATATGCAGAAAATATCGACCATATCTTAAATAATGTGTACCGTAAAGTACCCATATTCTGCGCACCTAAGGCCCTTATTTTGCGCATTTTAAAACCTTCCAAACTAATGTTTAGTTGAATATTCTTGGAATTTAGTTCTACATGTAAATAGATGTTGTCCTCTTGTATATGAGATAAAATATAAAGTATGACCATCTTGCAATTAACTGCATAATTTTGACAAAATGCGCATAATTAAGCGCTGCGCAGAATTAGGGTACTTCACGGTACTTATAGAAGATTTTTTTTAAAGCAACTGCTCAACATAGTTTGACCTGTTCTCATAATCAAAATAGTTAGTTTATAAGCCTTTTTTGTTCTAAACATAATTTTTCTATACTACCATAAAAAAAAAAAATGTTGAAACTCTATGTCCTGCCCATTTTTTATGGCAGTTCCTGAAAGCAGTGCTATTCAAAGGAAGCTAACCGATACTCAAACAATAAATTTCCTGAAACAAAATGATATTTTGATCCTTAACATGATTGAAAATTATTGCTACTAACATGTTTTTGTTCTTCTAGTAATTGAATAGTAGATTACAAATTTAGCGGAGCCACGTTTTGGGGTCCGGATTGGAACCACTTTATGTTTATTATGGCCTTATAAAACAACTTGGAATGTGACGGTTGTTATCAGGATGTAGGCGAGCAATAAATAGCACAGTACTTCAAAATATGCTCATAATTAGTCATATTTTGACTATAAGGTAAATATGCAATTATGACTTCAATGTAGGCATTTTGCTTGAAGATTGGAATTGTGCATTAAATGCCTTAAAAGGTTTTATGCAAAAATGCCTAAAGAGGTTATCCACTCAGCGAAACAAAAATAGCATCACCATATTTGGGTTGATCAAAGCATCTTTCGTTCAAGGAGAAGGTGAAAATCAAGGCGTACCATGGGGCTATCCCATATGGCGTAAAGTCGTTTGGAATATAGTCGTTTGGCATAAAGTCGTTTAGCATAAATTAATTTGGCATAAGATGTTGGATAATCAATGGTCATTTACCATGAAGACCGTTTGGCATAATGACCACTTGGCATAAAACAAAGAAAAAATTAAAAACATTACAGTATTTTGGCATGAAAACTATTTAGTATATATATCGAAACATGGAACCTGTTTCCGGTTCAGTTAGAGTAATTATAATTTAGCATAACTTAGACATTCAAAACTCAATTGGCATAATGGCCATTTGACATTCATTAGCGAACAGTTTGATAAAGATTATAGAATCAAAATCTGTAAATTTACATTGACATTTGGCATAACGACTATTCGGCAGAAATACAGAAAATTTGATCCATTTCTTGGCAATTGATCGAGCACATTTGGCATTATGGTTTTGGCTCATCAATTTTAATTTTAGAGAAAAATAAATTATTTAGTATAGTAATTATATTATAGAATTTAAAATAATTTAAGAAAATTTTAAAGAAAAACCTAAGTAATAAAGAAGAGATATTACAATATTCCCCATATTTGTGACAGATGGATTTCCACTAAAATGAAATTCTAAGATAACGTGAAACTTCTGGAGATAAGCTTGATTGAACACGGCGTGTCCAGCTGATCCGGCTGATAAGTCCAGACTCTGTTTTTCAGCAAGATAATGAGAAAGGAGATGTTCGCTCATCACCATGAGGCACCAAGAGTGGACAGTTATGTTTGCTAGAATGAAAGATATGAAGAGAAAGTGTTGATAGTTCCGTCAATGTACGGCAGGTTGTAAAAATTGAAAAGTAATATTGAAAATTGAGCGAAAGGGCATGAGTAAAGTAGGACTCGAACCAAGGACGTTACTATTGCCGAACATCCCACTGCGGGGTAGGTCAAGGCACGGACGAATCCGCCACCTTAACGGGCAATAATAACGTGTTGGTCCGCGCTCATGT
This sequence comes from Aedes japonicus, assembly GCA_034211315.2. Lineage (NCBI taxonomy): Eukaryota > Metazoa > Arthropoda > Insecta > Diptera > Culicidae > Aedes > Aedes japonicus. The sequence goes on from JASCZW010002188.1 coordinate 115,788, forward strand.
ACCACTGATAGATTTGTGATAGTTTCTAGCGGTTTGTTGTACACACTCCGTTTTGTTGCATATATGGGAAAGGAACCTTCCCATTTTGGGTTTATTTTTGTACACAACGTCTGGTTTTCCTTAATATTAAAGATAAATTGTCTACAAACGTATCAAGCAGAACAATTCGCCTTCGATTGCAGAAAGAAGGCCTGAAGAACAAATATATTGTGCGACGTCCATATATCACTAAACGAAACAGATTCAGAATTAAGATTTAGAATTCGAGAAAAAACCTACTGACAAATCCATTGCTTTGTGGAAACAGTTTCTTCGTTCTGATGATAGCGAATTTGAGGTATTTGGAATCAAGAAGCGGTTGAGAGCATGGATAAAATAAGGTGAGGAACTTCTGGATAAGAACATTCAGAAAACTGTTAAGGACGGAGGAGGGAATATTATCATGTGAGGTGCTTTACGTGATCAGGAGAACTAGTTCAAATCAATAGGTTTATGACTGCCGACAAATACATTGACATCCTCTTTGGAAATCTGCACACTTAGACAATTTTACAGTATTCGGTCATTTTTAACGAACTTTCAATAACTGAACGTTCGGTAATTCGATTTACCGGATTTCGGTGAAATTTCACAGTATTCCGGTAAAAAAAACTACCGGTCCTTGTCAAAGTTGACCGAAATCCGTTAAATCTGATTACCGAACGTTCAGCTGTTGAAATTTTGGTAAAAATTAACGAACACTGTAAAATTTTCTAAGTGTTTGGTACCTGCCTTGCTAAAGTTTGGGCTGGAAAACGACTTCTTGTTCCAACAAGGTAACGATACAGCATACAGCATGTAAAATTAAAAAAAAAATATCCCATGGATCTCGCATCAAACAATTGGAATGGCCTGCACAGTCTTCGGACTTGAATCCGATTGAAAAATTGTGGTCTCTCTTGGATTCGAACATTGTCGAGACTCTATTAAACACTCGCCGCAGTCTTCCGAACGCACCGTTTATACTATAACTGCTTCGGCGAATTGGTGGTTGAACGTTTATATTGCCAGAGTTCCCGTTGATGTTTCCTACAAGTCTCATAGCTCTTGCTCGTCGGTTACAGCTGCGAATCTATTCGCCGAGTTCTTTCGTTCCGTACGCGGCGACAACCCACCTCCAATGTCGCAGCAATACTTGGAAAGTCTTTCATCGTATAACCTTCGACTTCCTCAAATAATTTTCAGTGATGACGATATTCAGAAAGCTCTCAGCGCTGTCGATTCATCTAAAGATCCTGGTCTCGATCTCATTCCGCAAGTCTTTGTCAAAGAGTGTTCCCGTCTGTTCCCGTTGCAGCGATTTTCAACCGATCCTTGATCGAAGGAGTATTTCCGGATGCTTGGAAACTGGCATCAATAATTCCAATCCACAAAGCTGGAAACACACACTGCGTGGAGAATTATCGACCGATATCTATTTTGAACTGCCTGGCGAAAGTTTTTGAGAGTCTATTGCACGACGTGCTGTATCCTGCCTTGCAACCTGTGATATCCGAGCACCAACATGGTAAAAAGTGGTCAACCACGTCGAACCTCATGACATACACCCACAGTGTGATCAATGAGCTGGAAAAGCGGTGTCAGGTCGACGCAATATACGTTGACTTCTCAAAAGCGTTTGACAAGGTACCTCACGTATTGGCAATTGAAAAATTGAACAGCCTGGGACTACCTTCTTGGATCATTCAATGGCTGGAATCATATCTGTCTTCGCGCAAAGCTTTTGTCAAAGTGCACGATGCTAGGTCGAATGTATTTGATATTCCTTCCGGCGTCCCGCAGAGCAGTCATCTTGGTCCTCTGATATTCGTCCTCTTTATAAATGATATGTGCGATAGCCTCAAGTCTGGGAAACTGCTCTATGCAGATGACTTAAAGCTGTTTCGCGTGATTAAGTCGCTTGTGGATTGCGGTGCACTACAAGCTGATATTGGTGCGAAATGAACGGAATGCAAATGAATGCGGCGAAATGTAAAGTAATGACGTTCACTCGATGTCGGACTACTGTATCTTTTGACTACGGGCTGAACAACTTGCCATTAGAAAGAGTCACGTCGATCAAGGATCTTGGCGTCATACTTGATAGTAAACTTCGCTTTAACGAACACATCTCAGTGACAACTGCGAAAGCCAATGCGATGCTAGGTTTCCTACGCCGGAACACAGCCCATTTCAATGACGTGCATGCGCTGAAGGCCCTGTTCTGTGCTTTAGTTCGCAGTGTACTTGAATATGGAGTGCAGGTTTGGGCTCCGTATCATGCCGTCCATATAGCTCGCATTGAGAGAGTCCAGAAGCGCTTCATAAAGTATGCTCTACGTGGCCTACCATGGAACGACCCAGTGAACCTACCGCCATACGAACATCGATGCGCACTTCTCGATTTACAACCGCTGGTGAGTCGTCGAGTGATGCTGCAAAGGTTGTTCTTTTTTGACGTGCTTAAGTGCAACATCGACTGTAGCAGCCTTCTCGAAAATATGAGGTTTTATGTACCTACTCGTCAGCTCCGAAGTCGGCAACTGCTGTGGATCCCCAGCCATTGAACAAATTACGGCCTGAACAATCCACTGGATTTATGTTGTAGACGTTTCAATGAAGTGTGTGACTGTTTCGATTCTAATGTTAGCAAAGTAGTTTGTAAATTTAGAATTAAGAGTGTCGATTAACCAGTCTGTGCGACATTTGTGTCGAAGATGTTGTCAAATAACGTAAAGTATATTAATGCAATCGGTTCGGCCTTGTAAAATGTCTGCAACAAGAGAGCCTTGGATATGTCACGACGAAACCGAAGCGGTGCAAGATCGATCAATCGAGAACGACTCTCGTAACTCGGTTCTTGACGCCTTGTCCAGATGTGAAGTTTGTACGGCAACTGAGAATCCAAAATAACTTCTAGAGAAGAGATCATCGAACACTTTTCCGGTTTAACCACCATACGGTTGAGGTGACAATCGTTGATTGACTGAATTCGTAAAAAAAAATCTTCAGGTGATCGGCATACGAAAGACGAGGGCCTACAAGGGCTAGGTTCACATCACTGAGATAGGAGCGAAAGGATTGTAAAACACTGGCCAGGCTGAGCAGTTATAAAATGTTATAAGCCTATCTTGATGACGGATTTCTTGTTGAAATTATTTGACAACCGTTATAACATGTTATAACTCTGTAGTTTGAACAAGGCATAAGAGACTTCCATTAACTCCAAGCTTATGTAGTTTTGCGATAGCGATGGCGTGGTTAATCTTGTCAAAAGCTGCTGACAAGTCTTTGTAGATGAAGTCCGTACGGTATTCCCGGGAAGCTCACAAGACTACAAAAGTTACCATAGACGGTGTGCAAAACTACGTGAAGATTTGAGGAGAACATTCAGCTCGTTTGAATCATTTCGGGTACTACGGCAAGAGGATGGACTTTCATACTTGTTGTTCAACATTACGCTGTGAGGTGTCACGCGAAGAGCCGAGCTCAGTAGCCCAGTCAGGATTTTCACACGTTTGTTTGGTGGTTGATATGAATGTTGTCGGCAGAAACTTTGGAACTGTGGCAGAACGCGAAGTTAAAAAGGGCGGACTGATGGTGAATGCGTCGAAAACAATGTACATACTTGAAGGATATCGCGAATGGGCCCGCCTATAGACGGGAATACGGTGGTGGTGGAGAAATTCGTCAGATTCCGGCGTACGGCAGACAACAGCAGCCCTGAAATTCGACACATGATCAGTGGAAGTCGAGCCTACTTTGGGCTCCACAAAAACTTGCGGTCAAAAAAGATTAATCCCTGCACTAAAGTGTGTATTTGATGAAAATGGCACACCAAACTTCTGTAACTTTTGAACCCTGAAAATTTGTGCAAATCTTATTCATCGTTATTGTTTACATCTGTCAAGTTTCATAGTTATTCATAAAGTTGTTCCAGTCGTGTAGTCGAAGCAAGAAATTGTCCGTAAATTTTTGTGGTGCACTGACAATCAACATCCAGAGGCGTCCCACAATTGGATCACCAAAAAGCTTTGAATTGCAAATACAACTGTGTCTCGTGTGATAAGAACCTTCATGGAGCGTCTGAGTGCCCGAAACTTCCTATTTTCGGAAGTCGTCGTCGGAAGGGTCGTAAAAGTGGTCCAATGGGCAGTAAAATGGTCAGGAAATTGATGCGAGAGTTCAAGAACCGTCCACACATGTCGATTCGAAATGTCGCTAAAGAGTCCAAGGTGTCAGGAGGTTTTGTGCATAAAACCATGAAGCGTGCTGGGTTACATGTTTATGAACCCGCGTTCAGTGATCCCGCGTTCAGAAACGTTTCACGAACTTGCTCACCAAAACGTGTTGCATCGTCATGGATGACGAAACTTACGTCAAGGCCGACTTCCGTCAACTTCTTGGGCAAGAATATTTCGTTGCCAAGTCTAAGTTCGTTGTTTGCAGAGATGTTCCGGATCTGGCAGTCTTTTTTCGGATGGAATGAAACAAGCGCTCCCTTCATCACTTCCGAAACAATCAACGGTGCGATTTATTTAAAAAGTGCGTTAAGAAACGTCTCTTGTCATTCATAAAGAATCAGTTTTGGCATGATCTAGGCTCCTGCTGCTACGCTTGAAACGTCCATGTTGCAAGAAAGCCGGAAAACAATCCTGCAAAGATGGTGCTCGTCACCAATCCGGCCGGTACAAGAAGACGTGGATTGCAGCGAACAAGTTGTGCGGATCAGGTTCAGCAAAAAATATGGCGAGGGAGGCTACTGCTGTAGACAGAAGCTGTCTCTATTCAATTCGGTCAATGGCTGCATCTCGCCAGCCTTGCTGTCTACGAAGAGTCCGCAGATCGCCTTCTACCTTATCGATCTACCTAGCTCGTTGCGCTTCTCTTCTTCTTGTGCCCGTTGATCCGTTATCGAAAGTCATTTTAACTGGGCTGTCGTCAGACATTCTTCGACATGCCCATCCCACTGTAAAGCGACTTTAGCGGTGTGTACGATGGGAGGTTATTCCAACAACTGATTCGTAGTTTTCCAGCTGCACTCCATCGTTGATCGTACGCGACAGCTTCCGTTCATAGATACCAAAGGCGCGTTGGTCCTCCACGAGCAATGTCCATGTTTCCATTGCAAAAAAAGCTACTTTTACAACTGTAGACATAAAGTAACGAAGTTGAATACATATTAAGACTTTAAATAGCCGGAAATGCTACAGTTGCAACTGTAGATATTTTTCTGAACTCTAGGGCGTTACAAATCTTTAATGTCTGTTGCTCTTCCAAAAGATTCAATGAACATAGTTGAACACATGTTGTATCTTTATGGCAAAAAAAGCTGCTGTAACAACTGTAGATCTGAAATACCCTCTCGAATATCATGGTTTTACCTTGTCATAGGTGAGACGACTAATCTCATGCAAAAAACCGTCATGGGAGACCAAGAACATGATCAGCAATGATACCACCACACTCTGCTTTCTTTAAATTGCCACGTCGTAGTACGTTCAGTTGAAGGCACAGTAAGAGGTGTGATACTGGCGGGTTTAGCCGCAACTCACTTTTAGACGAAGCTAGGAACAATCTTCATATACCTCTAAATTAGAAGAAAAATTAGTAATCTCCATTTAATTCCAACTACCTTTGCTTATCTTCGACAGATACGCGTATTTCGTCTACAATGTGCAGACTTCTTCAGTGTCTCGTACTAATAACTCGACTCGAGTCGAGTTATTAGTACGAGACACTGAAGAAATACTGCATGTATCTGTCGAAGATAAGCAAATGTAGTTGGAGTAAATGGAGATTACTAATTTTTCTTCTAATTTATAGTTACAAGTATTCCACTAAACAGCTCAAACCCTCTAGGATTCATATACCTGATATCCAATAGTTCAGGGAAACGACAAAAAGTGCACTTTTCATTCGCTCGACAATTTTTCCATTGTTGTTTATTCTCTAATCGTCATTGATTAAAAATCAAATATACCTATGCCGTTGGTATCTTTATTATCGAAAAAGGTGCGTGTATTGATCATGATTGTTAGCAACTTATTATATGTCATAATGTTTCAGGTGCAGAAAATTCTACATTCAAATATATACTACTATTTAAATGTGCGTTCTATACGACAGCCATGTTCAAAGCACTAACTCTAACATCATATTATTTAGCTAGGGATCAGACCTTTCGAATTAGTCATCGAAAAGTGTTACTTAAGACAGGCGCTGACAAAGAATTAAAGACTAAGGTTTTATGAAAAGAGTTGGAGCAGAGGGTCCGCTTCGGGAGGCGAGTAGCCTTGAAACCATAGAATAATTCTTCTCTATATCGGTTAGTTTTGCGTTCTAAAACAATCGCGACAGTAAGTTTAAGGCGACCGTAAGATCGAATCATCACTTTTGAACCATTTCTGTTTTAGAATTTTCTTGTATTATTGCAGAAAGGTCAAAATTACGACTTTAAAAAACGTGTGATTCGAGAATTCACGATCTAACTTTCTCTTTTCGCGATGTGCCATGTTTCATTGTAGTGCGGAGTTGTGATTGACGCGGCAAACTGAAAATGAAAATGAAATACACAGTTCTGCAAATCGGGGAGAGGCTCTTTGCCACAGTAAGCACACTTTGTTACTTCCTGTTGGCAAGCATACTCTAGATGCCTTTGGCCGCATTCGCCACAACGGGGCTTGTTGTCGCAAAAAATAGCCGTATGTCCCAACTGTTTTCAATTGGTACAATTAAATACCCTTGATACAAAAAGGCGCACTGTAAAGAAAACATTATCAATTTTAACAAATTTTGGGAGATTGATCCGTCGAAGTTCACTTGAAGCGAGTGCGATGGTGAATATGTCTTTCTTTCATCTACCATTGATGTTGCATGCAATTGTTTACATTCCAAAATATCAATGGTAGACGAAACAGAATCAGGAAGGCGTCCCATACCTTCCAAAACGTCTTCACATGTCAGGCTCGCTGCAGAAACCACACCATCTATCTCCACATCTCAAGATGGGATGTAGACGTAGTACTCGGCATTATAACAACGCAGTAACACGCAGTTTGTTTCGGATGACCTGATAAAATTCGGTCCCCGGATAACGACGCGTCAAATTTTTCTTAATGCCCATAATGTCTTGGGCTTTTACTTTCTCAGAATACACGTTTCAACTTTATAGAAAGAAAGCTGTGGCTGCAACTGTGAATCTAAAACGTCGAGCACCAGGATAGTTTGTATGACCAAGAACATCCGAGATTATCTCGTAATGTATGTTGGTTTGTAAGAAAATTAACATGATTGAACACATATCCAATGATTATAGCAATAAAGCTACTGTAACAACTGTGAATCTTAATTACTTAGCTCTAGGACAGTTTGGATAACCTTCAGCAACTCTGATTTGTTTCATAATGCTTTGTGGGAGGGCAAAGGTTCACTGAGCATATGTCTTCATTTTATTACAGAAAAGCGACTGTTCCTAAATTCTCAGCTCCAAGGGGGGCAGTCCATATGGTATAATGTCATTTGGCATAACAATAACTTAAGCTAAGTGGTCATTTAGCATAATGCTGTTTGGCATAATAACCATTTGACATAACACTCTTCAAATAACATAGAATTCAAGTGGCCATTTGGCATAATGACCATTTGGCATTATTTTATTGGGATATTAAACGATTGGTACAGCGGGAGGCCTATATGATGAGGTTATTTGGCATAAAGTCATCTAGAATAAAAACCCAATGTCCTATGACCTGGCAGATCACTATGCCCGTCATAGGACAATAGCTGGCCCGCCAGTCCTAATAAATTTCGTTTGGTTATTTTTCTCAACGAGCTATTTGGGGTATCATCAAAACCATTAAAGAAATGGTTGGAGACTTTGTGATATCGTTCGTTAAGGGTAAATTTAATCAGGAAGGGGAAGGGTGTAAAAAGTTGAAAATATTACAACCCGATGGCCTCTGCCCGGGTCACCCCAGGCTGTCCAAGTTTTGCCAAATTTGAATTATGCCTACTGAACCTAAAGTAGCTTTAATTTTCCGATATTTATGTCAAATGATCATTATGCCAAAAGTCCAAATGACTTTATGCTAAACGATTTTATGCCAAACGACATTATGCCATATCTGGTAGCCCCGTTCCAATACAAATTGGATGACCTAGAGCAACCTAGATTATATCATAAAGTCTGTTGATTTCCAGAAGTTCCATTGACCTTTTTCTTCAATTTCTTGATCGAGATTTTCTATCTTGCGCTGGTTCATCTCAATCCAATGAACGTTAATGACTACATATCGCAACTCTGTTAAGCCTAAAAAAATCGCTATCATATTAGTTTGATAACCGTTCAAGAACCAGCCTGGAGCATTTCGAGAAACATCGAGATTACCGACCGAACGTTATGTAGAAATTGCTTACCTTACGCCTTGGCCAGAAGTTGATTCCAAAACGCCCGACCATCACCCGATGACCCCCACTGATCCAAGTTCTGCTTTCCCCTTTTCTTTTCAGTCATATTCAACCATCGATTGCTCGCACAGAGCACAGAATCCGGCGAGCTGAAACAGCCACCAACATTGAACATGACTGCAACGGACAATACGATCCGCTTCAGTGACCACACGCTGGACAAAGCGACCAAGGCCAAAGTGACGCTGGAGAACTACTATAGCAACTTGATCACCCAGCATGGGGAACGAAAGCAGCGGCAAGCCAAGCTGGAAGCTTCCCTCAAGGACGAGGCCCTGTCGGAGTCACAGCGGCAGGAGAAACGTATGCAGCATGCCCAAAAAGAGACGGAATTTCTACGGCTCAAGCGGTCCCGGTTAGGGGTGGAAGATTTCGAAGCACTCAAAGTGATAGGACGGGGAGCGTTCGGTGAGGTACGGTTAGTGCAGAAAAAGGATACGGGTCATGTATATGCGATGAAGGTGCTGCGGAAAGCGGATATGCTGGAGAAGGAACAGGTGGCGCATGTGCGAGCCGAGCGGGACGTCCTAGTCGAAGCCGATCATCAGTGGGTGGTGAAGATGTACTATAGTTTTCAGGTGTGTGATTCCCACGGAAAAGAAAATCTTATTATGACTCCATTAATCATTGTCAATTGCAGGATTCGGTCAATTTGTACTTGATTATGGAGTTCCTCCCGGGTGGAGACATGATGACATTGCTTATGAAGAAGGATACGCTTTCAGAGGAGTGTACGCAATTCTATATAGCAGAAACCGCTCTCGCAATCGATTCTATCCATCGACTTGGATTCATTCATCGTGATATCAAACCGGACAACTTGCTGCTGGATGCTCGTGGACACTTGAAGTTATCCGATTTTGGTCTGTGCACCGGATTGAAGAAATCTCATCGTACCGATTTCTACCGGGACTTGTCGCAGGCTAAACCATCCGATTTTATCGGAACCTGTGCAAGCCCAATGGATTCGAAACGACGAGCGGAGAGTTGGAAACGCAATCGGCGAGCTCTGGCCTACAGCACTGTGGGCACACCCGATTACATAGCGCCGGAGGTGTTCTTGCAAACAGGCTACGGTCCGGCTTGCGATTGGTGGTCGTTAGGGGTTATCATGTATGAAATGTTGATGGGTTATCCGCCCTTCTGTTCGGACAATCCACAGGACACATATCGGAAAGTGATGAACTGGCGGGAGACGTTGATCTTTCCACCGGAGACGCCGATTTCGGAGGAAGCCCGGGACACGATAGTCAAGTTTTGCTGCGAGGCAGAAAGGAGGTGAGTTCGGTCTGGTTTTACGATGGGGTTGTTCGCTGATACAGACCATTCTACATTACAGATTGGGGTCACAGCGTGGCATCGAGGATTTGAAGTTGGTGTCTTTCTTCCGGGGAGTCGATTGGGAACATATTCGTGAACGGCCCGCAGCTATCCCGGTTGAGGTTCGTTCAATCGACGATACGTCTAATTTTGACGACTTCCCCGACGTGGCACTGGAAATACGTGAGTACAATTTTATATTTGACATTCAGTTTGATTGGCTTACATTGAAATTTATATTTAACGATCAGCCGCCCATCCTACACCGGAGGGCGAGGTCCTCAAGGATTGGGTATTCATCAACTACACCTTCCGACGGTTCGAAAGTCTCACGCAGCGTGGAACCCCGACGAAAAAGTAAAATCCTTATTGTGCGTGTCCTCTCAACTTCCGCCGGCAACTATGTGTTGGCTGTTCTTATCTCTCCGCACTCCCTTACTATTAGTACTACGTACCGCCGTTCTAGCTGACAAAAAAAAAGAAACTAGGTCGGCATAGAGGCAACATGGAAGATTATTTAACACATGAGCTCGCCACTCTGTCCCTAGATAGCATCCTTCTTAAACACCCCCCTCAAATGTGAGTGCTGGGCGTCGAAGGAAAAAACTGACTCAATGAAAAAATGGAAAAACGTAATTTAATATCCTCCATAACAAGTACACAAGAATATAGTGATTAAACGTAAAAAAAGCAACACTAAACAAACTCGTGAAAAAATCAAAGAATATCGATAACGGAACGTAAAATTAGAATTTAGACTCAGTTTCTGCACTCACTAGTTTCTTCCCTTGTCTTGCGTTTATTAGCAAACATTAAAAAAAAGGAGAGTTTCCATCATTTCCAGCTTTCACAGCCAAGTAGACTTACTGCAACATTAACGTAGAATTATCTAGCCACCAGAAGAAACCGATCGCGTCAGATTAGAAGAAAAGGAAACGCTTGCTTTACTAGGGAAATATGCTGACGATGATGACAGCCCACCCCCCCACAGCAGAACAAAACAAACTATATAAACCAAGAAGATAGGTTAGTGTCAATCAATGTGCAACTTCAACAATATGGAAACGTCCTAAACAAGCTATGTAGCCGTAATTGCAATAAAGTAACAACATGACGAAGATGATGATGAAAGAGCGAGCGCGAGCATTTTTCTGCGTAGGGAAAACAGAAGACAAGCAAATGCAACAGCAGCAAAGGATTTAAAGCTAGTATTAGTAGAATTTATTATTATGATTATTTTTTTTTAAAAACGATTATGCTTTTACATTTAAGTTTGAATGTTTTATAGGTAGTAGATCAGAAGAGAGTTGTGCACTTATTTCGACTTAGGCAAGGGAATTATACTGCAAGTGATCGTTTTTAAGTTGTGTAAATATCCAACAAACAAAACAAGGTTTAAAAATCGGGAAAACGGTTGACGTGTTCTTATGACTTTCGTTTGAATATTTTTCTTTTCTTCTGAAGGGTTTTGCTTGAAGCAACAGCCAGCATAACACACAAAAAGTAAACTTGTTCTCGTTTTGGTTCTTCTATTGGAAATTTTATTTATATTATTGTTTTTTGGGATCTAAATAGTTGCAAATCTAAGCACCCACATTTCTACGCTGATTTTGTAAAACAGAACTGTGAATTTCTTTTCAAACCTTAGAGTAAGAGATATGTTTGCAGTGTAAACCTATCGCGGAGATAAAAAAAAATGAAAATAGCTGTAGTTTACTTCAGACCAAACCAGAACTCCCTAACCTTCCTTTGATGGCTCTCCCCAAATAGGCAATAGTGGATGATCGTAAACTTGAAGTTTTTGAGGTTCTGTTATTCCTGTTTTTGCGCTTTCGTACATATTTCCTTTGTGAGTTGAATCAAAAAATGAAATCTAATACATTCATAGTGAGACATACCCAACCCCCACAGTAACATTGAAGAAGAATAAAGTGATACTGAAATTCAATGGAAATGAAATATGCCATGTGGGTCATCTTGTGTCTGTAAGTACGTGATAATATCATTTCCCAGGACAATGATCAGTGAGTGCTTCATGTTATTGGTATCTCCGCCGAGATATTCTTTCGCTTTTCAACCCATTGAATTCGAGTGTTTCCCTTTCAACTGTTATGAAATGACAGGAACCCCTACTATCAGAATCCACTCATCGTTATTGGCAAAACCAGGTCCCAGGGCTGATCTGGATCATAACCATATTGGTAAAAACGTTTTGCAAGATCAGTGTGGATGCGTATCGAATGTTAACCGCTTGTTATGCTATCGTTTGCATTAATAAAAATAGACAGCATTCATCGCTTTGTTATGCGACTTTCTTGCTACCTCAGAGAGAATCCACCTCGTCAATCATAGTAACCTTTTGTTTACAGTCAATCAAACTTTGACATTGGTATCAGTTGTTTTGCAGAAGCCATGACAAAAGCAAGTCCGGCAGAAACTTAAGCGTAAAACCAAGGATAAGTTGGCGAAACCTTCTGTACCTCCAGTCCATGGACATCGTCATACGGAAGCGCAGGTCCAAACCGTCTCGAAGCACCATGCCTCAACGCAAAAGCAGCGGTACACGTTTGCTGATTGTTGATGATTATCCGGGTGAGCGCTTTCCATTTTACTGATTTATTTGTCGGTTTTCCTAAGAGGAACGATAATTAGTTACTAACTATAAATTAGAAGAAAAATTAGTAATCTCCATTTAATTCCAACTACCTTTGCTTATCTTCGACAGATAGGTAAAGGTAGTTGGAATTAAATGGAGATTACTAATTTTTCTTCTAATTTATAGTTACAAGTATTCCACTAAACAGCTCAAACCCTCTAGGATTGATAATTAGTTATCGAAAAATGCAATTGACAATATTGACAGCCTTGATTACAAGAGGTGTGTTAACGATTTCGTGGATGGAAAGAGGAAGGCTGTTTTTTATTCAGGAAATTATACGCTTGGACGTCACCTTATTCCGATACATCTTTTGATTCGAACTTTTTCGGTTTTCAGATTACCATTATAGGTTAGGGTAGCAAGTTTGACGTGCATTTTATTCTGTTGTGTTTTCCGATATAACACAATTATTATCGGAGCAAATCATGTTTGACCCTTAACTATATCGCCACCTTAGCCATTCTTGGCTCAACCGGCTTGTATCTGTCTACCAAACTCAACTCCAGGACTCGGGAAAATCTCTCCGGACACCCGGTATCCTACAAACACCGATGTTCGGAAAACTTCTCTTGGTAAACCAGTTTCACAACGGACCAGATCCATTACCGACATGGCATTGCTGTATATAGAGTTCCACAGTTGGAGGAGTTAAGTTCGAGATACGATGCTACTTTCGTTCACCTACAATGCCATATGGGGTAACCTTCGCCGTTTTGGATAGGCATCATTTAGGTACCGCGGAAAAAGCAGAACGCTAACCAGTTGGACCTCGCAAGGGAATTTTCCTTTTTGTCCCCCGAATTAAATGAACTATATTGTATGATCACATCACTTATCAAGGTGAATCCTGATCCATCGAGTCCTACCCTACTAACATAGAAAAACCTTCTCCATGTGACCTTTGTGGGGATGCAGAGGTAATGACGGTCCCTAATTAGCAAAGGTCACACTAACTTTCCCTCCCGTGGCCGGCGGCGTTATTGATTATTAAAGAAATTGAGTCACTGAAACGTGTACAGTGAGAATGGTCGGTTCATCTCAACCCAATTCAGTTGATTCACTGTGCAATTTCACTGAATCTGATCAATCACGGAGTAGCAACCATTGATACGTGCAGTCAGTCAAGCTAACCTAAGCTTCAATTGTCGCTTGAATAGGGTCGGGTGGGGCAAGAGTGCCACCCTAAGCTTATCGTTCAATAAATAAGCTTAACTTAACTTTTCAAATTTTTTTTACCTTAAGCCTGTTGTAACTACAATTGAATCAGTGAATGTTGAATATTTAAAAAAAAGCATAAGCTGCATAAACATGGACTATAAAACATGGTGGGGCAAAAGTGCCACTCTCAAGGGGCAAAACAGCCATATAGTATGAAACCAGGAAAGTCATCATAATTTTACAATGAAATGGTACATATTCTTCATGCATCACTATTAACTAGGGGAGCGTTAATAAATTACGTTACTAGGGCGAGAGGGCGTAACAATAAAAAATATGTTAGGTCCATGCAAATAAAAATCATCAAGGAGTGAGGAGGGTTGTAAATGGTCCTTTTCTGTGTGACGTAATAAGTGGCTGTTCCCTTAGCTGCCGAGATAAGAGATTTTAACAATGATGATACTTTTTAATCATATATTTTCTAAAGGATCAGTTAAAAAGAATAATAACAAATTTATTTTTTGCTTTAGAGTAACTGATAAAACATAACATATTAGTTCAATAACTGTAAAACTGAAATTAAATGCAAACCGGGCAAGCAAGGTGTATGCAGCTATGGTACCATGCAGCACAACGCCCACATTTTGTCCACCCTTCTCCGTTCCTGGACAGTTTGAACGACGATCCGCATGCATCGCACAACGAATCTTGCGGTACATCGCTCTTAGCAGCTTTGGCCACGCGTTGCCTTTTCGGAGTTGGTTTAGCCATCCGCTTGTCAGCTTTTTTGAGCTCTCCTATGTCCCGAACGGCTTGTGTCTCGCGTAATGCCGACCTATAGGGGCTCGACGTCAAAACTGCAGCCTTTTCATGTTTCCTAGTTTTTCCGCTAGCGATTTTCCTCGTGCTTGTTTTCGGTATCGGATGTATGATAGCTGGTCCTATTGCAAACTGCCAACCATTCTCCTGATATTTTACGATGTTCTCCTTGTCCATCTCCTTGAAACGACTTGGAATGTCTGGTTTTTTCAAACTTTCGGTGCTGAATCCATGAAATGGACCCTCTTCATCGCTCTGGGAAATATTGGTGATATCATTGATATCCTTGTCTTTTCCCGGTGTTTCCGGTGTAGGGATGGACATGTCAATATCCGTGACGTCCGCCGGGGCAAAGCTATCCTCTTCGAAAACGTGTCGGTTGAACGGAACAATGCCAGTCTTCCGAAATCCATTGACTGCAATGGATGCAGAGCATGTTTGCAAAAAAGCGGTACCCAAGAGCTGGCTTATCACATTTACGGTGACGACCTTACCAGGATTGTTACGCAAATACTTCTCAATGGCCTTCGAAAAGTGGCTCTTCAGAGGAGCCATAAAGCTGACATCGAGCGGTTGAAGCCGGTGGCTGCAATGCGGAGGAAAGCTGATAACCGTTACATGATTCATTTGAGCTTTTTCCAAGAACGCTAAGTTCTTCGTATGAGACACGTGTCCATCAAGTAGCAAAAGAACGGGATCAGATGCTGTTGGCCGGCTGTGCTTTAAAAAATGGTCGAACCACACATTAAAGTCGGACGTCGTCATCCATCCGCTAGCGTTGCAGCTAAAAATTGTCTCCGGAGGAGCTCCTTGTTTTAGCTGATCAGTGAGGCGCTGCCTTGGGAAGATCAGCATCGGTGGAATGAACTGTCCAGTGGCTGACATGCACAAACATGCTGTCGACAGTACGCCCCTTTCGCCAGAAGTTATTCCTCCTACTTGGCGACGTCCCCGAAGAGCTAGTACTCTGGAATTTTTGGTTTGAACCTGTGAAACAATAATCTATGTTTACAAATTAATATAAAAAACATCATTGCTCTACAAACATACGGTCAAAACAGAAGTTTCGTCTACGTTGTAGGTTCTGCTGGGTGCAAATTTTCCGGAACCAGTGACGTCGTCGAGAAGATCGTAGAATTTATCAACCGCAACCCGGTTAAAACCTTGGGCACGAGCTGCGGATGTAGCTTCGGGTACTCTAAGCGTCAATTCAGGATGACGACGTCGGAAGCATCGTAGCCAATCGGTTCCAGCTAACCCAGTTTCGCTGTTAAATGGGTGACTTGTTCCGTTTTTTTCGGCAAGCTGAAAAGCAAGACTGCGCATATCGTGGCAGTTTATTCCATACAGTCGTCTTTCCAGCTTGAGAACATGGTCAACAAGTTCCTGTTCCTGCTGCGACGAGAAAACTGGCTCGAAACGTCCCAGATGTTGTGATGAAGGTTCCAGCGATTGCAGCACATATTTCGCTAGAGTTTTTCGAGGGACACCGTGTTCCTCAGCTGCTCTTCGCACTGAAGTCCCTAATATTTGCACAGATCGTATGGCCGCGACCATATTCGGTTCCATCCACGCTTTACGCGAAGACTTTCGTTTGTAATTGCGCACCATCACTTCACAACTTTACTCCGCGACGAAAACTTTTTGAGGTTAGATTACGACTTGTTTACTATGGCTCTTTTACCCCGTGCAAGTATGGCTCTCTTGCCCCAGCAGAGTAGATGATTTAAAATATTGATATTTTTTGGATTTATAACTAACAAAAAGTATTTTGATAATGGGGAGGCTTAACGAATGACTGTACCATAAAGTCTAAGTTAAATTTGTTTGCGCTCTTGCGAAGAAAATAGCAAAAACGCTTATTTTGTGCTCGTGTTTTATTATAATATTTGAAGCATTTTCTTCACCTTTTACATTTTCGGATTTTTTTCGATAAAATGCGTATCTTGACGCATAACAAATTTGATACAGTATATTGCAAGGACTTCTTACAGCATCCCATTAAAAACACAGATCGATCATATACATCAGAATCCGTTAAAAGCAGGTGGCACTCTTGCCCCGTATGGCACTTTTGCCCCACCCGACCCTATGCGTCCAATTTTCAAGTGGGACAAATCGACTAGGCATTTTTCCGAAATTGATCATTTGTATGATGGGACAGTAATGCGTCCACCGGCAGTCAAGCTCTGATAAAAGAAGAATATCTGAGAATGCCTTGGTTATCTAGCGGTTGGAACTCAAACATTAATTAATTATATCCTAGCTTTGTACGGCTCATGGTTAAAGTGCTTTCACACACTCTCTGGAAATAGAACATCTTGAAATGGAAATGCCTCACCCAATTCTTCCTGCGAACTACTCCCGGAAGGCATACACACACACACACTTTTTATCCACCGGTTAAAAATTTTCCTGCTTAGCATTCTCCTGTGCTCATCGATCGCCAACTCTAGCTCGCCTGAAATCCGCGTACGATCCGAATATTTTTTTCGCACTTTTCATTTTCCCGAGGGTGGAACAATTTGACCATTCAACACTTCGAGAGCTCGACCTCGTCAATTAAAACATCTAAAAACATGGAAAATCGAAAGTTTATTTGAAATTTACGCGGAAGGAAACATATTTGCTGTCATCATCGAACAAGGCACACTTCGATCCATCAGATTCAAATGCGCGGTGCCCACGGTTCGGCTCAATGCGATGATTTTCACCACCGGGGCCCGGACCAGCCCAGACATCGTCGGGCACAGAACACTGATAAAAAAGCAATGATAATATCTATGTGTCCCATCTATGATTTTTTGCAATATAATCAACAAATGATATCTATTTGTAACGACACATACCCACTATGTGTGGCCACACATACTTTTCATTTGTCACATAAAAATCATTTGTGTTTCTCAGAGGGTGCTGTTTATGTGTGAACACATGAGTATTATGTGGAATTTTCTATGGATTTTTACCAATAAATATGTGTGGATTATTTCTCGTGAACGTGTCGCAATAAAAATACGTGGAATATGACTAACGGAGCCATTACGCAAATTATGTTGGCTTTGCAGCGAAAATGTCGTGCAAATCATATGAGCGGAAAAATCTCCATCGGTGTAGGGCAATTTCGCCGCTGGCGATTGCTCAATTCGTTTCCAGCGTAGATAAGAGGAATGGCTCACCGTGGTCCGGTATTAGAAGAATTTCCACTGTCGGGAAACTCATCGTCGGGTTAGAGTGGATTCACCGTCGGGGACTAGTCTAGTCGATTGTATCGAGGTTGGGAGCTAAGTGGCTCGCTCAGGAAAAGAGTAACAGCTAAGGGAAGGTCCATTAATTATGTAACGCAGCTAGGGGGGAGGGTAGGTTTGCGAAAACGTGAGAATTCATACAGAACATTTTGAAGTTCCAAACGAAAAACGTGACAAGGGTGGGGGAGGCTCTGGGTGTGTCTAAAAGGTCACTTTTTTTGCGTGACATAACTAATAGATATTCCCTAACGGTCAACAACAGCAATTCATATCTATGTATTAGACCAACAATGCCAATGGAGAGAAGACCAGCGGTCCAGCAACGTCGGTGCATAGATCAGGAGCAAGTCTCCAGGGCATTGAATGGAAACGAAATAGAAAATCCTTCTCTGATGCAATTTTGCTATTAAAGATGGGGAAGGGTTGGTCTAAAAATGCTACAACTGATTGCAGGAAAATAAAAGTGGTTTGCTGAGCATATGTTGCTTTGGTTGAAGTTTATATTTCATCTAAAAAAGACTAAATTTCTGAAGTTGCCTTCATGAACTGGGTGTCCTGCGATTTACACAAAAGCCGAGGTGAAATCTACAAGAGCCCACGAATAGTACACCTGCCACTTGATAATTCAACAAAACACAAACCACAAGTTTAGGAACGAATCAGGCTCACGATTAAGGTACAGTAAAAACTAATAAGACAGATAGAAAGAAACATTCAATTTTCTGCTTATCTAATGCACATAAAGGGAATGCTAGATTTGGCAGAAAATAATGGGATATTTAATGTAAATTTATGGCAGTTAACGCCTGAATTTAGCCTGTTGTACGAAAGAATGGTTCGGTTTGGTCGTCCTGCTTTCTACAATAGTTTTTTCGATAATTGTTTAGGCTTTGAAAGTCAGCTTAAACTGAGCCACTGGTAAATCCGAATTGAGCCTATCGTCATCATTTGTCAATTCTCGAATCATAACAACCACCATTTTGCAATATTGAAAACTCTTTATTCCATATCTAGTTTTTCTTAGGCCGCACATGGAGCTGCAATATGATGCACAACACCTGACGATTCTTCACTTTCCCGGTGATCTCAATCTCCCAATGACTCTGACCAGCTCCTGGCATATACCTGAAAAATAAATAACATCACTTCGATTAATGGAACGGTCGGCAGACAATTGATTCCATCAAGCCGTACTTGACCAAGTTATCGTCGACCAGCGTTTCTCCGTAAGTGTACGTGCCTTTCCGGAAGGGACATTCTGCTTTTGGGTTCATGTTCTTCAAGTACTTCGACCACATCATGTCCTTAAGTGCGAGCGTCATGCATTGGTTCGAGTTGGCCAGGTTGTTCATATAAATCCGACAACTGTCCGATGAACGAAAATCGTCGCACTTTTTCACCGAAGCCGAAACGTCCCATCCGTTGAGGAAATCCTCCCGGAACTCGATTGTCCCACTGACGGCGTGATTGGTGGCGTTGATTGGGGCGATTCGCATATCCGGCACGAAAATCGGGAGATCCTTTTTGCCCAGACATTGACCTACTCGATGAACGACTAGCTTCTTATTGGCCACGCTACCCCCGTTGGCCGTCAGGCTAAACAAGTTCTGACTGAGAACCGAAGGAGGCTGCAGCAGTTGTAGCAGTAGCAGCGCAGTTACTAGCACGGGACCGTTCATGGCGAAGTAACTGCGGGTGAACTGCGTGTGATTGTTTTTATTAACCAACCGAACGGAAATGTCTAATGTTAGATTTAATTAGTGCGACGTTCGCCGGGGTAATGGACCGTGAAAATGAAATGCTTTCGGTGTTAGTTTTATCACAGATTTTATTACCAAAAAATTTAATGAAAAAATTCAGTTTTCTTTCTGCTAGGTCCGCTTCATAATAACTAGAATTAAGTTTACTCTGCCTCAAAACCGTGTTCACTTTGTTCTTCTTTTTGTTTCCAGTGTTCGCGCCTGGTTTTTCTGAGGCTAATTATTTAGTTGTTACACTATTTAGTTGTTCATCATAGATTGGTTTCAAGCTACTACATGCCTTTGCCTGCTGGCTTTAGTTAGCGAGCGTTAGATCTGATTTGCGCAGCAATCGGAGACTGAGGCGGGGAAAAAAAGTTCGTCTTCAGCGATTTTATTTATTGTTGGAAAAAAGTTTTTTTTTATAAATCTTAAAAATTCTTTTATTCGATTTTAGTCACTTTGGTTTTGCTTGGTTTTTTTTTCATCTTTTGTTAAGTTTCAAATTTACAACAGTAGAAAAAGTTTATTCGATTTTTGTGTTTATTCAGTATTACCTAGTGATTGACGAGTCTTTTTACAAGAGTTGATTTCTATTTCCGTTTCGGTTCGGTTTTTCTTAACTGAGTCATTCATCTATATTTTGCTTTTCGTTTGTTCTTTCCTTCAAATTAATCTATAAGAAAAGCCATACACAAGCAATAACGTCAACAATCGATCCAAAATTAAATAACTAACAATAAAGTGAGTTCTAAGATCATAGAAAGTTTTCCTAGTTAAATACATTTTTTTTCTTCATTTAAGTGTCAAATTCATTATATACTTTCAACAGTGGAATGTAACAATATTCTAATCAAAGGTAACTCAATCATAATGTGCTAGTAATCTATGAATTCCGTGCCAATCGGAATGCCTCCTAATTGGCATGGAATCCAGAAAGTTGAAAATTTACATCAAACAAAACATGAGGGGAAATATAAACATAACCTCTTCCGGGTTCATTTGACCTACCGTGGATGACACCATTAGTGTCTGTCTTTGGCCACTTCTGTTATTCTGCCTGTGATTTTCCTACTTTCATTCTTTATTCGTTTATTTTGCTTTGTACAAGAGATGAGATTGGTTAATTCTATGAGAACTGTTAGTTAATAGTAATTCGATAACAAAATGTGTATAGACTTTGTTTTTTTTTCTCAAAGCACGGGGTTTTGTTTGTTTAAAAATCTTGTGAAGTTGAGTAACAGAATTTTGCTAAATTTGTTTAATAGTTTTCTAGCAGCGGTTATTGTACTAAATATAACGCGTTTTTATTTTGGTTGAATTGATACTTAAATTGTTTCGTATTGGAAATTGAAAGTAACAATCAAATCGTAGCTATAGGTATGAATTGTTGAGACTTGTTCGTTTTTTCTTCTTCTTTTGGAGGGATGTTTGCCAGTGGCGAGTTTGGTTGTCTGATTCGTTTTTGAATGTTCCTAACATCCGCACAAATTCACCAGCAGCAAACGACCCGGGTTGAAAGCTCTCAGTATTTTCTTTATTATCGCAACTTTTAAAAGTTTGTATATGGTATAATCGTCTTCGGTGCTTCTAATGTTCATCTTTTTTACAACGGCAAATGTAAAACCCGCGGCGATTCGCTCTTGCGAGGAAAACTTAAGCACGAAAAAATGTATGCTGGTTGGATAACCTCTAATCGCGTCCAATGTACATCAGTTGTCCCAGAATCAGGACGGTCCCTATTAGTGTCCAGCTGGACCCAATCAACGGCGATCCTCGGCCGCAGAGTTCGATAACACTTTCCTGTGATTGGCGTAAGAAATAATTAAACTTGAAACATTTGATTCTCATTTTGCACTTACATTCGCGTGTTTATTTATACAAGTGAGCGGTCGCCTCCGAGGAAGTTCGACGTTGTGCACCTTGTGACACGCCAAGGTTTCATTATAATCGTGCTCGACGGGCCACGTGGTGACGTGAACCTGCGAAGGTACCGGACACAGCGTGTCCAGAACCAGCAGGATCATATTGCTGAATGGGATTGGCATCACCACATAAGGTCTACGATCAATCATGTACACATTAGTAAAGCCATTTTAAACCCGATAATGTTGATTCAATACAAACCTTTCGCACTGATGCGAATCCTTCCGATATGCGGCTGGATCGGCATCGTTGTTCTGTTCGTACAGTGTGATGACGTGATCGCATGGTTCCGGTCGTGTCCGATTGATCAGAACCTTGTTGAACTCGGGCTCTTTGTAGCGACCGGCCGTCGGGTCCTCTAGATCGCCTAAATCCGCGGCCGCGTCGTACTGACTGCTATCGTACACTGAAACAAAAACAGACGTTATTTCAATTGCTATCGTTGGCGGTGGCGACTAGTGTGTTCCTCAAAGTGACTGTGTACTGCATTATTAAATTAGATGGAGGACCTTAATTAGGCTCTCACTCCAACAGTAACCCCTACAGTAAAAGACAGTTAATCCCATTTGATTTGCACGTGAAATTTTTCACCGTAATAAGGCAGGTGAACTTCATAGTGAAATCAGGTAATTTTTTTCGAACCAATTTATAGTTTAAAACCAATGATGAGCACAGAGAGTTGTTTACTAAATTCATGCGATTTTGAGGAAATAAACAAATAATATGGAGGTAGTTTTCAGGTATTTTTGGGGGAAATTCAGAAGAAATTCTTGGATCAGAGCTGCCCATATTATCTGGAAGAAATCGACTAGAAGTATTGCAAGATGTACAAAGATAGACTATGGTGAGATCTTAAGACAATTCAGAAGAGAAGACAGAGGCTTACAGGTTCAGAACTCGACAATAGCGTCTAGAGAAAGCTCGGCTTTAGAACCCCATTGGTCCCAAATACACCTTGCAATACATTATTGTGCTTATCGTTACTAGAATCTTCGTTTTAAGCGGTTAAGGAAAATGTAAGATCCATGCAAAAAATTAGGAGCGTTCATACAAAAGCAAGAGGTAGGCGATACGAAAGAAAATTGAAAAACTAGCGGAATCTCATCCTGAAGTTACTATTTCAGTCACTCCTAACAAATAGTTAAAAAGATTGGAAATTCAATAAGATCTGAGGGCTTACAAACATTATTGTCAATTCAACCGATTCTTCGACTTTCATAGTTATTTTTTCAACTTTCCCTCAAAAATATGCACACTATAAACAAGTTTTTTGAATGAAATAACATCATTGTAGGTTCAACAAAAATGATTGCTTATTCGACAGAGTACGATTGTTAGTTCAACAAACCAGATGGGTTTAAGTCAGGAACCAGTTTTGTTTCCAATCAAGTGTTCGGATCCGAATACGGTGTTTGCCGATGTGTACTCTTGGCAGTCGGTTTCGGGTTGAAAGCCAGAGCAATTGAGAATGATTTGTGGTGCAGCGTTGAGCAGGTATGGGTAGCTGTTGAATTGGCCGACCGTACATTTTTCATATGAGTAGTATAAAGGGTGTTTCGATCAAAATTTGATCGACTTAAACTTGACGCATTTCCTTTCATCGTGTATTAAACAAATTTGCACACCTCTAATTTTGAAGATGTGTGAGTCATGCCTCTATTTTGATTTTAAGATTAGCACTTCAGTTATCAAAATGTCGTCGAAGGAAGGGAAGCAACGCATCAAAATTTTGCACGTGCATGGCGAAATCCAAACTACTCTCACGCGAAGTTGGCGAAATTGTTGAATGTGGCGAAATCAACTGTTACCAACGAATTAAAAGTGTTCGGTGAACGTTTGTTGACAGCCAGGAAAGCTGGATCAGGAGGAAATCGAAAGCCGGAGGCCACAGCGACGACAAAAAAAGTTGCCCTCTATTTTTGAGATAAACAAAACACGTCGGCCAAAGCACGATCGCCAAAGTTGTACACGACGATGCTGACGAAGTTTGATTGCGTGGTACAGGACGATGAAACTTACGTCAAGGCAGACTTTAAACAGCTTCCTGGACAGGAATTTTATACGGCAACCCGACCCATCTGTACCTGTGGCTTGAAAAGCAACGTTTACATTGCGATCGGAACCGCCAGCCAGGAAATTTATCTGAGCGAGTGCCTACAAAAAATTGCCTTTCCTGAAGCGACACAATTGTTCCGTTCTATTTTGGCAGGATTTGGCATCTTGCCATTACGGAAAAAGGCTTTGGAGTGGTTTGCTGCCAACAACGTTCAAGTGGTGCCCGAGGATAAGAACCCTACCAACACGCCAGAGCTCCGCCCAATCGAACAATATTGGGCCATCGTCAAGCGGAACCTTAAGAAGACTCAAAAAGCTGTTGTGAGCGAGAAACAGTTCAAAGCAAACTGGCGTTCTGCGGCGAATAAAGTGGACAAGAAGACTGTACAAAACCTTATAGCAGGTGTTAAACAAAAGACCCGGCAATTCGCATTCGGTAAAAAGGAAGCTTAGCTGAATATTTCTCCTGTATTCTGAATAAACTGAACTTGAAAAAGAAGAAGAATTTGACATACTAATAAAAACGTTGATCGACTAACACACATTACTGTTTGACCAAATTTTGATCGGAACACCCATTATATGCCTTCGAACCGTGTACGTGACATTGATTATAAAGTATAGAAGCGGTGTTCCCCGATGGGGGAGAGCTGTTAGAAGCTCATCTTGAGTATTGAACAATCATACACAACCATCAACAACACAGCAAAGGGTGCGATATGAACAGAAAAGAAGACCGGAAACTCATCTTTTCCTGGAAACTGTTTGAAGAAGTTTGAGTGTGGAACTTACTTTCCCTCTTTGTTTTTAAAATCAGATACGTCTGTTTGAAAAAGTACTCGAGATTTCTTTCTCACTGATGGTCAGCCACAGAAGAACCTTCTTCAGGAAAATGGTGTTGGAGATATCCATAATTAACAGCGTTTCTTAGCTTCTACGCGATGTTGATCTCCGAAGGAGGAACAAATGTCTTTCGATAAATCCGGCATTGCGAATTCATAGATCTGTTGCATTCTCCAAATTCAATTTGTTGACGTATACCCGAGCAGAACCGAATAGCTTGATAACTGGCCTTGGTATTAAGGAGCTCAGATTAAGAGGTAAAATACCTGAGGATAATACCATAAAATTGTTCCCACAATGTTATGCGAATACCAAATTGTGGTAAGACAATACCAAAATAGTACCTCTAAGGTATTCCCAGGTATCCAAAATAACAAGTTTTGGTATTTGAGAGATATTTTGCTTGCAATTCTTAAGTAATTTGCTTAGGTATTTTACCTCTTAATCTGAGCTCCTTAATACCTAGGCCAATTATCAAGATCAAAATTAGGTATTCATATGTTGTTGTCTCCTGCTCGGGTATCGTTACCGTAGCACTTCCTATCCGCCGTAAGCGTGTATCTCCCCTGTGTAGACAATGTCGACAAAGATCAACGACTCACAGGCCTCATCAAACAAGTTTCGGAACCAGCTCTGATCTAAGGTGCCGCCCAAGTAACATTTAAAGTTTTATTAATTCCTTCAAGACTGTTATAAAACGGCATACATAAAACTCTGGTCAAGGCTTATTTGTCTTGATTGCTTCCCCCAAAACCTCCTGAAGACTAAAATGTGCCTATTTGGCCCACCCTGGCAGAGGTTTTGAAGGGTATATTTGAGAGGCAGTTATAGATTGAATTAAAACAAAAAGACTTTATTATGACCGAATTAAAAGTAGTTTGAAAACCATAGGAAAACCACAATAAAAGCAATTTGACCTCTATAAAAGCCTCTTTCGTGCCACTTCCTCTAGACGCTTGCAAAAACCACTCAAAACAGTTTTATTCATACTATAATTGTATTCATAAATTTCATTGACTCTCAACAAATTCATTTCGGCAAAAACAACTCTGATTGAAAAAAACGTTTACCCTTGCCAAATAAAACGTCAGTATTTTCAAAGTAAAAAATTTATCTCAGCTTGATTTATTATCAAGTAAACACGTAAACACGTTGTACTTTTTAAAAAAAATATTAAGAAAAAGTTTAATTAATACTTTTGTTTTCATCCCACATTGACTGCCGTACAACAATAAGCCGTGTCAAAGAGAATATATCATGATATATGAAAACTATAAACCTGCATTAATATTGAAATCAAATTGGCATTAACATTGGTATTTCATGAGCCATTATTGAAAATGCTGTTTTATTTTCATGTAAGCATCAATAAATAAATAATGTTTTGAAATGGCATTTATGAAAATAATTTTGAGGCTAAACTGTTTCTTTGTGACGCTTATTTGCTTTATGCAAGACTGTTTAGCTGCCAAACAGCTTATATGGTAACCAAGCGACTGCCAGAAAAATTTTAAGTTCAAGCTACATCAAATGGACTAACAAAGTTTATACGAAAGAATATAGGAAAGCAATGCCGTGTACCAGGCGATACATGCCTCAAGATTATTTCATCTGGATGGGAGACTGAGTGATGTCATACACTCAGGCAAATGCACTTAAGAAATTCAAAATGATAAACTTATGAAAACCCAAAACCGAAGGAATTTTTTGTTTCATAAGTCACTTATGCGTTTCATATTAGACGCCTTGGTTTTCACTATTTGGACGTAAGCCATTCATGAGTCACAAATTTGAAATTCATAAAGCTAGTTTTGAAAATCGACAGTGTTTATTTGAAAAAAAAAATCAACATCATCATTTCTGCGCCTGCGCTAAAAAAGCAAGATGGAAGTCATCATCGAAGAGCAAGCGTTGCTACAGCGTTGTTGTGGAAACCAAATTTAATTTAAAGGATTGGATAATTTATTACAAGCATTTTAATGAAACCCCCCTGCGCACCATGGAGAAATTTGAAATCTGCTTCAACATGCTAGTTCCGCCACTCATCACAGAGGGCCGCCTTTGATCTCCTATTGTTAAAAAAATCGGCGGCGATCTTTTAAAAATGCATTGAGATCTAGTTTAATATTTTAAAAACTACATAGGGCAAATGACGGATTCGGCAGGACTTATCGTTTATCTTAGCCTATTATCGTCAGGGGGTAAATAAAGTCGTAGAGAGCTATATTTTTGCAAAACGTTGCTCTGGAACATGATGTACCTTCATACAAAAACTCAGTGCTCAAGGACGTCATTTACCCCCTGACGATAATAGGCTAAGACAAACGATAAGTCCTGCCGAATCCGTCATTTGCCCTATTGCATTCCATAAAAATACGTTTTCAATTTCATGCAAAAATATATAAATGTTATAATTATGCTTTTTGTTTTCCATAAGCGTGCCTACTAAAATTCATAATGAGGACTTATAGGTGTCTGATTTCTTAATTTAAAAATTCATAAGGCACCCATATGAATTATGTTCTACATTGTTTTGATTTCTTTTCCAATGCCTTATGAAAATCTTACCTTATGATTTCATCCAGAAAATCTGTATCATAAGGTACCGCATTGAAATTCATGAAAATAACTTGTGACTGAACTTCATAAGGGGTTTTATTGAATTTCTTATGTGCATTTGCCTCAGTGTAGTTTTTTAAACGACCTTGATTGATGGATAGTTGGCAAATTACTATTCAGAATGCTCAATAAGTATTGTTTATTATTTCACTTGATCGTGCATTTTTTCCACTTGTCTTAGTTTGTTGCTATGCGAATCCAAATGGCTTAGTGTTGGTTTTTATAATGATAAAGCGTGCTTATGCAATATTTTATCATGGCTCTGTTAAACAAATATGAAGAAGCTTTATTATTGAATTACTGTACGGTTTTATGAAGGGATAGAGTTCCTCTTCAAATATTTTTTAAAGTTTGACTGTTTTAGACTTCACATGCTTTCTTGAAAAGGTTATAAAAACAGCCTAGAGTAAAATTATTATCGACACATCTTTCGCATTATAGGAAGGTGCTTTTAAACAAATTAGCATGTCTATTGCAATAATAAAACACTCATAAATTTGATCAAAAGCTAAAAGGCAGTAAAGGGTGATACGGTCAAAATTTGGTCAAGGGAAAACGCGTGTAAATCGGTGAAATCGTTTATTTAAAAAATCAAATTAAATTTCTTTTTCAAGTTCAATTAGTATAAAATTCAGGAAAAATATTCAGTTAGGCTTCCGCTTTTCCAAATCCGAATTGCCGGGCCTTACGCTTGACCCCTGCCATCAGATTTTGTACAGCCACCTTGTCCACCTTCTTCGCCGCAGAAAGCCAGTTTGCCTTGAACTGCTGCTCGTCCTTAGCAGTTTTTTGGTCTTCTTTAGGTTCCGCTTGACAATAGCCCAGTATTTCTCAATTGGGCGGAGCTCTGGCGTGTTGGGAGGGTTCTTGTCTTTGGGAACCACCTGCACGTTGTTGGCGGCGTACCACTCCATGGCCTTTTACCGTAATGGCAAGATGCCAAATCCGGCCAAACAGTACGGAACAACCGTGTTTCTTCAGGAAAGGCAGCAGACGTTTATTCAAACACTCTTTCACGTAAATTTCTTGGTTGACAGTCCCGGAAGCTATGAAAATGCTGCTTTTCAAGCCACAGGTACAGATGGCTTGCCAAACCAGATATTTCTTTGCGAACTCTTGACAGTTTCGTGTGCTTGAAAATATCTGCTACCTTTCCTTCCTTCTCTTTGCCGTATAAAACTCCCCGTCCCGGAAGCTGCTTGTAGTCGGCTTTGACGTAGGTTTTGTCGTCCATTACCACGCAGTCAAACTTCGTCAGCATCGTCGTGTACAGCCTCCGGGATCGCGCTTTGGCCGTCGTATTTTGTTTATCATCGCGATTTGGAGTCACTACCTTCTTGTAAGTCGATAGTCCGCCTGTTTTTTGGCTCGATGCACGGTTGTAGACGATACACCCAGCTTATTTGTGGCATCTCGGAGAGATAGGTTAGGGGTTTCGCTTGAAACTACCGGCAACTCTCTTGTCGTCTCAGCGGCTTCCGGTTTTCGATTTCCCCGATCCAGACTTCCTGGCTGTCGACAAACGTTCCCCAAACACTTTAATTACATTTGTAACGGTTTATTTGGCAACTTTTAGCGATTTTGCCAACTTTGCGTGCGAGTAGCTCGGATTTTCGCGATGCGCGAGCAAAATTTTGATACTGAAGAGTGAATTCCAAAATCAAAATAGGAGCAACATTCTACACACACACACCTTCAAAATAATGGGTGTTCAGGTTTTTTAAATGCAAAATTGAAAGAAATACGTCAAGTTGATATTGACCAAATTTTGACCGTATCGCCCTTTAGGATTGTTACTTGGGCGCCTTCATTTTAATTAAAGTAAAGGTTCTTAGAACTCAAAAATGGTCACCATAATGGCCGATTTGCATCACAACTTAGAAGTTTTGAAGGCGTAAATCTAAGAAACTAAGGTTAAACAGGCCAAACTTAAACAACATGTTTGGTGCACTGCAGCATACAGTTTATAAACCCCTCCTAGACGAATCTTTCATTTAATAGGCCATATGAATAAAAACGAGTAATTACTCACAAGCAAACCAGTTTGAGTAAAGTAAACTGTTTTCGTAAGATTAAAGTTGTACTCTACTCGGAGTAAGTTCAAATTTCGAATATAGCATTTGCTCCGTCAAAATAAATTTCTCTTGCTTTTCTTAGGTACACGCTGAAAAAAAAATACTTTCATAACATACATATTCTAGGTAAATCCAAACATAAATCTATTTTATTCTGGCCGCAAACATAAACTTGCTTTATTACAAAATTATTTTATGTTTAAAACCAAGTATCATCGATGATTCAAATAAAAATCATGTTATGTTTATTTTAAACATATTAATGATAAGAATAAACGTACAAATTTTTGAAACATGAATAAATTATTATTGTGCTAAGAAAATATTTGGATTATTTTGGTTGCGTTCTAAATTTCATTTATTCTATGCATCTAAGTGAGTTTAATTCTGGTTTTGGCTTGAATGCCAACAGGTTCCAAGAACCGAACAAATAATCTACCGATTAATGTAATGATTGGCTCATGTTGCAACGGCGAATGCTTGCCTCACATTCTGGATGGAGAAGTACACGTTGAAATTCCCAATGAATGTATTGTTAAAATTAACATGCTTTGAATTTGATTCAAGAATTGTTATTTTTGTCCGAAACATGCTTTCTATTTCTTTTAAATAATTTTTATGTTTCAAGTTGAACATCGACAGTTTTACTTTGCATGGACGAAATTTGTATCCGTCCAGAAAAAAGGATTGTCGGTAAACAAAAAAATTGTCTGAAACATCAATACGAGAAGATGTCTGATGATTCCTTCATCGAGGAGTATCTGGAGGATGAACAGAATCACAGTAAATCTATTTTATTTACCATGGAGGATAGTTGCCATGAGGATAGTGAAAATGGATATCAGAATGCAACGGGCAGCGAAACTACTGGCAAAAAAACTGCTGATGATGCGAAGTTTGTGTATATTCTGGCATCTTTTGGAAAACTCTACAGGAAAAATCTCAAACGTTGTCAGCGAAACAGAAAAATACATGTCCGTTCAGCAAGTGACGATAAAAATTAACAACATGACGCAAAGTAAAGTCGGACCGGAAGCAGATTGCAAACCGAAAAATTGTTCTGAACGAATTGGAAATTTTTTTTTTCTAGGTGATGGAAGGCTATGACCGTGCTATGAACATTTATTAAATTGGCTTTTCTGTTGTGATGTAAATTTAAACAATTTTGTGATTGTTGTTGTGTACATCAAACCATGCAAATAAATCGTTTCCACAAAAATATTTATTTGTTACTTGGAATTCGAGATCATCAAAAACACTTCATCCTTTGTATATTTGGTAATACTCCTTCTCGACGTTCAGAATCATCTTCCAAAAATGTTTGAGCAACAAAGTTCACATTTTCTTGAAAAAACCGCGCGCATAATCATAAACCATTCCTGGACCATTTTCCTTAATGTTGATGACCGTTTCCGTTATTGTTACGACATTTACCCTTATATTTGATAACTATAAACTAACAATCTCCTATAAAGTTTTAACGATATATCAGATAGTAAAAAGTCAAATAACAAAATGCTGAATAGGCGGTTAAGTTTAATTACCATAAAAAAATGACAATTTTCAAGAACAACATTTTTGCTGTGCTCTATGCTAAGAGGTTATTATATAATCCAGGCCGAGTGCAGACAATGAAAAACCTTTCAAAGACAATATGGCATACATTAACAATATGTGTTAATGTAGAGGTTATATGGTGAAGGAGATTAAACTATTCGGTAACAATAGCATAAAATGTGATAATATATCTTACATTCGAATTATAGTTTTGACAGTATAGCAAATTGTTTTTCGTTATGCGGAAATAGAGTTGCTTAAAGTTATCATCGTCTCCTTCTCGTGTTTTATAAACTTTCATTGAACGATCAAAACTTTTATAAACACTTTTACGTCAACTGCCATTGGAAATGATATACAAACAAAATCTCCCAAGCACATTTTGTGTTGTTCCTTCCACGAAACACACGATTCTGTTAGTTCGATTTCAACTGAGTATGCTCAACAGGTGACTCAAGATTTTGTGAGCATTTACTCAGATTATACTTTTTATTCATATGGATTTGGATGTTCGAAAAGTAAATACTCAAATTCTTGCTTTTGTCATATCGATGTGAGTAAATACTCAAGTAAAAGGTTTGACGTACGCATTTGAGCAAAGTAAAAGCTTTTACTCACTTTATTCATATGACCTAATGTTTCTGGTTTCCGAAATGAGTGCCCCCAAAACTGCAAATTAGCGATCAAAGCAACCTTCACCTTTCTCTACTATGTTTATCCGGCTCATATTTGCTATCCTTACCTTCATCATAAGCCTGCACGATGGTGAAGAATATCTGCACCACAACCCACAGGATGTAGGAGATCGCGTTCGTCAGAAACCACCAAATGATCCGCAGGGGCTGTAATTAAAAACAAAAAAACATAAGATACCATCTTCTGCCAGCCAGACAACCAACCGATGGCAATACAAACCGTCTGGATGATGTTCCCAAGATTGATGATGTTCTTTCCCATGAAGCACACGGCCTGGTAGTCGTAGATGGTTACGTTTTTGAATATTCCATCGTCTATCAATCGTTGCATAAATGCAGGCTTCACCTCGCCGAAGAACGCCCCCGTCTCCTGTAGTTGTTCGCTTATCACCACGAACCCATTGTTATCGATCACGTAGCACTGGAAGTCGCCCGTGAAGCATGTCTTCTCGCACGCTTGGTCGCTGCACTGGCTGGTGATGTTCTTGAACAGTGTGTACATTGCCGAATGGTGAAACTGGAAGCCAACCACGGCCACCGGTGTCTCTTTGGCACTGTCCGTGTGAAAGATTGCAGTACTAGCCGTCACCAGGGTATCATTGCGATTCCCGGCATCGAACGGCACCGAATAGACGAAGCTGGTCTTGTCGCTGTCGGTGTCCTTCCCGTTACTGCCGTCCTGGCTTCGCTTGTTCTTGTTGTTGTAGTAGAACTCAACGGCCCGTTTGTACCAAATTTCATCGATAGCTCGATTGTGGGTTTCACTGAAGTCCGGTCTGGAATGTATGAACATGGTGATTAGTTAGGTTATACGGTGTGGTACATTGCAAAGCGGCTTGATTTGTGACGAATATGAGAGGTGATAATGTCAGCACTGTCCTACTCGAAATCAAACAACTGATACTCGTGTCGGTTGTTATGTAATGTTTGCAGTTGTTGTAAAACGTAAGCAAACGTTTTTTACGAAAAGAAACCAATCTATTTACTCTCCAATTTCTCGATTCGTAGAATGAATATAGGAGTATAGGAGATAAATATTCGAAAAGTCACCCTACATAAGGCTAAATACAAAAAGACGATGCTTCAAAAACCTGGGAACCATGATATTGAAACTGGCACATGTAGAACTGAATAAACTATCATTAAATTATTGATTCATGAAGGCTTTTGACAAGATTAACGCACAGTGAACTACCAGCATTTTACAAATTCAAATATTCCTAAGTCTGTTGATACTCGTCCTTAATCACTGAGAACATGACTTCCAAGTGGATATGAATGTGGCGAATGCGGATACACATGGTTGATTGTATACGTTTTCGCTTTCCACAATACAAGATGTAAAGGACGAATACGAAATTATTGCGACACTTACTACTGGGTGTAACTTTTATCCCATTGAACAGAAATTAATCAAATTTTGTTTCAAAAGTTCCTCTTTGAAGTGCATTGCTAACATCCTGTGAATTGCGTAGTTGTGTGGTTTATTGCGGCCAGGATGGGTGTGAGTCAAGTGGAGACGCGTGAAACAATGTTGTACAGTTACATGGAAAATTCGGATCTGTCCCATCGTTGTTTGGGACAAATTCTGCAAATCTGTAATTCATTCGCCTTAAGAGTACTAAAAAGGTTGCTTTGGATCCCAAGGGCGGATCAGGAAAAACATTTGAAGCTGCATGTAGGAAGACGGAGGGAAAGGTTAAGGGTGATTACATCCGAAATCCCAACATTTCAACACGTTACATGTTACGTCAATTACAACTGTACCTTGTTTATCCAATAAAAATGTAGTGCTTTTTACCAACGGAATTGATAGACCGGTTGGGTGCCGGGGGGTTGATGCGTTAACGATTACGGACATCTTCTCCGCATTGCGCCAACGGTTGTATCAGGAAGTGGACACAACTTCTGCGCCAGATGCTGATACTCCGACTTGCCTCTGCGTAGAGTGACGGTGCGAACCCCTCGCTGATCTGGATGTACTCCGACGATGCGGGCCAGCTCCCAAGCTGACGGTGGGCTGTTATCATTCTTCACAATTACCAACTGTCCAGGCGTCAAATTGTCCTGACTAGTTCTTCACTTTCCCCTGGGTTGCAACGTACTGATGTGCTCGTCGCGCCAGCGCTGGCAAAATTCCGCTGTGTACCGCTGAAACTTCTGCCAACATCCAGTTGATTCATCCTGAAATGGGTTATACCTTGTTCCGGTACTAGATTCAAGAGCTGCCCAGCCAGGAAATGTCCCGGGGTGTGTGCATCGCCGCTGTCAGGATTCGTCGAAAAAGGGCAGAGGAGTCTCGAGTTGAGACAGGCCTCCACTTGACACAACACGGTCGATAATTCTTCGTAGGTTAGCTTTTCGTTTCCAACGATCGGACGAAGTAACGCCTTTGCGCTCTTCACGGCCGCTTCCCATATACCGCCTTGATGTGGACTTGCTGGTGGAATGAAGCTGACGATCAACTCCTACCAGATTCGTGCCATTATCCGACCACATTTCGTTGCAGTATCCACGGCTTGCGATCATCCTAGAAAATTGTCGGTGGTTAGATCTCCAGCGACCTCAAAATGAACGGCTTTAGTCGAAAGGCACACAAAAACAACAATGTATCCTTTCACGCTCCGTGCTCCTCGTGTGTTGCTGCATCGCCCCAGAATCGGACCAGCATAGTCCACTCCGGTGTAAGCGAAAGGGCGACACGCCGTCACTCGAGCTGTGGGCAAACTCCCCGCCTTGTTGCGACAACACGTCACGCATTCTCCTACCACCGGCTTTATGATTGTCTGACAACCTTGATTACTGGATTCGTTGTTGATTGTTGCTGTCATCAAAGTTGGCCCAGCGTGACAGTTGTTGACGTTCCGTGACCATAAGTTTTCCGAATCGATGATTTTTCAGGACGATTATCGGGTGCTTGACATAAAAGGAATACACCGAGTGCTGCAGTCGTTCGCTAACCCGAAGCGTGCCGGTACCATCCAGGAAAGGGTACAGGGTTGAAATACTGGACTTGACAGAAACTTTCTCTCCTCGGGGCAGAGTCATGATTTCGTAGGAGTCTCGATGTGCTAGCCGTACAAACTGCATCCGAACCTGATGCAACTCCAATGGCAGAATGGAACTGGATCGCTTGTCGTTGCTGGTTGTCTTGCAGCTGAATTGTAGACGAATCTTCGAACGCAGGCTAGCTGCCAGCTGACCACCTTGAGATCGGATCGCTATTCGAGTATTTCCTTCTCGATGATACTGTTTGTGGCTTGAAAACGAACTGAAACTTTGAGCGACTGAACTCGTTTCCCTACCTCCAGTGATTGCTCGTCGTGTTCCTCGTTTGGTGTGTTTCGTTTCCAAGTTTCGGAATCATCGGATAGCCATGCGGGCCCGGTCCACCACAGAGGTCGTTGATAAGCTCCAACGGGGAGATCCCGCGGGAAGCGCAGTCAGCAGGATGTTCGTTTGACATTACGTGTGCCCAGAGCTTTCTCGGCATGATGCCCAGAATCGAAGAAGTTCTATTCGTTATGTAGGTGCTCCCCTTGCAGGAGTGGCTAGATAGCCACTGCAGAGCTATCGTGGAATCCGTCTAGGCGTACTGCTCAACCTAGAACTCCTTGAGTGGCTTTGCCATTCTTGCTTCATTAGTTTCGCTTAGAGGTCCGCTGCATTTAGCTCGAGACGAGGAATGGAGACTTGTACAGGAGCAAGCTTGGTCTTTGCTGCCAGCAAGTTAACATGGACCTCGCCGTTGTTGTCCACAGATCGGAGATACAGCACAGCAACATACGCTTCCTCCGATGCATCTGAGAATCCGTGTAGTTTGATGCGGCCGTTGTAGTTTAGCGCCCATCGTGGTATTTTGACTTTCTCCAGATAATGCAAATTCTCCTTTGATTTAGTCCACACCTCCTCGATTACGGGAGGCAGCGGGTCGTGCCAGTTGAGATCGTACAGCCAACATTGTTGATAAAGGATTTCGACACGTACAATCACCGGTGCGAACCATTCAAATAGATCAAATAGTTTTGCTGAATCAAAGAGCAGATGGTGCTTCGTGTTTGGACCATCGAGGTGACTTAGAATGTGAATACATCCTCTGCTGGAAGCCAGTGCGTTCCGAGTGCCTTCACGATGTTCCGCTCGTCGCGGAATTGAATGGGCATTGCGGTACTGATGGTATTCGTCAGCGAGTCGAGTACTTCGGGCGAGTTTGAACTCCATTTTCGTAGAGTAAACCCTGCCTTGCCGGGAATTTCGTTGATTTCCTTGACGGTGCGTTTCGCTTTCTCCACAGAGTCTGCGCCTGAAGTTAACTCATCGACGTGCGTATGCTTCTTGATTCGCTCAGCAGCTTCCGGGTACTGCTGGTCAAATTCGTCTGCTGCCTTGTGTAGTGCTGCCATAGCTAGAAACCCTGAGTTCTTCAGACCGTAGGTGACGGCAGGAAGACAAAAGTGTTGAATGGGCTTGTCAGAAGATTCTCGCCAAACGATGCGTTCGAAGTCGATATCGTCTGGATGCACCAAGACTTGGCGGTACATCTTCTCGACATCCGCAATGAATACCACCAGGAATAAACGGAACCATTGAAGCACTTCGAACAGATCGGCGTTGATGTTCAAAGCATCTAGTAAAATGTCATTGAGGGATGTTCCAGTCGGGTTTGTAGAAGACCCATCCTAAACCACTCGAAGTTTTGTAGTTACGCTGTCCTCCTTTATGACACCATGGTGTGGCAAGTAGTAGGATTTCGAACAGTTCACGTCGTATCGTTGCTTAAAGCTGCTGTTGTTTTCATATCGACGTTCCATCGCTCTCAACCGTAGCAGCGGCCAGCAAATTTCCTAGTTTGAGCCTTGAATCATCCTTCATAGGCAATCAGGCGCTAAAGCGACCTTCGTGGAAGCGCTTGAGGGTGGAGTTGAACTTTTCACACACCCATTCCTCATCCATGGAGTTTGGGACGCTGTAGCTCTTGATCTTCCAAAAACCTCCTCTTGATCTTTCTAAAACCTCCTGATTCAGATTGATGACCGAATGGTAGGTGTGGGCACACCCTTGCTTTGAAATCCTTCCTGCAACTATCCATCCAAAGACGGAACGCTGTTCTACAGGATTACCGTTGTGGTCCTTGATCTGCCCTGGCTCCAGAATCGAGAGAAAGACGTCTGAACCCAGGATAACATCCATTGAACCAGGTTTGTTGCGGGACCCTCCAGACCCTCCAGGCACGGCATTTCGATACGCTGAAACGCTGGCACGGCAATGTTGCTGTGCGCTTTCCCAAAACGTAGGCTTGAGCGATGAGCTTCTCATCATCTTCGAATCGAAGATGACATCACCAGTGTAACCTTGCCAGCAGCGGTGCCGACAATCTCGGCGTTGACTCTAGTGACCTGTAGTGTAGCGTTGCTACGTCTCAACCCAAGACGCCCAGCGATTGTGTCGAGATTGTGCCAACTCTCGGCGTAGTATCCATTGCCTTGAGCTCCTCACAGTAATAGACCGGATGATCCTTCGGACATTTTGCACACGTTGATAACGATGTGTTGGTATGGAATGCTTTAACCTTCTCTCCAGCTTGCGGCTTCGTGTATTCCTTCATTCCCCTTGAGTCGGTCGCTTCATGAACGTCGTGCACGTGTCAAGTGCGTCGCAGCGCTTCTGCAGAAAATCCAGAAAGTCAGCAAAGGTTGGACTGTCGACGTCAATGATTTTCTGCGCCCACAAGGACCTAGTCTCCTTGTCTACCTTTTCCAGCAGTGGGTGGATGAGCCACGGGTCCCTCGATTCATATTCGCTTCCGAGAGCCTTGAGTTGACGAACGACGTCGTCGTATGTGGAGACCAACTTCTTCAGGTCACTTGCGCTTAACGTTGCTGGTTGGTCTATGAACTCCCGGACAAGGACAAACATCTTGTTGTAATGTGATTCAAGTGTTTCCCAAAGCCTCCTGATAGTTGGCATCACTGATGGGGAATGAACTGACCATCGCCTGACTTCGCCTCTATAGGAAAGATAGGAAAGCAAGTACTGCATCTTCAGTGATTCCTTAAAGTCCTCCCTGCTGTGGATGAAGCTGACGAACAAATCCTGGAATGAGTGCCAGTTCATCCGCTCACCTTGGAAGACTGGGATTTGAGGAAGCTTCACGTTTAGTGAATGGTCCTGATTCGACACCTGGCCGGCAGCAGGTACTGCATTGTTCCGTAATTGCTTTTGGATCATCGCTTGCTGCGTCTCGACGAGAACTCTGATTGCATCCGTCCTGTCGCTAAAGTCGGACGCCCGATCCGATGTCGGATCCAACTGTTCCACCAGATACCTTGAGTAGGTTGTCTTCAACTTGAAATAAACTTCCTCGAATTGGAGCCGATAGTTGAAAATCGATGCCACGTCCTCCAGAATATTAGTGTTGTTTTCGATCACGGTTTGAACGGCTTTGAAGTTTCCAGCAAGTTCCGTGAGTTTCCCCTTCCGCTCCTGCATCTCTTCGTAGGTGGGATTCCGAGTGTGTAGTTTCTCAGCGAGGGATAGCTCCCATTTCACTTTCGAGAACATAACCTCCCGTCTCGGGCGCAACTTGCCCACTTCCTGTAGTTCCATCATCCGGCTCGAAGGACCAAAATGTGCCGAAATGAATACGAGAGGAAAACTTGGACCGGGAACTAAAGCCGAGGAACACCAGAGCTAACTTTCGGAAACAAGGTCTCGAATGTTTCCAGTTTTGTGCGGACGAAATAAAAAATGCAACCGATTAAAACCGTACCTTGTTTATGTTTGTTCCAAGAAAAATGTAGTGCTTTTTACTCTCGTTTTTGAATGTGGTAAAAGGAATTGGTAGACCGGCTGGGTGCCGGGGGGTCGATGCTTTCGCGATTACGAACACGTGATATTGCCAAAAAGGGTGGGCAATTCGCAAATTTACGCCCAGAAGGTCAAGGCAAGAGCTGAATTACATGCATTCGAGGTTCAGAACTTCTCCAAACTCCTCGATGATCGGTAGACAACTGTTGTCAAGACTCATGCTTGGGTAGCTTAAAGCTGAACTCCAACATATGCCAGGATAGGAGTTTTACTCCGGAAAAGATCGATTCAAAGTGAATCATCGTTTAAAAAACAAGAAAAAGTCGAAATTCGCATCGAAATACCTCATTTGGTAAAATATCTGCATCTGAGGAAAGCGTAGTAAAATTTTCGGCACATCAGGTACCAATAATGGTGAAATCATCAAGACTCAAGGCCTTCAACAACGTTTTTTTTTACCATTTTTGGAGCAGCACAGTAAAAAAAACATAAATCCACCGAACTGCCCAGAACTACGTCCAATCGAAACTTATTGGGCCATAATGAAGCGGGAATTCAGAAAGACAAAAGACGAAAATAAAGGATGCAAATGAAATGCGTAGGAAGTGGATAAAAAATGGGAAAAAGCTACCGGATACGATTGTACAAGCTCTTATGGATGCCGTGAGGCGAAAGTGTCAAGAATTTTACCAAACAACCTCTAATAATTGATCGATTGTATGAAAACTGAATCAAAAACACATATAAAACTGCACTGCAAATTCGATTTTTATCTGATAAATACAAGACATTTCATGATGAACTGTGTTGCAATAATTTCGTGTTTGCTCTTTATGACTCACAATGCTTGTAGTACTCGGATTACAAACCGGTTGCTGTGACCATTCGCCATGGCTATGTGTTTCAAAGAAGTCCATACTTACTCGGCTTGCTTGGATTCGTCGCCAATGTTCATGTGGTCCTGCCACCTGGTAAGTCCACTGTGGGTCGCCAAAAACGAAACGGTAATTCCGAACCGTTGCTTGAACTCATTCCTGCGCGCATCAGCCATGTAAAAAGAA
Organism: Aedes japonicus; assembly: GCA_034211315.2. Taxonomy (NCBI): domain Eukaryota; kingdom Metazoa; phylum Arthropoda; class Insecta; order Diptera; family Culicidae; genus Aedes; species Aedes japonicus. The sequence continues at coordinate 154,856 of JASCZW010002188.1, forward strand.
TTGGAGAGAAATCGAAACAGAAAGAAGAAAAAGAAGAAACACTGTATTATCGCAATCGGCAATGATTTTTTCTATGTCAATAAGTATCGTTTCATGTGTGACGATTTCCACACAAAGTCCACCCGTACACTAGCAGCTTAATTACCTTGGCAACAAACCCATCAAAACTGCAATTGGGCTAGGGCTATTCCATGTGAGTGAAAATGATCGAAAAATAAACAAACCGGAACCATAAAGAGAAAACATAGGATCGTGTGCATTGCATCCAACCCAAGGTGTATTTTGTTCAAGCGATATTACGGTTAGTGGATTAGAGTTAAAATTGGCATGTGGACATATTTGATCAATTTACCGGTGCATAAAATGAGATTCGTGTTAAATGGAAGGGAAAAAAGAAAATTTAATCACTCAATTTATAGCGTCATTAGTAATGCTCTGGCCTTTAATAATGAAAAGTATAAAACATAACCTAAAAAAAAGCTACTATTGGGGAAAAAAATTAACTGGATGTACGTCTGCATAATAATCACACTTACTCTTGTTTCTCATCCTTGCTGCCACTGCCACCGCTGGTGTTTTTCGAGTACCATTCCGTCACTTTGGCATCGTACACTAGGGCTTGCATTAAACTGCGATCGCCTGCCGCATGTGTTAAAATCAAAAGAAACCGAACATGGTTAGGATAGGGAAACTATGCGATTAGATTTACTAACTTTATCAAAGACATTGTACCAAGAAAACTGGCAACATTGGCGATAGAGAACACATTTCATCCAATGAGAGTTGCCAACATCCTTGATATTTTGCCTTCGCTATCGTTTATCTAAATTGGGTGCTGTTCGTTATATAAGTGGTGATTGTTGTGGTTGTGGATCACACAAATCGAACACAAGATGGGCGTAAACAATGGTATAAGACGAGTATGGAGTATGGCTGTGCAGCTGTGGTGAATGTCGTGACTTAGAGGGGAACTGGTGATTTACACAACTATGGAGAACGATTAAGTGCTTCATGAAAATCGGGTGGTGGTTTCACAATAGGTGCATGCTTTGTTGTTGGTTGATTGAAACAATCAAAATTAGATATGTGACAGAACAACACAAGAAGAGAGTATACACACTGCAGTGAATAAGATTGTTGTTGTAGGGGTAGTGCGCTGTTTGTGTTGCGTATTGTAAGAATGTTGATGAATCTTTGTATTCCTGTTGTGTAAAGATCATGGAAAGTGTTGGAAATTTTCAACGTCTCAAGAACAAATTGTACTGAATTTTAATGTGTGAAAAAATTAATCTACAGCAAGCTGCTGTTTGCTGCATTTCTCAAGTCAGAGGTTAATTATTCACAGATTAAAGTTTAGTTCACCTCTGTTGAAATACAAGCAAAAATTACATAAACCGACAAAGATTTTTTATTAGGGCTTAATTGATAAGCGTAAACAATGGCTTCTTCCGTAAATTTCTTATAGCACAAAGGCTACCTATATAAGCCTCCAGTTCTTGAGGATAGGTGAACTCTTCCTCTTCGAAATGACCGTGGTGGATTGATTAGGCGAGTTTTCAATGATAAGGAATTCGCGGAAAAAGCCATTGTTTACGTTTGTCAGTAAGGTCCTAATGAAAAATCTTTGTCGAAATGTATATTTTTTTAATTGCGATCACTTCTCCAAGTATTGATGAATTATGATAATTCACATATTGGTTTTTTTTACACGAGATATTGAGGACATGGATGGTAAAGAATAATATATATAAATTTATTTTGGCTCAGCAAGTACCAGCTCATTGGTCCTATGCTAAATGAATCACCAATCCCCCCCCCAAAAAAACAACACTTCTATAGAATAACCGCTTAATTATTCCGTCAAAATAATTCAACGAAGCAAAACTATATCAGAGATTCTAGTGCCGTAAAGTGGAAAAATGGGATTCCAAAGTAGTGAACTAATTTTGAATCGCTAGTTACCTATTGATTGTGGATAAAATGTTATCTATTATGGTAGCTGCCATTTAAAATTCGTCCAAACGATTGGTGATTACGTATCTAAAAACACTTAAAACCTCAAGGTATTCTGCGCCGTTCCCAAGATACAGCACGTTAAATCAAATAAGTCCATATTTACAAGTTATTTCTCAGAATCTATTCTTTGGCCTATTTCTCCTGAACTATTACGTCAATAAGTAATCTGCTGTATGTTTCATGTACGATAGTGTCCGCGGAATCGACATTCAACATACGGGAACTTCGAGTGTTTGGTAGATCGAGGCTTGAGCGATCAACCTTGCACCGTCCGTTAGCATTAGCGGGTTGACCCTGGGGAGGATGTTTAATTAACCTTGGCATTCTTACTACGCCTTTCATTATAACTTAGCATTTCAAAAATGGACTGATTTAATGATTTTTCTTGTAGGTCCTTGAAACCTGGTGGTGAATCCACCTTTGTTTAGCCAATCCTAGCCACCCTGTTTTGTACAGACAAACAAATGGCTGGGAGAAGGCGAGAGCGGCGACCATCCAGTGCAGCTGAAACTGGAGACGAAGATCGACGACAAGGTGGCTTATGCCGAGAGCTTGGCGAAACCCGTCAAAGGGTGAAGAAATACCTGGGCAAGATGGACATTTTTATGAAGCGCCAGCGATGCCGGTCGTAACTGAGCAGCAAATTACCAAGAAGGAGCGGCTGAAGGTGCTGATGGAACACATCTTGGTGAAGAATCCCGACGTCGTGGTCAAAGAAGTTAACGAGACGTATTTGATGCTGGACATCACGGCCCCACTTAGGAGGTAAGTGTTGACGTCAAACATACCTCCTATACCAAGCTCCCTTAAAAGGTTCTTTTGTGGCTGACGATCAACGAGAAGAGAATGTCGATAACGGTCAACGATGCCCGAGCTTTGCGGCCTCCCGTGGTTTAGCAGTCCGAAGTACCTTTTTTCCACGCAAAGACATCCAAAAAGCCACTCGGAGATCATCTGACCAATGAACAGAGAATCAAATCGATCATGTTCTAATCAACGGGAAATTTTTCTCCGATATCATCAAGGTTCTCACTTACAGCAGTTCGAATACCGCTTAAGCAAGTAAGCGCTCAAAACTTTCGCCGGTTAGCACGCGTTGATTTCGGAAGCCACAACCTAACATTGAGCTACTACGGGAAATCAAATTTCGGGAGTTTTCCTGGGCAACTTGGCTTGGTGCAGATGACTGAAGAGATATTAGAACCGACATTGGCAGCACTGCAATAGCGGCAGTAGGTACTTCTGCACATAAAAAATGACTGGTTTGATAGCGATTGCAAGCAGTTAGTAGAGGAGAACAATGCAGCTAGGGCGAGAAGTTGCAGTCAACATCGTACGAGAGCGAATGTGGAACGGTCAGGCATGCACAGGAAAATTCTATTACCGAAGGAAAAAGCACCAAATGGAAGTTGTAAATTGTGCCCTGCTAACAACGTGCCTCTTCGAATCTACGAGAGTACGGAAAGTCGATGGATTGTCGTGTTTGCTATATAACATAGCATTGGAAGGTGTAATTCGAAGAGCGAGGATACGAGTGGCACGTCTGTCCATCTTTTTAGCTTCGCCGACGATGTTGATATCGTAGCACGTAACTTTGCGACGATGGCGGAAACGTACATCAAACTTACGGCTGAAGAAAGTAGGATCAAAATACATAAAAGGAAGAGACTCCCACGAAGACAATGTTTGCCTCTCACCGCGAGTTCAGATCGTCAGTGATGAAATCGAGGCGGTAGACTGATCCTCTCTTAGCTCAGTCGCAAAGGCGTAGCTACAAAGCAACACCATGCTGGAGGTAGGTGGGTACGATTCCCAGTCTGTCTAGACAATTTTCGTTAAGGAAAATTCTCAACTCCCTGGGAATAGGGTATGGTTGTACTTGCAACACAATCACAATGCAAAAATGGTACCAGGCATCGAAAGCATCCAATTAATAACTGTGGAAATGCATTTAGAAAACTAAGTTGAGAGCAAGCAATAAGCGAATTGTTAAGGCAATAAGCTCGAAATGCTAAATGAAGAACACCAATTCGTGTATCTGGGTCATTGGTGACCGCCGATAACGACACCAGCAGAGATATTGAAAGACGTATTATGGCTGGCAATCGTATCTACTTTGGACTCGAAAGGACACTAAGATCGAACAAAGTTCACCGAGTTACAAAGTTGACCACATACAAGGCATTAATTAGACCGGTACTCCTCTACGCTCATGAAACATGTACATTGCTAGTGGAGGACCAACGCGCCCTTGGTGACTTTGAATGGAAGGTGCTTCGTACGATATAGGGTGGATTGAAGATAGACGACGGAACGTGGAGGAGGCGAATAAACCACGAATTGCATCAGTTGCTGGGAGGACCTCCCATCGTTCACATCGCTAAAATCGGTCGACTACGATGGGCTGGGTAAGTCGTAAGAATGTCGGACGACAGCCAAGTTAAACTGATTCTCGAAAACGAACCGACGGGTACAAGAAGACGAGGCGCACAACGAGCAAGTAGAAGGCGACCTGCGGACGCTTCGTAGACTGCAGGGGCTGGCGAAATGCAGCCATAGACAGAATGGAGACAACTTCTGAATTATTCAGAAGTTGTCTCCATTCTGTCCATGGCTCCTCCCCCCTCCTTCTGCCACGGAGGTGCCATCTGAACTACCAGAAGAAAGAAAGTTATCAAATGTGTGAGAGAGCAATTTAGGCGTAATCAGAAATGTGAGCAAACAATCTCTTCCTTTGATGAACAGGCTTCTCGGCAAACCGTACAAAAAATAACGAGTAGATAGATTGACGCAGTGTCAAAAGCAAGCCACAGTCAAAAGAAGTAGAAATGTTTTGTGTCGGCATAGTGATTGTGATTAAGCTTGAGAAAACATCGTTTCCATCAGGACAATCATAATCAGTAAAACGATCGTATGTAAGGCAAAAGGCTTGCCAATGTTCCAATGTAGCTGAAGAACGCTATCAGAATACATCGAAAATGTTGGTATGGGAAACTTCCTCTTCTTTTCATAGAACCTGAAGTAAAAATCTACACTGGCTTATTATAACGAGCAGATTTTGTAGAACCATCTGCTTCCTCAAGATGTGTGGAAAATTGTTTCCATCAGGACTCAGCTCTAGCTCATATGGCGAGGAAGACACAAGTGTGGTGCGCGAAAAATATGCCCGGTTTCATTACAAGCGAAGAATGGCCTACATCTTCACCGAATCACAACCCACTTAACCACGTTGTTTGGGGTTATATGCTTAAAGATACATGCCATTACTTCAGACCGATTTAAGAAGCATTTGGTCGGACCAAATGCCTAAGGAAATCGTAAGTGTCAGCTGCGAAGGATTCACGAAGCGATTGCGCAAAGTTATCAAGGAAATGGGCGAGAGAATTTAATTGATTTAAAAAAAGGATGGTGTCGTGGCCTGACCGATGTTTTCAACCTTGATAATGTTGATTCACATTGCACATTACTGCTGATACTGGTTCGCTGCTGTCAAAGTTCGTTACAAGAATGAACTGAATTAAGACAGCTAGCTGATATGTACAGCCAACGGCCTACCATGTCAATGTGTTACGTTGTTTTTGTTTATTCTTACGAAGTGAAGAGACTTTCGCAGGCCTATGACAAGGACCACTTTTTCACGTAGACAACATCTCAGCAAGCTCAACTGTCAAAATAACGTCAACATTGTAAGTTGTGTTTGTTGTAGCTCGTTTACGTTTTGTCTGTTGTTGCTCGTTTTCGTTGTGCACGTCATACGAAGCAGAAAGATTGCTTTCTGTGGTGTTTTACATCAAAACAAACAACCAAAACAAATGATTAGACTTCTATTTGACAGCTGACAGCGGGCCCTAATCAATTTGGGCCCAGGACATCCTGTCTACTGTCAATCACTGCTATTGATATAGGCTTGTCAATGGCCTGGACTTTCGCATAGCTTACTGCAAGTTTTATTTCGTTTCACGCTAAGTTGATTATTAGGCTTGTTCGCGACAAAATCTGGACACCCCTAAACATCTCTGGAAATACTTCATCAACGCGTGAAATATTTCACAGACTGATGAACGTATGTCTGTTCATCGTTTAAAATCCATTTTTGGTGATACTACAAGCTTATAGATCGAAGATGGCGTCGAAAGAAGAGCAAGTGCGAAAAGCCATTGTGTGCGGTCGCAATGAAAATCCGGATCTGTCAGTAAGAAAACTTTCAAAAAGGCTTGGTTTTCCTGAAATCGCTGTCCATATCATTCTTAAATCTTTCGTTACACGTTTGGCAACAGCCAGTAAGGTTAAGAGCGGATTTCAGGAACCACCCGAAGGACGCGAAAGTGAAGCAAATATTCCAGAAGAGACCAGATCTTGCGGTACGTACTGTGGCTAGAAAAATAAAAATGTCCCCAACTTTTGTGCATAAAACAAAGCACCGGCAAGATATGAGGTCGTCCAAGGTGAAAACTGTACCGAACCGTAAAGATAAACAGAATGTGACGGCTGAAACCCGGACTCGCAAATTGTCTCGCGAATATTTGACGAAGTTCTCCTGCGTGATAATGGATGATGAAACTTATGTGCTGGAAGACTTCAAGCAGCTTCCCGGAATGTTTTATTAAGTTGCCATGCAACGGAACGGCGTAGATGAGCATTTCAGGATAAAGAAAAAGGCCAATTTTCACAAAATAATATTTGGTTTGGCAGGCAATGTGCAGCTGTGGTCGAGCTTCATCACTACCGAAACGGTTAGTAGTTGTGTAACGACATAAATTAGTCTGTTACGAGGCAGATGTATGCACATATATGTGTATATGTAAACTCAATTTGTTTACTGTGACAGTGTAACCCGAATGTTGTTCAGTTTATGGTGACTGTTGCTTTGTGGTAGTTGTAGTAGTTGTAGTTGGTACTTATTCCTGCATATGCAACTCCTCAGCTAACAAATGAACGGTTTTCGTAACCTTTGTGCAAGTGAATAAATGCTTGGAGAAAATTGTACAATTAGGATTATATATTGCAGCCTACTGAAACAAAGTGTGTGTATTTCGTAACTAAAACAGATAATCATTCAAACAATCGGATTGCCTAATTTGATTTTTCCGAACTATACCGAACAACTAAATCGCTAATGGGGGGAAAACTAGGAAACAGAAACAAACCAAACTTGAACTATTTGATTTTGGTTTTCCTTTAAATTAACACATGACTTCACTCGTTTGGATCAAAACTGACTAGAACGTAACTGTTAACTGTAACTCAGGGTCAAAAGTTTGGTGCTCTTAAAACGTGCAATCAAAACAACCAAGGCGAGTTTGATGTTTGTTTTTCCATTCATCAAAATCGTCTTGGTTTTGACTTGTGCTGAATGTTTCTTTTTTGTGTGAGTTAGGAATTATTTATCGTTTCGGAAAGTGCGTGATCGGTATGGACAACTGGATTCGCTAATCAAATACTGGTGTGTGTAAATAAAAATAAACGGACTTTTGTTATTATCGTTAGTATTAAGTGGGGTTGCAACAAAACTTTCATTTTTTTTTTTGGATTATTTGACGGACATTTTGTTAATCTCATTAGTCTATTAAGTTAGTTTGTGAATTGTGCTAGATTTATACATTAGGTATCGATTAGGAAATTCTTACTCACAGTAATAGTAGTCCTTTTCAGGCATTCGGGTCGAAATGTTAGCTGCGGATTTGCAATTTTCAGTTTTTATATATTTTTTTTTGTTTGATTTTGGCACACATTGGAGCCAGTAGTAGTGGATGATTGGCGCACGAATCAAATTTCGACAGAAGACAGGGCAATTAATTTCGACAACGTGTGAAATTTCAGTTGGATGATTTGGACACATCGAAATTAATCGAAAAAGAAGAAAAGGAAAAGAGACGGTTATTCAATAAACAGAAGCTACAGCTGAGATATGAACGTGGTCAGTTGTTTGGTCGAATTCAACTGAGATTTTCCGACAAAAAGACATCAAATGAAGAGGAATGAAATGGCGATCGCAATTGACACTGAGATGAATGATGACAATGATAAGGGATTTTTTTTTCCGAAAAATGAGTGTTTGGTTCGGATGATTTTCCGAACGATCCGACGGTACGTATGCTCCGTTGCTTTGATTGGTATTGAACACAGACAAGTACGATTGGAAATGTGAGTTAACACTTACAGAACATGGCGTGCTCCGGTGGAGGAGGAGTCCGGAGTGCTGGCCATTTCCAGCCGCCCTGTTTCATCCGTTCCAGAAAATGCTTCAACTCTAGCTCTGGGGTACCGAACGTTTCATTGGCGTGTTCGTTCAGATATTTGCAATAAACCCTTTGAAGAAAGTACGCAGTTAGGATGGTTGATTTGTCTTATCTGAAACGCTTCCAAATGTAATTACCAGTCTGGATGAATTTTCCAATTGATGCCGCCAAAGAAGCTAGCGACGTTGCTGCCTTTTGCATGGATACGGTGTATTTCGTCCTCCGTCCGTATCTGGAGCCGATTGACACCGTACGTTTCCGGGTACGTGACTACCAGAGTGAATGGGGTGTTTTTGATCGGAGTCCAGTAGTACTGGCGCCGGGTGCGAGATACCCGTTTCTAGAAAACAAGCCAAAGAGTTGATAAGACAACGAGGAAGACGATTTTCTACGTTGTTAACAGCTTACCATCTCATCGAAATGATACTTCACGTGGACCCATTTCGCTCCGGTAGATTGATTGATTATAGATTCTCGTATCTGGTGGTTGGATGGGAATTGGTTGTTTCGCTCTTAGTAATTGTATTGCAAATACTTACCAGCAATAAGGCAGGATTAAAGTCCCGTGGTCCACGGTCGTCATCGGTTAGCTCCACCTCTATCATGTCGACCGTATTGTAGGCTGGTTTTAAAATATCTTGGAACTGTGGGTAAATAATGGTTTGAAAATTATTTCTTTAGCATGATGAAATCGGTTATAGTATTTTAAAATATGTGCAAATCGGTGATCGTATCGCAACGTTTCACGGTGTTTCTCTCCGAGGTCTCTACGTTAGCGATGACGAGAAAAACTTGAGTGATCTTAGACGTTGTGAATCAAAACAAACCCAAAATAGGAAAAAGTTCCTCTCCCACGTGCGCATCAAAAACAAAGTGCACACAATATATCGCTAGAATAACTATTACAAAGCCATCAGTGGTACATGAGCGCTTTCGTCATCTTTTGCCTGTTGAAGTGGCGAACTTGTCCGTGCCTCGACCTACCCCACAGTGAGATGTTAGCCAAAGATGACGTCCATGGTATATTTTTGATAACATAAAACGACCTCACCAATCTGAGTGCCCAGCTCCCGCATCCGAACGAGCTTTCCAGCATCAGATAAGAAAGATTGTTGAGGTCGTTTTATGTTATCAAAAATATACCTTAACTATATACACGCCAGGATCAAGAATGTCCATTTTTGTTTTTGAAAGTGTGAAAACTCTTCACATATCCATTTGATATGTGTAGATTTTCATGCGGGGCTTATTGTATATGAAGATGACCTCAGAATGTATGTGTAGCAACAGGCATTCTTGACATGGGTCATTGGATTTTCAATCGAGCTGTCACCTTCAATCTCCAGGGCTAAAAATGTTTGCACATAGTGATCACATATAAATTACCGAAGAAATGCAGGCAAGTTTCTTCCATAAAAGCACTGCCGGTCAGTGGGAGACCTCACCCATCTTTCTTATCTGATGCTGGAAAGCTCGTTCGGATGCGGGAGCTGGGCACTAAAAAAAAACAAAACAAAAAATGGGAAAAGAAACTACCGACGGTCAATCCATCTCAAGAAACACGACCATAAAACACAATCAGAGGGATTCCACTCACACCGTCCTACGCAAAGCACTCGGATAAACTATATTTTCACCATTTATTTTGATTGAATGAAGGATTATTATTTTATTTTATTTCCGCGCAAACGACGCAGCAAAAGCAAAACACGTCATTTTCAAAGCACGGCTTGCTGCGATCTTTTCATCTTTTCATCAGAGCCTTATGGGTCAAAAATACGTTTTTTATTGAACGAATTTCAAGTTTTTACGGATCATTTCTTCAGCTCAAAGGTGCAAACTTAGGGCTGCCAACTCGAAGGATCGCAGCGTGCCTGAGGGAAGCCCATGACAGTGCAGAGCATTTCTGAACTATGCTCTACAGATCTACCTTTTGGCGGAATCTGTGGTGAAGAAATTTAACCTGGCGAATGTTCCTGTAGCCGGCGCACAGGGCAGCTTCTCTAAGCTGAAAATCAAAATATCAACTTTCATACTATTTCAAACCAAGTGAAATACGCTGTAGTGACGTCTTAACACCCGAAAAGGCTTGTGTACTCAAATAGCAGATTAACATTGGGGCTGGATAGGGTCCCGTATAGTCCAGAACGGCGGATGTTCCTGCAACTACTTCTGAGTGTGGTTTGATGTGTGGCTCTTATCTTATTGAAATACAAAATTTTACTTCTGGCCGAACTGCTCTTTGGTCCACGGACTAATATATTTACTTAAAATCCTGATATGGACCTCCGTCGCCTGTTGGAATGAACATCGGTTTCATTTTTTTGCCGTCAGAAGCCACCAATACAAACACCATAACGCTTGCAGGATGCTTGGTCAGATATACGTTTTGATGCTCGTCGGTCACATCTTTTACCGAGAGAGAATCGACGGTAAACATGCTCTCGTTGGTGAACAGGATTGCCGGACTTTAACGCTTGAGTACATAATTTCAAGATTTCCTTACATTGCTCAACTCGTAGCTCCCGGATGCGGTTGGTAATCATGTTGATTTTTTTTCCCGTGCCCTCGACTTTTCCCCGAAATCTTCCTTTACATTCTTCCGTGCAGTTTCCTTCACCATTTTCCTCTTTAAATGCACTGGATTCGACCGAATCTTCCTTTTGATGGCAGCGATAACCCTCGGAATCCAAATCGGACGAGCTGTGTCATTTTCGCGGATAGTTGCCCTTTGTTTTCTCGATCTAAGACGCTTTGCATGGTCCACCGAGACACTTCCATGGCGATTGAAATGTCTTTTTATCACATTTACGCGTGGGACAAAGCACGAATATGCTGCCACTTTGTCATGGTGCAACTGTCAAACTAAGGAAATCGGCTTCTTTTACTCGCAGCCTACTATGATATGGATTATAGCGTACGTGCAAGTGAAGAAAATCGAGGCATTGTATGCTCAGGTGAAACAGGGACCTTGTTTGAACGATCATGCAAACATTTTCACACCTACGGTATTTCTCTATTGGACGGAACTGAGGACAATCTGGTGGATTCAGGGATGAACTGGACCTCATTATTGTTGTATCATTGTAGCACTTCCTTGCTGTAATGTCAGCGGGCTAGATGTAACTGGACCATCATGGGACATAACGAAGGGTAAAATCCAATGGTTGAGGCACTTCTTTTTGTATCCTTCCGAGTTCACTGTTTTATCCGTCACAAAAACTCTGGTTTTATTGCCACAGGAACAGATCCCTTGCCAAGTCATGATTTTTTTCGCGAACTTGTACGCGAAAATAGACTTGTATCTGCCAGGAACCTTGACGCAAACCGGAGCCTTGTAGAATTTGAGACCCGGGGTTTGTTTCAAATCAGCTTTAGCATATGTTTCATCATCGATCAAGAGACGTCCATTGAGTTTCGTCAGAACTTGGTCGTACAACTTACGGGCTCGATTTCTAGCCACTGTTTGTTTGAGGCTTCAGTTGGGTGTTCAATTGATCGGTAACATTTATAACGTCCTCGGAGACGGATTCGCCGTATGGTACAACAGTCGGCATTCAATTTTTACGTCAAATCATAATCCGAGATACTGGGAGCTGCCTTGAATTTCCGAATGACTTTCACCGGCAGTTGACGATCAACGGCCCACTCCGATGCTTGTTTTGCACTTTGCGGGCTGTTCTTAAAGTTAACTCGTACTTTTTGATCACTTGCACCACAGCAGTTTTAAGATAATTTAGCAATTTTGCCAGCTCCTGAGTTGATGCAAATGGATTTTTCAGGTAACAGGGCACAATTCAAGCTAAACAATGCATTAGGTCCTAAGTAACATTGAGAGATTCTCTTTGTCGACTTTCTCTTTTGTTAATAGTTTGTCTATAAAACGATTTGCTGATGCGTTTGACGTACTGGATCCTTAATTACACTTTATATTACTGTAATGTATGTAGAAAATACTTGAACATGTATTAACATAGCCGTAGGAACGCAAAGAGAAAGTCGACAAAGAGAGTCTCTCAATGTTACTTAGGACCTAATGAATTGTTTTGCTTGAATTATGTCGTGATTCCGCTGATCATCGTCACCAGCGTAATCCATATTGGAAACTTTCCAATCAATTTCTTGATCTGCCTTTCACCAGTACACTATTCACAAGGCTAATTTTTTTAAACTTTCAATGTCTACTTTTTATGATACTCCTAGCAACGCAAACTTTATGATTCCCCGTAACGCATGGGGAAAGGACTCTAGAAGGGTCGTTCAAATCTAACCTACTAGAGATGTTCATGAAAAGTGATGAGCGCTATAATCTTCTTAAAATATAGCATTCTTGTTTTCGAGATTTTGCTAAAGTATGATTGATTAAATACATAATACATGCTATACTCTCTACAGATTATTTTTCTTTGCTTTTCCTGCATGATGAATATATTGGAAGCTAGTTCCAAACTGTGTAAAACTGTTTACAACGAACAAAAACTTGTGAAAAAGTTGCAAATCCGACCACTTAGAGCGCTGCTATCGCTATCTCTTGTTCTGGAAATGGTTACGGCTGGGCCAAAAACGGATATTTTTTGAACTTCATTTTCTGGAAACGTTCGAAAGATTGGGGGGTGATTTTTCACCAAGAAATACATAGCCATACAATGAATACAATGATTAAAATTTGCAAAATTACTCACAACTGGACGGAAATCGGGATGCGTTAGAATATAGCCGTTATTCGTAACGATGAAGGCGTACCCGTTGACTCCAAGCTGAAAATCGGAAGTCATTATTGTTTGCATCCACATCCCCACCTACACTATATTAAAGTACTCACCAAATGAGGTTTCAAGTATTTCTTAATCTCAGAGATGGGTACGTCAGCCCCGGCTACTCCGAGAATGTTCGCCACCTTAGTCTGCATGCAAATACGAAATGTTAGCATTAGTTTCAATTTTGCCTCGGGATGATTTGTTAGATGACTGTTATCAAAAACCAAATTGCTAGCTAAAAACGTTATATATATTTAAGAGTGAACTGAACTCGCTAAATAGGATGAAGGAGCTACGGATGTATGGTAAGAAGTAACTGAAAGGATCTATAAAATAATGAACTGATCATAACAATGCGAAATAAATGCATAGTAGTTAACTCAACAATCTCTAGTTCTAAAGAATTGAACACGATACGTTACAAGAAATGCTAAAATATCTATCCAATTGGTATGAAATTTGGTATTGTCTAATGTCGCAATCTGTACACTCTGATTCGATAACTTCAACTAAGGACTGAAACGATTATTCAGCTCATCCGGCAATCGTAACTTTCGAAGTCCTTTGGCAATGAATGCATCATTGCGTGTTCAGTTCGGCTTGGCATAGCATCTCCTATGAAGTTACCAAGTGACAATACGACTTTAGTTACACTGCTACTTGGGTTATTTCTCATCTTACTAAAAACTACCTACACAAATACACACTCAGAAATCGTTATGGATTCTAGCTAGTAGTGTTAGGGTGTTTTATAATTCCATCCTGAGAACTATTCTAATATTGTTTGGGTTTTGGCCAATTGCAGTTCATTGGGATTGACGGGACTAGCTTTCCTAAGTAACTTTGTACTCTACCTATTGAATATATATTGGTATTAAGAACACACTCGCTGGCAGTAAAATTAACTCACTAATATTAAAATATCTGAAAATTTCATTATCTGTTTTCTATCAAATGCTATTAAACAACCACACTCAACGCACGCATGAAACTAGCCAAACGAAACACTCCACTTTGCATTCTAATATAAAAGTGGTTTGATCAGTCGGTAACTCTTTCTCAACGATTAACAATTGGTTTATCTGACTGGAGTTTAGCACACTAAGTAAAACTCTTTCTAGGTGGGGTTAAATATCGTTTGCTTTTAAAAATGATCAAACTGTCGCCCTAAAAACACTGGCCTAGTTCAACTCTGCTGTTATTCAAACTAATTTATCTGTGAAAGGGAAATCCTGATTTCGAAGTACCTCTCGTGTTACCGAAACCCAGTAAGCCTCATTGATAAGGACGTCTTCGGTGATGTTCTGAGTAGTGGTTAGTTTGAGTTTTTTTTTTATACACAAGATAGATAGGATTTTTTGTTTGTTTTAGTCATAGAACGAAAAGAAAACCAGTATTATAAAACATAGAAGCGAATGATAAAATGTGGGAAATTATAGATACACAGTTCGGTTGATTGCCTCCCGGTTGAAGTGGTATGAAAGTTGAAGAATCTTAGGCGAAAGCTCAGAAGTCGTGAAATTACCTTGAATCTCCGGGTAACCTAAGGAGTTGGAAAGAAACCGTTACGAAAGTATATACTTACAGCATTTTCTCGACGGTCAAAAACAGGCATCGACACGGTTGTCATAAAATTGTATTTCTGGTTGTTGGAATACGGGTCTTGATTCTAAAAGTAAGAATTTACTGGTTAGTACAATCAGCTGGATGACACTCTCATGCAAATTTTTGAAAAACCATGGCAATGAACCGCCACTTCAAACGGAGTATGTTTTATGTTAAAGGACCAACGAAACCTACCATACGCTGCTTCATAATCATTCGGCGATGCTGTTCCTCAGGAGAGAAAAAAATCACTCGATTCTTACGGTAATCTATGAACCTTTCCTTTTGCTCGGCTCGTTCCTTGATCTCCCACAACCAATCGGTCATTTTTGGATCCTAAAAAATAAATACGTCCGTAAACCAACCTCGCACCAAACCCATCCACCCCAATAACTACCTCAACATCCGCGTACACCTCGGACCACACCACCGGATGTTCCCGTTTGTTCAGCACCAGTGGCCGCGCTATTACCGGTATATAGTTCAGCACCTCTTCCCGTACCTCGGCCAGCGTACTCAAATGCACGTAATAGCCTTGATTTTTACAGGCCATCTCCTTGATCTCCTTGACATCGGCCACCTCCCGTCCGATCAGATAGGTAAACACCCGCACCGGAATGAAGGGCAGATCCTTCCAGTTGTACTGCTCGAAGATTTCTTCGAAACTGTACGGAACACCGTCGGACACTAGCATAATGGCCTGATTGCACCGGGCTCCGTTTCGGCTTTCGCGGAATGTTTCCAGTAGCTCGAAAGCCTTGGTCAACGCCGCCGAAACGTTTGCGATCTCAGTCGTCTCGATGTTATCCATTCCCAGCTTCAGCTCTCGGATGTTACCCATGTTTGCCTGAACCAGCGTGTCGCGAAAGCAGTCGACAATTTCGGTCACCTCTTCCGAAAAGGAGAAGATGTTGACGTAATCGTTCGGACCCAACGTGTCCAGGATGTTGGACACGACATGCTTGGCGATGTCTTTCCGCTGGCCCGTCATGGAACCGGAGCTGTCTACTAGGATAATGACATCTTTCGGACTGTTGGCCGCCTCGATGTACCACGAGCGCAGCCGACAGTCGTAAAGATCGACTGGATCCTCCACCCACTTGGTTGCCGGAAATTGCCGGAGGAAGCCCGACGAGCTGCCAAAGTATTGCCACGTGAGTGTCGGGTCACCCACATAGTTGTTGTAGAAGATCGAGTCCAACGCTTCGGACCACTTGATCGCCTTGATCACTTCGGTTGCTGAAAGTGTAGAAGGAAAATTGATTTTTGTTTTGGAACAGTTCAGTTGCCTGTTTACATACCTCTATCGTACACATTGGTGGGCACGTGTACCGAGCTGACCGACGTGTTGACAGCTTCGTTGAAGAAGTGCTTCTTTTTCACCAAAACGATCTCCTTCGGCGGGATAGGTGTGGTGATATCCGCCGGGTCCTCGTCGATCATCGGTATCGGTGTGGTAATGATCTCGCCTGGTTCGATCATCTCCTTTGCATTGTAGTATTGGAAACTCTGGTTCACCGGTTCCTCGTCGTACGAGATGGCCGTATTCTCGGCGGTGTCCATGATGCGCTGAGGGAAGATAGAGTGTGTTAGAACATTGAAAGATATGTATTTTTCGATAAGACATTTCTAAGACAAGAGACATCATAATAGTTTCCGAACCGGGAAATATTGCTAGCCATTAGGTTGATTATTTTGAGTTGCGCAAAAACCTGGTATGGTTGGACGTAATGCCTTGTTCAGACTGCAGAGTTGTAACATAATACAAGGGTGGTATAAAAATTATCAACACGAAAAACGTCATCAAGATAGTCTTGTATCATGTTACAACTCCGTAATCTGAACAAGGCATAAGTCTACATATCGCACGGGCGAGTCCCGGCATTCGTGCAGCTCCACTTAAAACATAATCTCGAAGAAACAATAACAATGTTGGTATGCAACAACAACCGCCTTATGCCTTGTTCAGACTACGGAGTTGTAACATAATACAAGGGTGTTATAAAAACTATCAACACGAAAAACGTCATCAAGATAGTCTTGTATCATGTTACAACTCCGTAGTCTGAACAAGGCATTATGCCTTGTTCAAACTACAGAGTTATAATATGTTACAATGGTTGTCAAATAATTCCAACAAGAGATTCGTCATCAAGATAGGCTTATAACATGTTATAACTCTGTAGTTTGAACAAGGCATTAAACACTGGTCAGACTGAGCAGTTATAACATGTTTTAACCCTATCTTGATGACGCATTTCTTGTTGAAATTATTTGACAACCGTTATAACATGTTATAACTCTGTAGTCTGTACAAGGCATTAAACACCGGCCAGACTGAGCAGTTATAACATGTTTGAGGCCTATCTTGATGACGAATTTCTTGTTGAAATTATTTGACAACCGTTATAACATGTTATAACTCTGTAGTCTGAACAAGGCATTAAACGAGGCACTGGATTCTTAGGGGCTCAATTGGTTTGCCAACTTATTGCGTGCAATTTGTCTGCCATACAATTAACCGTCCTGCGCGTCCACCTTCGCTTTGTCATTGTATGTGCATGAGCAATGTGAGTAGACCCATACAAAGATAACCAAATAAAAAGAAGGTATCGAAAATACGCGTAAATTTGTGATGGTTTTAATGTTTTCATCATAGCATGCTATGCGCTTGACTGTCGTCTTTCGTTTGTTTACTTGTTTGCACGGTTTAAATTCTGCGTTTTCAAAATGTCCCGTATTGAAAATCAAGGTTTTGACACATGGCTACGTGAAGGGGTGTAACTAAGCGATAATTGGCGAAGCGCTTTGGAATTCATCAGGCGAATGTAAAATCCATCATAAACAAGTTTGGAGAACATTGTTCATTGTATGAACTGCCAGGAAGAGGCAAAAAAACCCGAATCTTTAAACCCTAAACTGGATCAGAAAGTGGTAGCTGTAATTCGGAAGAACAAATGAATATACAAACGTGATTTGGCCAATGAAGCGGGAATCAGCATCGGAATGATTCAACGTATCAAGAAGTAGAAAATCGCCAAACAAAGTGCAGAACAGAAAATTGTATTCGCGAGTTTTGCAGCGATCGGATGCATGTATTTTGATGGACGATGAGACCTATGTAAAAGAGGATTCAAAAACCATTCCTGGTACACAATAGTACACTGCCGTAGTAAGGGAGGCTGTAAGCGATGCAGACAGGTCGATTCAGGTGGAGAAGTTTGGTCAAAAAGTGCTGGTATGGCGAGCAACATGTTCTTGTGGCATGAAGTCTACAATTTTTTACACAACCGGAACAATCAATGCGGAAAGGGTCTGCGTCGTTTTCGCATGCCAAGAGAGATGTTCCTGGATATTATGCGACATCTAGAGCCATCTGATGACTTTTTTCCAGCTAAGTTGTGATGCAGCTGGAAAAGTCGGCCTGAGCCCCTTTCCAGAAGTGCACTACAGCCTTATGGGTGTTGGCGTACGGTTCCTCAGCTAATTCCCTCTACAACAATGTGAGGATTGGGGGAGTCAACCAGCCTGCTGACCCTGAGGAGTTTTTGCGAACCTATCCTGAAGACTTACGGCCCGCAGTATTTGCGTCCCCCAACACTGGAAGAAGTGAACTGATAAACAAAAATGCTTCCCAAAAGTTTGAATACATTCTGTGAACTTCCCAGAAACTGAAGGTTCAGGATACTTCTAAGAAATTTAGAAAACTTACCAGAGGTTTTCTGATTCACCCTGGTGTTTAAAATCACATAAGTTCTGGGAACATCCCAAATGTTAAGGATTCTTCCCAGAAGTTCATGCAACTCTTCAGCAATTAAAAGAACTTCCCAGAAGTTCAGAAAACTTATCAGAATTGTTTGGGTATTTCTCAGAAGTTCATAGAACTACCCAAAATGTTCAGAGAACTTTCCAGAATTTCAGGGAACGTCTCAAAACTTCAGCAAATTTCCAGCATATTTTAGAACATCCTATAAGTTCAGAGAACTTTGCAGACATTCATGGAGCTACTCAGAAAACTACTCAGAAGTTCACGAAACTTCCCAGAAGTATAGTGAACTTCTCAGAAGTTCAGAGAAGAGTTCAAGAAACTTCCACGGAGTTCAGGTTACTTCCCAGAAATTCAGAAAACTTTCCAGAACTTCAGGAAACGTTCTCAAAGATCAGAGAACTTCCTCAAACATCAGCCAACTGTCTAGACACTCAGCGAACATTTCAGACGTTCCAGAAATGCAGCTCAGAAGTTCGAGGAACTTCCCCAAAACTCAAAAAACTTCTCAGAAGTCCTGGAAACTTCAAAGAATTTCAGAAAACTTCGAAGATCGAGGAACTTTCCAGAATTTCAGAAAACTTCTTAGGAATTTTGAACATTCTCAAAAGTTTAGGAAAACTTTCTAGATTTTATCATAAGTTCAGGGTACTTCCCAGATATTCAGAAAACTTCCCAGAAATTCAAGAAGCGTCCACAAAGATCAAAGAACTTCCCCAAAGATCAGCAAACTTTCAAGACGCTCAGCGAACAGCTCAGGCGTTCGGAAAACGTCCCAAAAAATTCAGAGAATTTCTCAGAAGTTTAGGGAACTTCCCAAAAACTCAAAAGCTTGAAAAGTTTCTCAGATGCTCCCAGAAAATTTCTCAGAATTCCTGGGATCTTCCAAGATTTTCAGAAAACTTCGTCCTAGAAATTCAGAGAACTTCTCAGAAGTTCAGGGAATTTCCCATAAACTCAAAGAATTTTTTAAAAGCTCAAAGAGCTTCCCAGATGCTCAGGGTACTTCTCAGAAATTCAGAAAAGTTTTAAGAAGGACTCAAACTTGTTAAGGACTCAAACGAGAATAAAAAAATCAACTAATTTTTCAATTTCATGGAGATTCTAAAAAGTTCTTGTAAGGTTTAACAACCTTTTGGAAGTGCTATATATTTCACAGAAATTACACCAAGTAATTAAAAGTTTTGCTAATCGACCAACCGGACCGGATTTGTTTCAATGTTTCGTAAATTATTAAAATATTTGTGATACTCCGGCTAAATCTGCTTTGATGCCGTTGTTTGAGAAGGAAATAATTTCTCATCACCATGAGGCTCTTGGAGTGGACAGCATTTTTCTTTATAGTAGGCTTCTCTTACATTCATCTGTATGAGTTATTTGCGAGTACTCCCTTGATATTCCTTGTCGGGTATTTTCATCACTGCGACCATTTTGTAGATCTATTTTGATAAAGTCCCTTTTTTTAGCTCTATCCAGGTGACGTACCACTATTGATAGGAGTGGTCGTTAACGCTTGCCTTAGGCTTGTTCAGACTACAGAGTTATAACATGTTATAACGGTTGTCAAATAATTCCAACAAGAAATTCGTTATCAAGATGGGCTTATAACATGTTATAACTCTGTAGTCTGAACAAGACATTAGAGCATTATTCCAGCACGGTATTACACTTCAAATGAATTGCACTACCGTACTGGGATGCGTTCTCTAACTATCAAAGGGTTCTATTAGCCCTTTGTTGAAGAACTGACTTCTTTTAATGACAATTGCCGGACAGTGGCAAAACAAATGGTCCGAGTCTTCTTTTTCCATACCACAAAAGCAACATGTATCATCTTGAAGTTTTCTAATCACCTTCAAGTGATAGTGGCTCGGACAATGGCCTGTTAAAAGACCAGTATATCTGCCTAGATCTTTTTTTAAGATCATGTATTTTGCGAGTTATAGAAATATATCGCTGTGAAAGTGTTGTTGTTAGGCTTTGAGCTCCATTCTAAGAGAAGAAGCAGGTAAACTACAAGAGTCTTGTTAGTGTATCGGCTCGTTCATTTCCACCATCTCCGCAGTGACCAGAAACCCCGTATAGATTGACTTGTTTACGACAAGACAATGTTTGAAGTGATTGAACACATTCCCAAACATGCTTAGATGTGCATTAGGCTGATGCAAAATTTGAAATATTTGCTCCCCTAAGCTTAATCGACGTCAATTTGGATGTCTGATAGTCCACCAAAAATATATTAGACACATTTGGTTCTTAATTTCGGCTTTGCACACGCTATTCAAAGTTTACTATGGGAATTGAGTATGACGAATCTACAAGACACAGAAGTTAGGATCTGCAAATGTAAGTTTGATCGATTCGTCGTACTAATTCTCATATAAACTTCTGAATAGCATATTCAAGCCAAATTAAAACCAAATGTGTATAACTGTTCAGGATTATCAGGACTTAATATGCGCGTCGATTAAGCTTGAATGCATATTTCATAATTTGCATCGGTCTAATGTGCATATTGCTGACTTTAATAGCATTTAGAACTGCTTAGACTGTCTGACATAATACATATAGTTGAATGTCTGTAGTTTCTACGCAAGCATATAGTAGAACATTCCAGAATTTCTTGAGTTTCAGCTTGGAATACAGTAGGCCACCTGCTCATCGGAATCGACATGTCTATCCCTGGACCAGTTACTCCTGCTCCAACTTGATTGATCATTCTTGAACCATCTTTAGAGAACTATCGTTCCTCATGTCCCTGACTGAAGATTCGTGACCACCAGCATTCTAAAGAATCACGCCCAGGATCAATTACTTGATATGCACGGTCGAAGTTGTATGTTTTTTTTCATCCAATCTTCGTTGTTCGTAACTAAAGAATTTAGTTTAATAATTTTTAGAATGCTTAGATGTCCTATTAGATCATCATCAAAGAGGTTCGCAGATCTTTTAATCCTCAGAGCGCTCTTTTCGACTTGATGCAATGGTAGTATGTATAGTAAAGCCACAGACAGACGTTTAAGCAAGAACAAAATTAATTGATAACTTTGTGTAAGTTTTCAAATCGCTAGCAATCGCTAGCGTTAGTAATCACTTCTTCACTAACGCCACGTAGTTCACTTAGCCGTGGTGCACACTGATGTGGTGAAGTTGCGGCATCTGCTAGCTTGTAAAAATATCACTCCGTCATTAACCACACACCACCCGATATTGACACGATGTTTTGACGTGCAATTAGATGCCACATAGCACCAACAAAATTGGCAGATTTGCTTTTTGCTAGTTGCTTATTTTCATTTAGCGATTTC
The DNA here is from genome assembly GCA_034211315.2 of Aedes japonicus. Classification (NCBI taxonomy): domain Eukaryota; kingdom Metazoa; phylum Arthropoda; class Insecta; order Diptera; family Culicidae; genus Aedes; species Aedes japonicus. The sequence goes on from JASCZW010002188.1 coordinate 176,547, forward strand.
TTTTAAATTGACGGTTGCGGAATTTTACACACGCTGAGATTCAAGCTTGAATGGCTGTGGTAAAGCATCCGGTACTTTCAATCGTGTACTTCTCATTGCACCAGTGATTGAAAAAGTTGCTAGTCTTTGAAGTCTTTCTAACTTTCTTTGAGCAACTTTCTCTTTCGTTTTTGGCCACCAGATCAATTAAGTGTAGGTAATCCGGGGTCTCACAATTGCCGAGTAAATCCAATGAACCATCTTCGGCTTCAGTCCCCATAGCTTCCCAAATGTTCTTTTGCTTATCCATAGAGCATTGGTAGTTTTGGTTATCGTCTGCTCTAGATGTGTATTCCAATTAAGTTTTCTGTCAAGGATTACTCCAAGCCCAAGGTATTTGACAGTATCTGAAAGTTTCAAAAGGGTACTTTTCAATGATATATTTTCGAATGTGTATTTTCTCCTTCGTGTAAATGGCACAATCGTTGTTTTGGAAGAGTTTATGTTCAGCCCTTCCCTATCACACCACGGTGAGACAAAATTTAAGGCAATTTGCATTCTGTTTGCGATGATACCGTCATTTTTTTCCATGTACTATTATAACTATATCATCTGCGAAGCCTAGTTTCAAAGCCTAGAGCTATCAGATTTTTGAGAAGGTCATCAACTATTAAAGACCAAAATAGAGGTGATAACACGCCTCCTTGCGGGCACCCTTTGATTGCTCTAAAACTGACGAATGAGCTTCCGAGGTTTGCTGATATTTCTCTTTTTGATAACATCTCCGTAATCCAATCAACAATGCATTTGTCGAAATCACGTTTCGTCATAGTCTCAACAAAACACATACCAGATTTAAAATGATGCAAAATAGATCCGGTATAAAACCAAATTTACAACACCAGTGCAGCGATGTTTTTGTATTTGGTCTAAGACAATAAATCCAATCGACGATTTGGACCACCGTTGAAGATGCCCTAGGGGTGGTGTTGAGGCCCCTCACAAAATGACAATAACAATATGAATCACACCATTGGCATGATAATTTAGGATATTATAAATAAATAAAAATTGATTTTTCGAGGCGATTGCAAATATAAAAAAAAATTAACCAAATAAAAATTAGACTAATTATTTATCAGCGGCTTTGGTCGCGCAACTACCATAAATTACCCGACATACCCTTACTTCATTTTAAATTGAAAAAAATAAATAAAGTGGAATAGAGCCACAACTCCTCAAATGGCTTGAATCATACCTGACCAATCGCGATCAAAATAGTGAGATTTAAAAGAAAACAATCGACCTCTATTCATGGCATTAACGATTTATCCTCTGCAACTCGAACTAACAGACTGTCTCCCCACTCTAGAATAATAATATTTAAAACAAAAAAAAAAACAAATTTTCCGTCAGACCAAACCCGCAAAAATAGGTCACCCGATCATTCTATCTGTTGCCAAAATTTGCCAGCCGTTCAAGACATAAATAATTTCTGTCTTTCCTTTATGCATCGCATTTCAAACACCGAAACGTTCTTAACTAATGTGCTTGCTGTCCTCGCTATGCACCAAAAAATAAAAATCAATAATCCTTCAAAAGTGAAAGGAAAATACGAGCATCTTCGGTTTTGAATCGTACTTCTACATACCTTTACGGCGCTCACTTTTGCATCCATCATGTACTTGAGGTCCTTCGCCATCTCTTCCACAATTTTTTGTCCATTTTTGCTAACTACTTGTGCTTGTTTAAAACTCTACAAGTAGGAAAATGGGAATAAATTAAGACACTCTCGTATCATTGTCATCATCATCTTCATTATGACATGGCGAATGGGACGAAAAATCGATAATTTGACGTGTCATTCGCCAAACTTACAACCGGATGCTACTTACATCTTCTACGGCTTTTCTTCTAGTAATTAAATCTCCTAAAGCGGATAGTTCACCGCCCAGCTTGTACGCCCATCCCTCGACCCTGGAAACAGAGACACAAAGTTGGCGAAGAAAAGGAATTAGGTCACCTTCCCCTGCAGGGCTAACGACAAGGAAATACTCACATGCTGTACTTGATTTTTTGTGGCTCATCTGCACTACGAGTTATCGAGATTGCAAAAACTAACAAAACGGAAAAAGCGATGAAACCCGAGCTATTCTGTATGTACATGGTTGTGGCCATTGGCTACTAGTTCCAGCAGAGTCCTACGAGCTAGCCGATCCGTTCGTTTACATTCGTTCGCCTCGTGATCTTCCTGGATCATATCCAGAAAAAAGGGGCCTGACTGACGGCGTATATTGTGGAAAATGTCGACCACTACACCCCACACTGGACAATACTGTGATGTATGTCGTGACGGGATCGCCGAGGAAAAAACAACTTTTCTACGCCAATGATCAAGCTGAACCGACCAAATTTACTCGCCTCCAACGGCCAGCGTGGATAGTTCTCAATAGTCGAAATGTTTAACACTGTCCGAGCTTGTATTTCGCCATCTTAAACAATTTTCCTTCACAACTCGTCGCCAGCTAGAACAATGGCGTCCATTTTTTCACTCTTCCTGCTCCTGTCAGCAAAAATTTTCACCAATCTGGATAAATGGGCTCCATTTTCGGCCAGTCCTGCGCAATTGTGCCTCCAGTGAGCATGTCCAAAGTTCACCTCCAGTGATGGTAAACAATCAACATGTGTGCACCTTCGAGTACGGTGAGCACGCATGGTCGTCCAAGGGGAGCACGTGCTTGGAGCACGCTGCTTTGTTGATTGTTTACAATCGCCGGATGGTTCGGAACATGCGCCCTGCCGATGGTTCTATCCATAAACAGACGCCATTTTCGACCGCAGAACTGTTTGTAAACAGTTCCCGTGGGGAAACCTGTTGCTCTTGGAATGGGAATTGGTGCGAGTTCCGGTTGTCCGAACCGCTAACGGTCATGGTGAGGGGTTTGCAAGGATTGCGCTACTGATAGTTCACAAACACAAATTTAAAAAGTCAGAAAATGTAAATAGAAGTCATCAGTTATTTATAGATTATATATTGAACATGTTCAGGTTACTTTATGTGAATTTGTAACTGTTATGCTATGTTCAGACTGGGCCGTTATAACATGAAATTTTCCTTGGCGATAATAATGGTAACATGTTCCCGATAATTTCGTCGTTTGAATAAGGGAAAAAATGCGCATTGACTATCGAACCACATCTGATCTAGTCACCTTTGAACTGAACTCCACCCTCCCCCGTGAACTGTCAAAGCAGCTTCCACCATGCCTGTGGCAGTTCGTTTGGTAGAGTTTCTGAGTATCGTAGCGCTGTTCATCGTGGTATCGACCGGATCCTTCATCCTATACTTTGCAGACAAAATTTTCCTCCTTCTCGCAACGGTTGTAATGGTGAGTGTCGCCTTTGGGATAATTGTACGTTGCTCATATCAAAATCGCTCTAACAACCATTCTTCCAGCCATTCATTGAACTGATCCAGCTTACACTGATGTCGATGGAATATCTCTTCTTCTGGAGTACGCGATACTTGATGAGTCTGCTAGCAACCGTCGGTTCATGTGGGACGGCTGCCGTTGTAACGACCAACGAAGAATGAAGAAGTATGGACAGTTGTCCAAATCATTAGAAACTACTACAAGTTTGGGACATTCCTGATTTTTACGGTCAATGAACAAAGTCAATTATGTGCGATCATGAATTAAAAATTACATTTATTTATTGAGCAAATTTTGATTTTGATTTTATTCGAGTCCGGGGAGAAAGGACATAACCGTTCGGAATGCCGACGAAGCAGTGAAGTAAAAACTTTGCAGTAATCCGATGGTTTTTAGGGTCGTTGATGAATAGTGCTCGCTGAAGAGGACCTAAGGGAAAACAGTCCGTGTTTGCCTTATCAAATAGATTAGGGATCGAATGTGAAGAAACTTACAAGGAAAACAAAGCATATGATCAATGGCAGCATCAGTTTGATCAGTACGCTTAAAATCCAGTTGAACACTTGAAAAATGGCGATGGCACACACGATGAATATGGCGCAGAACAATAGATCGTCCAGAGTTTGGAAATGCCGTTGGGCGACCACGTATAGGGACGCTTTGAGAGATGCCTGGAAGGAAACATTTATTAGTATGAGTTTGACTTTAGTATACCGTTCTCGTTGCAGATCAAAACTGGAGAATCAGCTCCCCGAAAAACGATTTTTCTTTATCTGAACGTTATGGAATTTCAGAACCGGTTTCGGCCTATTAGTACCACTTGCACTTTGTCCCAATTTCTCTAACAGATCTTAACAAAAAATATAATTTTGTGTAAGTCAAATTGCATAATGGAATCCAAATTTATTTAGCTTTCTATTATAGTTATAGAGGTCAATAGAAGTCGAGTCGAGCAACCTTTCACTGTTGAGTCGAGCAAAATTGCGCATTGGTCGGCAACCAAACTCGACTGTCAACTGCAATGTTGAGTATTTTTTCAAAAACTTGTTGAAATATTACAACAATTCAGGACTTTCAATCAATTTAACTGATGATGAAGTTAGCAGAAGCAGATAATTTCTCATCTCCATGCAAAGCGCTAGGAGCGGACAGTAATTTTATTGCTAGAACAAATAGACATGAAGAGAAAGTGTATTGATAGATCCGTATAGAGTAACGGCAGGCTTTGAAAATTGAAAGAATACAAGATTGAAAACGAGCGGAGGGCATTTGAACGGTAGTATACGATCAGGCACATAACCCTTTGTCATACTACCCCATGCAGGATAGGCAAGGGGGGAATTTGTCAGTCAAGGGGATTTCCCCCCTTGCCTATCCTGCATGGGGTAGTATGACAAAGGGTTATGTGCCTGATCGTATACTACCGTTCAAATGCCCTCCGCTCGTTTTCAATCTTGTATTCTTTCAATTTTCAAAGCCTGCCGTTACTCTGTACGGATCTATAAATACACTTTATCTTCATGTCTACAGGGGATGACCAAAAAGGAGAAGACTAGCAAAATTTTGTCCAGATTCAAAGTAATACAGTTCGGTGAATAATTAACCGATTTTGATAAAACTAGAAGCGTTCGACGGGGAATTTATTCTTGTTTCAGCATGTTTATTAAAAATTTGATATGATTTCCGGGCACCGGAGATAGCACGGATACCTTGTGATTATGTCAAATGTGCTAATTTTCTGCAGCTCGTTATTTTTTATGTTACTTGAAATTTGGAAATATTATATTTTTCTCAGAAACTAGAATTCATAACAAGTCTGTCAGTGGTTAAAGATCGTGAATCGGCCCATAAACAACCGAGATATGGCCATTTCCGTAAAATGTAGTTTTTTACCCTATTGCCTGACACTTCTTATGTTGAAAAACTCCTTTTTAATTTATCTGTAACTCTGCGTACCCTTAACCAAATTAGATGCAACTTTTTCCATACGATTACAAATTTATCCTAGTTTTTGGAAGAGTAGCGGACATTTCGTTATTTTCCGTAGTTCCGGATTCATTATCGGGAATCATGAAGGAAGTACCCTACCAGTGTAATGGCCAGAGTTAGAACTGTATCAAACCTGGCTTGCGACATATCAAACTTCATGATTTTACAAACCAATACCACTGGTAGTCAACCTGAGAGTATTCTTTCACATTGGCCACACCTGGTGACGTTCCGGATTCCGGGTTCCCCCAGGGAAGTGGCCAGATTTCGAATGATGTCAAACCCTGGCTTGCGACACATCAAACTTCATGATTTTACAAATCAAGATTACTGGTGCTCAACCTGAGAGTTTTCGGTCACATTGGTCAGACCTGGTGACGCTCCGGGATCCGGGTTCCCCCAGGGAAGTGGCTGGATTTAGAACGATGTTCAACCTGGCTAGCAACACATCAAACTTCATGATTTTACAAACCAATACCACTGGTGGCGAATCTGAGGTTTCTATTGTGGGCATCAGGATTCAATGGAAAATTATTCAAACAGTTTCGAAAATATATAAAAGTTCGGATATGCTAACAATAATTCAGTTATTTTGATTAGATAGATCGTTTCAAAGGAAAATCGCGTTTAATAAGGCGTGGGTCCACCATTCGCATTCAAAACGGCTAGGATACGCCTAGGGATGGAATCGTACAATTTTCGGATTGTTTCGATAGGTATTTTATACCACTCATCGATCAAAACCTTCTCTAACGCTTTTAGAGACAATGGTGGTGGAAATACACTTCTCACGCGTGCTTCTAATGTAGACCAAAGTGGCTCGATAATGTTGACTGTGGTGACTGTGCTGGCCAATCAAGGTAATGAAAGTCTGTGTCATGCTCTTCATACCACGCCTTTATGATTTGAGCAGTGTGAATTGGAGCGTTGTCATCTTGGAAGATTCCTCTGCCATCAGGAAAGATGGTCTTCATCATTGGCAGCACCTGTTGGGCAATTGTGTTATTTTAGGTATATTGTGAAGGTTTTCTAAAAAATATCTGGTCATCCAATATTTCTTGATAATCTTTGGCCTTTATTTTTCCCTTCATAGCAACTAAAGGCCCAAGAGAATGCCACGATATTGCACCCCATACCATAACTGACCCCCCGCCATGTTTAACGGTTGGCAGAAGGCAGCCAGGGTTGTAGGCTTCTCCAGGAGTACGCCATACGTACACTCGACCTGTAGTTGGAAACAAGGTAAAAGATGATTCGTCCGACCACACAACTTGGTTCCATTGATCTGGCGTCCATTCCTTATGATCCTTGCACCAGCGCTTCCTGTTTATCGCGTTTTGCGGTTTTATTAGCGGTTTAGAAATGGCCGCACGAGCGTAAAGATTCATGCCGTGCAGCTCCCTTCGGACAGTTTATGTAGAAACTGGTTCTTGAAGCGCATTGTTCAAAGCAGCAGTTGCTTTAACAGCACTAATGCGTCTGTCTGCTTTGACTATGCGCTTCAACGAACGTTGCTGCCGGTCATCCATCTTCTGCTTCCGTCCACAGCTACTTTTATCAGGCGATGTTTTTCCATGTTTTTTATATTCCGACATTTTCCGGCAAACTGTGGCCCTGGCAACACCAACCAGTTTGCATATTTCAGCGATCGAAGCACCGGCTTCTCGAGCACCGACTATACGGCTCCGTTGAAATTCCGTAAGCTCTAATGGCATTTCGAAGTGCACACTTCAGCACTTAACCTTGATTTGTCCCATGCGCAAGCACTCAATCCTGTCACCTTTTGTCTTCTTCTATGCAAACATGTACACGGATAAAAAATAATACCCAATTTGAGTTCTATTCCGACAGGTCGATGGTTCCGTACGCCAAATTAATTTTGAGTTATTTTTCAATTAATTTTAAGTTATTAATTTTGAGTTATTTTTAGTTTAGGTATTGTTTTGTAATATCATGAAGTTTGATGTGTCGCAATCCATAGTTTGGAATCGTTCTATATCTCGCCAATTCCCCGGGGGAACCCGGAATCCGCAACGTCACCAGGTGTGGCCAATGTGAAAGAATACTTTCAGGTTGACTACCAGTAGTATTGGTTTGTAAAATCATGAAGTTTGATATGTTGCAAGCCAGGTTTGATACAGTTCTAACTCTGGCCATTACACTGGTAGGGTACTTCCTTCATGATTCCCGATAATGAATCCGGAACTACGGAAAATAACGAAATGTCCGCTACTCTTCCAAAAACTAGGATAAATTTGTAATCGTATGGAAAAAGTTGCATCTAATTTGGTTAAGGGTACGCAGAGTTACAGATAAATTAAAAAGGAGTTTTTCAACATAAAGGGTGTCCACGATGAAATTGCCACACTATGAAATTGCACTAACTTTTTAACTGTTGGGTAGAATTAAATGAAAATTTGGGTGGATTTAGTTCATAGTGCATTATTTACATCCTGCAAGTTTTAAAGTCCTGTGATCAAAACTCGCGGAAATGGAGTCGAAAGAACAGCTCGTGCGTGATAAAATCTTGCGCATTCATCACGAGAACAAGGATCTCTCGCTTCGTTCCATCGCTAAAACGTTGGGAATCGCGAATTCCGCGGTGTCGCGAGTGATTAAGCGGTTCGAGGAACGGTTGATCACCGATCGGAAGCCCAGAAGTGAAGGAAAACGTATTCCGTACAACACCAAAAATCACAACCGCGTAGTTGGGGCCTGGAAAGAACATATCATGCAATATAGAAATTTGCATATTCACCCTTCCCCAACACATTCGACTATTCTGCGGTTGTATGCTTTTGGAAACTCAGCAATGGGAAACATTCGCCGGTTCCATCACATAAACATTTACGACTCCCAGTAGTAGTTCTTCGGAAATGCGCTCCAGTCGCTCACTACTGGCGCCATTCGATCCTACTGCAGAGATAGTCCTCGTGGCTCTCAAAATCCCGCCACACTGTCAGCCGACCCAGCAAACGGTCACACACCGGTCTTTCGATTGCGGAAACTGCAGCACTTTCCAGCGCCTCCGTTCGGGATGTGGCTAAGAAGCTGCACCTAAGCCGAAGTTTTGTCCAGAAGGCCAAAACTAAGGCTGGGCTTCGAACGTTCAAGGTACAAAAGGCCCCTAATCGCGACGAGAAGCAGAACAAGTCCGCCAAAACCCGTGCCAGGAAGTTGTACCTCAACATGCTGACGAAAGTTGAATGCTGCATCATGGACGACGAAACATATGTGAAGGCCGACTTCAAACAGATCCCCGGCAACCTGTTTTTCACGGCCAAGGATAAGTTCAGCGTTCCGGAGCATGTCCGCACTCAGAAGATGTCCAAATTTGCGAAGAAATTCCTGGTTTGGCAAGCCATCTGCACGTGCGAGAAGCGGAGTGCACCTTTCGTGACTCAGGACACGATGAACGGACAGGTGTACATAAAAGAGTGCCTCCAGAAGCGGCTGCTTCCTCTCCTGAAGGCCCACAACGTCTCAACAATCTTCTGGCCGGATTTGGCCTCATGCCACTACTTCAAAGACGTGCTGAAGTGGTATGCGGACAATAAGGTCAATTTCGTGCCGAAAATGTTCAACCCTCCCAACACTACGGAGCTCCGCCCCATCGAGAAGTACTGGGCGATTATGAAGCAGCACCTTCTTAAACGACCTAAGGTAGTGAAGACAGTCGAGGAACTGAAGAAAGTATGGGTTCACATGCAAAAAACTGTTGATTCACAGGTTGTGCAGAATCTTATGGCCGGGGTTAAGGCCAAGGTGCGGGCATTTGCGTATGGACTGTAAATAAAATACGAGTAAAATGGTACAATGAAGTTTAATAGTTATTTCTCAATCCCTGAAAATTTGATGGCAATCGGATGAAAACTCGAATTTTGCGAATCAATTTTGTGTGTGGCAATTTCATCGTGGACACCCTTTAAGAAGTGTCAGGCAATAGGGTAAAAAACTACATTTTACGGAAATAGCCATATCTCGGTTCTTTATGGGCCGATTCACAATCTTTAACCACTGGCAGACTTGTTATAAGTTCTAGTTTCTTAGAAAAATATAATATTTCCGAATTTCAAGTAACATAAAAAATAACAAGCTGCAGAAAATTAGCACATTTGACATAACCTCAAAGTATCCGTGATATCTCCGATCCCCAAATCAAATTTTTAATAAACATGCTGAAACTAGAATAAATTCCCCGTCGAACGCTTCTAGTTTCATCAAAATCGGTTAATTATTCACCGAACTGTATCACTTTGAATCTGGACAAAATTTTGCTAGTCTTCTCCTTTTTGATCATCCCCTGTATTTGTTCTAGCAATAAAATTACTGTCCGCTCCTAGCGCTTCGCATGGAGATGAATCGCATGGAGAAAAATAACAATCAAAAGTGCAACTTAACTGGTTATTATTTTTGATATTCGAAAAATAAGTATTTAAATTTTTCATTCTTGTTTTGGGAATTCACTAATGCTTTTTTTATTCAGAAAACTTCATTTGGAAACTGTTCCAAAGTTGCGATTTGAAGTATTTTTCGAAGAAGTATCCATATGTATTCCAAAGATGATTAGGAAGAGGAGCTTAAATTTAGAAATTAGAAGAAAAATTAGTATTTTCCATTTAATTCCAACTACCTTTGCTTATCTTCGACAGATACGCGTATTTCGTCTACAATGTGTAGACTTCTTCAGTGTCTCGTACTAATAACTCGACTTTACGAGACACTGAAGAAGTCTACACATTGTAGACGAAATACGCGTATCTGTCGAAGATAAGCAAAGGTAGTTGGAATTAAATGGAAAATACTAATTTTTCTTCTAATTTCTAGTTACAGGTATTCCACTAAACAGCTCAAACCCTTTAGGATTCAGCTTAAATTTGTTTCATGAACTTCTGAGAATTCCTCTTATGAACTCCAGGGAAGTTTTCTTCAGAAATTCTGGGAAATATGTTTCTGAGAAATTTCTACTCAAACTACTATGCTTCTAAGAAGCTTCTTTCTGTTATTAGGAGAGGTTTCTTCCTGAACTTTTGGAAAAGTCCTAAATGTCGACAAAGCCTCTTTCTGAACTTCTGGAAGGATCCATCTTGAATTTCGGGGATGTTCTCCAGAACCTCTGGATTGTGCCATCTAAGCTTCTAAGAAGTCCTCTAGCTCTTCCCTAAACTTCTTCCTAAAGTTCTGAGAAGTCCTCTCCTCAACTTTGGGTAAGTTCTCACCTGAACTTCTGAGAAGTTTGAACTTTGGGGATGTTTGTTCCTGAATTTCTGGGATATTCCTGATTGAACAACTAGGATGTGCTCTCTGTACTTCTGAGCAGTTTTTTCCTGACCGTCGGAGATGTTTTTATTACGAGGAAGTAAAACAAGAATCTCTAGGCGACCCTAGGCACATTGGTGGTCCCAATACAATCCACTCCTTTGGCGATGTCCACATTAGTTTTAATTAGTTCGTCGAGCCGTTTTATCTGACAGTAATTTGTTTTGTTTTTTAGTAGGAGTTAGGATACCACTTGCCGATAGAAAACGCGTATGAAAACAAGCTCATACTCAACAATATGAGACAGGTCATTCACTGGTTTCCGAGCGCCCGAAAAAAACAAGTATTTTAAAGGTATTATACCATTTATCGTTTCATATTTATTCAAGTTATCTTCCAACAATTATGAACTGAAGATGAAGTGTATTATATCGATTATATATGTTATGGTCAATCAAGATCCCAGCAAACACAGGATCGTATATGATAGCGGATAAGAGTGAAAAGTGGAGGCGATATACGTACATTTTACATGAAGTCAAATGAACGCATGTACGTATATCGCCTCCACTTTGAACTTATATCCGCTATCATATACGATTTTGTGTTTGCTGGGATCTTACCATAACACTAATAGGTTGTTAAGTATCGTTACCATACAAAAAATTACTTTTTTTCGAATAAAATTTCCGGTGTATTATACAGTAAATAATTTGTGAATAATATTTTTTCTGCAGTTTTACTTTAGGTGGTATCGTTCAATTCTGGTTATATCATAAATTTTTTTTTCAACCATCACGATATACGTTAACATAATTTAATAATACATACAATATAAAAAAAAATAATAGATATCGTTACAGTATAGTAATATTATATGAGTATTTCAATCATGATGATTACTGCTATCATGATGCAAAAATGAATAAAACTTTTCCCGTTTTTTTCTCCCAATCCAAGAAAATAAAAACACACCTTTGATGTTGATATTTGTTTTATTAAAAGCATTTTGTTGTGAAAAATGTATAGAAATTGAAGGGGAAATAATTAAAAAATACCAGCAAAAGTAAATCCAAATCAAGGCAAAGGTAATCAAAAAAAAAAACACCTTGATCTACGGAATTTTAAGTAAACTAGGATATTATTTTCACGATAATTATTTATCGTGAAGCATCTCGTAAAGCACGAAAAATAAGTGACAGAGCCACATGGAAAGCCTACGAATGGTTTCATTGGCTTATCCATTACAGTAGCGATATCTTCCTCAGTAATGAAACATTTGGGTACTGAAATTTCACCAATAACGTATACGCAATGTGATATTGATTTGCGAAAGTTCGTTTGTGATTTTGAGCGAATTTTCGGTATTAACGAAATGACTTATAATATTTATCTTCTGTTAGATTTGGTAGACTGCTCAAGCGATTGGCCCTTTATGGGCATTTTCTTTGTTTATTCATGAAGACATCAATGAAGTTTTGAACAAATATATGAAAGGCTCAAATAAACCATTAATACAAACGTTCACGTTCACTGATAACATCGCTCCCTTACAAATACATATAATGATCAGTATTATAACATGAGTCATATATTTTGTGATAATAAACTAAAAATTACGTATCGTTAAAACAGTTTCCTGTTTTTTTTTTGTTTATCGTGATTATAATTCATATCTTCCCTTCGTTATATCCTACAATGAAAGAGCAAGGGATATACTATACGGCACTGTTAATTTCTTGTTTATGAATCATATAGAATAAACGATTCATGGTTGTTTAAAGTTTAAATGGTTTCTTACATTACACCAGCATTATACACGGATGATACGTATAATGGTGATGACATCATAAATGGAAAATATATAATAATGATCATACAGCTAATGGTAATTTTCTTCGATCTCGACATCTGTAATGGCAAAAAAGCATCCATGGCCGAGCAAAGTAACGGTCGACTAAACTTCTATAATTGGCCACACTATACGTGTATTTAGATTAATAAGATAATACCCTTTGGTCAGTGAGCGTACGGGCGCTGTTGTGCCAAATTGTCCTCAAGAAATCGGTTGAGTGTGACCTTTTAATCTCTGCAAATACGCACTGTTCCTTTAGCCTTGAGTATGGGCACTAACGGAGTTCCCCAAATCGCTTGTAGTGATCCTTGTTATCGTTCCTTTCTTCTCAAGGGATTCTAGCTGCGTATGAACCTTCTCCTTTAAACTATGGGCAATCTGTCGTGAACGAGAAACTGGACACGCATTCGGCTTTAATCGTAAGTCCACTTTTTCGTATCGGTAGCATCCATCAGGATTCATATTCAGTATTAAATTTGTCTTCCGAACATAATCTCGTCCTAAGAGAAGGGTCCAGCACCTGTCATTACGTGCAGCTCCAGATTCATTGCATCGCCTTCCACTTGCACTTGAACTCGCAGTTTTCCATCTGGCTTGATTTTCTCTCCAGTATAACCGAACAAAGTAAGATCGGTGGGTTGCAGTTCACGGTGGCTGAATACGCTTTTGAATAATTCCATGGACATGCAGTTTACTGGACTTCCAGTATCCAGCTCGAATAATAGGTTATGACCGTTCAGCTGTACTGCTCGAAATGACTATCTAACGACAGCATGTTCGGTTTCATATTGAGACAAGGTTGGTGTCCCCGCTGAATCTTCACCGTTTTCCGACTTAACATCTTCACCATCGTTTGCGCCATCTGTTATGAAGTTGTTCCGAAACATGCGTTCAATCTGCTTTTTACGACAAACAGCTTTCAGATGTCCCTTGCAATGAAATATGTCACATTTACGATCTTTATAGAAACAGTCATCTGAACGATGTCTTCCTTCGGAAGGGAAGTAAAGCCGTTGGTCCCGGTTCATAGTCATGAGTTGATAGGGAGGGTCCAGGTGGTGGAGTCGTCTTCCTGGCGTCGGTGATTGTCACCAAGTGAGGAAATAGGCCGACGAAAAATAAATAAATAAATAATAAGTCGTCTGAAGGATGACCCTGCATACCACTAACCTTACACATAATTGTGTATCCTTTTCGTGCTTTTGCTGGAGCTCTGGAATCTCTTCGGCCCACATAATTGAAAGATTTTGCTTCTTGCTGGTGTAACTCCTTTCACTCTGCGATTGCCAACGCTTCTTCAATTTTCACATCAGCTTTTTCCTCCATCAATCGATCCAAAGTAGCACCTTTCCGCAGTCCAGTGGTAAATTTGTCCCTTACGGTGAACAACAGATTGTCTGCCAACGCACATGTAAATCGTTTAGCAGCCCAAATGTTTCTTGATCTAGTTCCAAGAACACATAGACCATCTTCTTTGCGTCGGTGACGCCATAGTTTGTGCTTCGTAATCGTTTCTTGTGCACGTCCAATTCTGCAGAACGGGAATAAAAGACTTGAATCGCCTCCACCAGAATTATGCCCATATTATCGGTATCGTTCTCGTTTTCCGAGTTCTCACTCACGCTCTCGACCGAGCTATAATCACCTTCTAACGTTTCCTGTTCTTCCAGAACTAGCGTTTCGTCTAATTTTCCTCCCAGTTTTGTCACTAACTTTTATTTAAGGATTATCCTCGCCGCCAATAATGCTATGTTTAGTTGAACTTATGATAAAACAACAGACTTTCTTTCATACGCGCACAACGAAGGGCATCGGTGAAGCTAAAATTCAATACTAGTTCATTTATTCAGTTTTCTGATATTCTTGTACAAACGGGTATATGGAATGAATACAAAGAATTTAGTACACTCGAAAGTGATTTGAAGTGATGGTTAATAATAGAGAAAAATGAAATCACACAACACGATTCACCTAAATTAACGGAAACGAACTGTAATTTAAAATGGTAATTACAATACTTCACACACAGAGCGCTCCAGCTTGGATGTCTGTTCCAAGTGGCTTTACGTCACAGGTTATGTTTATAATTTTGATGCTTTATAAAAAAGATAATGCTGGAATTGCTTAGGGTGCTAATTTCAACCCGGAACTATTCAATTAAGACAAACGAACAACAAATATTTTTTAACTGTTCCGTATTCTAAATGGATCAACTTTTCGCTAAGTCTCTATTTCAGAGAGTTATGTTTTTTCGTATTTTGGGTTGTCTTGTTCGCAGCTCCGACTGGATTTGATACCAGACTCTCTGAGGCGACCGTTAGATACGTCATAATGATCACCAACATCTACATCTATCTTGTGATTTTTCATGCTGACTACACGAGCACAAATCATTATCGCCATGAATAATCTGTTAATATCCATTATTATTATGGAGCTTAATATCTGTCAATAATGGTTAAAATCTCTCGATATTGGTAAACCTGAGCCCTCATTACGTTTGGAGTTACAAGAACAAACCAATTCTAAACTTTTTAGTTCCAACTTTTACTGGTAAAGCAGATTTTCCAGAACGGGTAAATCAATAATCTAAATTCGAATAAAATAAAAACTCATTAAAATATAGTTATAAAAACCTTTGTTTAAACAATCAATCAAAAACGAAGTCCTCATTCGGAAACTGAATACTAACAAGCCCATACCGCAAAAACACAATGATAACGGAAACAGAAAGGAAAACGGCAATTTTGACAGTTGCTGTAAATGACTTCGATATGTCCAATTAGAATCAGCTTGGATCTAGCCTGTTTTCTTTCCGAAAAGCAGTCATACTCAGATCGGGCTTTGCCGTTTTCCGTAGCCGTTATCATTGTTTGGGCCAATAACACTTCCGGCTCTTATGGAACAGAAATGCATCGGGTAATACGAGAGATAGCTCAGATTTATTCCAAAAGCTGTGATGTATTAACCGTTAAGATAACGTTTCAAAAGTCTCCGCAAAGTTTTGGTTTTAAAACGCGAGGTGAAACACAAACATTACTTTAAAGAACTGATTCAGAGAGTGTACCGTTGCCCATAAGCTTGAGCCCATAAAAACATAGAGTTACAATCGATTATAGATGCAGGCTTATTTTGCTTAGCGAAATCGGCTTGGACACAATCATCGTCATTCTATTCGGAGCGCGAAGAGCTGCCATTTGTCGAGAAAAAGGCATCTGGAAGTCATCATATCAGTCAAACAGGTGCAGCTACTGCTAAAGTAATGATTTCAACAACAACCGAGCAACGCCAGTTTCCATGAAACAAGATCCACAAACGAGGATTTTTTTTAATGTCACAACATTGATTGTAGAGAAACCTAAATACAATCCACTTACCGCAATCGATTCACCTTCCATGTTCTGTAGTTTTTGTTTTTAAATCACTCAAAAATATACTTATTCATTGAATTTTAGAATTTTAGTCAATACAAAACTGTCAACCGAACACAATCCGGAAATAAACCCACAGCCCACTAGGATTCCTTCGTCTTTCTCGGGCGTGCATTCAGCTGAAGGATGAAACAAAGCACCATGCGATCGCCAATCTTCCCAGAGGATCGCACCTCCCAGTAGGTACTACCGGATCCTGGCAAAAAGCGCGCCGCATCGTCCTCCACCAGCTGATCCTTCAGTATGTAGCTTCCTTTCTTGAACGGGCACTGCGGCTTTGGGACAATGTTTTCAAAATATCTCATATAAACTGCATCCGGTGCCGCCAGCAAGGTGCACACATCCGTATTGACAATGTTGCTCAAGAAAGGACGACAGTTTCCCGCGGCACTGAAATCGTCGCACTTTTTCACCGTCGCTGAACCGGTCCACCCATTCGGGAAATCCTCCTTGAAGATGACCTCCCCGTTAACGACGTAGTTGGTTGCATTGTATTGGGACACTTGAAAGTCCGTGAAATAGATGGGCAAGTTCTTGTGACCGGGACACTGTCCGATCCGGTTGATGACCAAGCGCTTTTTCGAGCCACCGAAGCCAGTACCTTTTAAAACGTCGAAAAAGTCGGCCGCCAACGTTGCGTGTAGGAGTGGCCAAAGCCACAGGAAGGTCAGTCGAAGCATCATCGCACTGAACTGAATACGGAACGATGGGGTGCGGCAGTATTTAAAGAGGCACCCATATTGCGTGTGCGATAATGCTCTGCAACAGCGAATAATTTGTCACAATTAGATTAAAGATAAGGATTTTTTTGTTTTTGATAAAATCTTACTAGTTTATGTGATGAAATAATTTTGCAAAAGTTTAAACAATAACCAGTAAATTGGTATTCAGATTGATCCGGATCAGTGGTATTTGGTCTTTACAATCATTTCTTCCCAGTCGTACACACTTAATTCCATACTCACGCAGTATATCACGTGACCTTGATGCGTCGCAGTAATCACTATTCGCCAATCATTTGAAACGTGAGGCGCTAAATATCTGCGAAAGAAGGAAATCAAAACGGACCATCATACTTCACCATTTTGGTGGGGCATAGATGTTCTCTTACCTGAACACCACGTTGTCCATCAAAATATCTACGAATCGATAAACCTCCGCACGGAAAGGGCATTCAAATACTGGCGTTATTTGTTGTTTGACAAATATTAAAGCGGGGTCGATCGCTTTCAAGAATCCACAGGCATCGTCGAAGGGAATGGTTCTGGTGAATGGTTTACAATGCCCGGTAGCATTACATTGCTCAACCCGAACCGCCCCACTAATGTTGCCTTCGTAAGGTTTGCGAAATACGAGATCTCCACTGACAACATAATGGGTCGTGTTCAGTTGGGCGATTCTGCAATCCCGAAGAAAAATCGGAATCTTTTCGAACCCTTGACACTGGCCGATACGATTGATGAAGAGCGTGTTGCGTCGGTCGTCTCCTATTCCGGCTTGGATGCCGTACAGCCGAGTGGCGTTGGCGGAACGAGCTTGCAGAGAGAGCATCAAGGTAAAGATAATCAGTTCTGGCTTCATGGCTGGTTGAGGATCGACTGGTCGCTGCTGTTGAGCAAGCAATTATATCTTTTTTTTTCAGATTGAAAACTACAGCCTAACAAGTCATGCTTAAAATATATTATATCATAGATGTTCATTTGGGTGTGTCAAGTTTTGACGGTTAATAATGGTCTACTTTGGACCAAGTGTATCACACGTGTGTATTTTAAAATGTATTATAGTATTATGTTTTGCACAGAAACCATCGCATAGAGCTTCAAACGAGACATTTGTACACCCATGAAGGTAATTTAACAAGATACCTAACTGATGTAAGTAAGAACATCTCTATTGCCAACATCAGAAAACTGACTCCTTTCACCTATAGTAAAACCGTCTATAGTATCCCTTGCTAAAGCGGCAAATTTGTACATACATGGTCTATGAACTGCTCTACACCTTCACTCCTCCTTAATGAACTAGTTTATCTTAAACGCTGGCCAGAGTAAGCATCGAGGTACCAACAAACCTACTATAAATACTTGACCTACTGTGATGTTCCCTTCAAGTCGAGCACTCGACACTGAAGAAATAGGCCTATCTGTCAAAAGATAAGCTTTCTCTAGTAGAATTTAAAGGAATTTGTTCGCGTTTACTAGCGATAATTTGAAAAAGTGTTTCAATGTCTTATTTTTTGTTTTTTTTAAAGTGATCAAATGAAGTGTTAATTTTAAATTCTCCTAGTTTCCCAATCACAATCTTTCTACTAAGTAATACGCTCGAAAAAGTTTTTTGAATAGTGTTTTAAAAACAAGTGAAAGTTGCGCTGAACAGCGATGATACTCGCATATTTTTAAATAGTAAACTGGATCCAAAAACACACTAGATCCGTAACTTTAGAAACGGGAAAGATGGCTCTATTATTGCTGAGTGTGCAACAGGATGCAACGTTAATGTTGTGAAAGATGGCATTATAAGCGATTTGGGTGAAAATTATAATGCTGTGGTTCCCTCATCGGTGCCAAAGCTTAAAGTGATGGGCATGAGCGAGAAGTTTTCCTCCGATGATTTCATTCGGATTTTAAAAGATCAAAATGAAGACATCGCGATTAATGAGGTTAAAATAATAAGAACGTATGAAAATCCACGCTTCAAGTACAACAAGTTTAATATGATAATTGAAGTAACTGTTTATTGACCGCGAAACACGTTAATATTAAGTTTAATTGGAGTTGTGTTGTTCCTGAGATTCAAGTTTTGAGACGTTTCAAATGTGGAGAATTTGGCCATATGAGCATGGATTGTAAAAATAATGTAGCATGCTCTAAGTGTAGTGAAAGTCACTCGACATCTGAATGCACATCAACTGCTTTGAAATGTATTAATTGTAAAAAAACGAATAACGAACGTAAACCACGGCGCGTTTAGTTATGAATGTGAAATTTTCAAGCGATTATATGACCGAAAAAAAACAGCCTGCATTTCAATGAATAGCAGCCAAGTTTCAGTAGCAATGTGAGTAAATTCGATATTTTGTACTTCAATATTGCCGGGTTGTCTACAAACTACGTAGAATTGCGTCAGATTGTAGAGGAAAAACGTCCAAATTTAGTCTTTTTATCAGAAACGCATATAGTTGACATGCAAGCATTTGATCAATATAGTATTCCGGGATATAATGTGGCTGCTTGTTTATCACATTTTAGACACACTGGTTATGTTGCTATTTATGCTAAGGAATCAGTTCAGTTCAAGCTTCAATTGAACGAAGTTTGTTACGGCAATTGGTTTTTAAGCATTGCAGTTGTTCGAGGCATGCAGATCGGTAATTATGTATTGTATCATTCTCCCAGCTCTAGTGACCAGCGTTTTATTGAAATTTTGGAAAACTGGTATGAGATTTTCGTAGATTCTAGTAAACTCAACGTGCTTGCTGGTGATTTTAATATAAATTATTGTGACGTTAATTATTCGATTAGCAGATTTCTTTAGTTTAAAACAATTGGTTAATGAATATACGCGTATTTCCAGACACAGTAAAACTTTGATTGACCATGTGTACTGTAATTTTGATTCTGTTTGTGCTGTTATTAACTCTGACTTGAAAGTAACCGATCATGAAACCATTTTTATTAACGTTGAAGATAAAAATAGTGGTGACAGTGATTATGTGAAGTTGAAATGTTGGAAAAAATATTCGAAACAAGCTATTTCAAGACTTGTCGAAAGAAGTGTGGATTTTCAAACAAATACCGGTTCTCTAGATCAGAAACCAGCTGTTTTAACAGACGTATTGAAAACATGTACCAATAAACTAGTCGTAAATAAATTTGTTTTAGTAAAGAACTCGAACAGCTGGTACAATTTGGATCTTTTGCGTCTTAAACGTAAAAGAGACAAGCTGTACAAGAAATGGCGTAGAACTAATAGAAATATCTTTTTGAATAGGTACAAAGTCGCGCGTAACAAATATTCGCAATGCGTCAAACAAACTCGCTGTGAATATATTCAGAGGAAAATTGATTTGCATCAAAACAACAGCAAAGAGTTATGGAAAATTTTGAAATCTTTGTTAAAACCCAGTAATTGCAAACCGCGATCCATAACCTTCAATGGCACATTAGAACAGTCAGAGGACACCATTGCCTGTAGGTTCAATGAATATTTCGTCGAGAGTATTTTGTCAATCAATAAATCCATTGATATAGTAGATGAACCAGAGGAAATAAAACAGCCGATTAATATTAACTGCACACTTAGAAATTATGAACGAGACGTAATTCATGTTTGTAAAAAGTCTGGGAACGTAAAGAAAGATTTCGTGTAAAATTATTTCTCCTGAAACTGACACATACGCATTGGCGTAACTACTGGAGGTGCCTAGGGGCAAGGCCCCACTCCGAAATCTATGTAGGCCCCCCAGGATTTTTTCCTAATATATTTCTAATTTGAAATGAAACACTATTATTTTTTGTACTTTGCTCCCTTGAAAATAGTTAAAATGAGTAACTTCAGAGTATGAGTCTTTGCTCCTTTGCATTCTCTTTTACACACTCATCCCACTGTACCTTATAGGATGAAAAGTTGGTATATTTATCAAGAAAACCATAGTTAACGACAATTACATACATGAGAATTCCGATATATCAACATTACATCCATTTCGCTCGAGAGTTTGCGTCTGTTAAAATGTGTTGAATTTGGAAATATCTTCCAAACATCATGGGATCCTAGTTCTGAACCGCATTTTTTGCTAGAACCAAAGATGTAAAGAGAAAGTATCGAGCTCGGCAGGTTATGAAATTGAATAGAAGCAGTTTGAAATTTAACGTAGAGCTTTTGTTAAGCAGTATTTCGAAGCAAACGCACACACTTTTGCCACACATTCCCATGCGGGGTAGGTCACGGATCCGCCACCTTGACTGTCAAAAATGTATGCGCTTGATCATGCGCAAATACCGCTCAAGGCACAGAATGGTTCTAACGATGTGAAATCTCTGTTTTTACACTCCCTTAAGACCACATGTGATGGAAATCAATTTCCAATTGGAGGTTTTAAAACCACAACTTCTCATTTTTACCAGTAGTGTTTTTTCTCGTCGTTGTTAACTTAACAACCTCGGAGAGAAACCCAGTAAGGTGTCGTATGCTGATCCTCTCAACAGCATATTGTGATGGAAACCCCATCTTTGAATAAATACACTACTAATTATAAAATAAACATTTAAACTGTCAACACAGCGGCACCTTCAGGACAATACGGGAACACCCATGCAACATTGCAACGTTTGTAGACACTGTAAAATAAAACAGCACAGCAGAAGCGTGTGCTGAGCGATTCACCCCTTGAATCCGATCCACCATCTTAGAAAATTAAAAAAAAAAATATTTTTTTTACAAAATAGTTTATTTTATAAGAATGAACTATTTTGCCAAAGAATTTATTCTTGTAGAACTTTTCAATTTTAAATAATTTTGAAACTTAATTGTTGCCAAACCTTCTAACAAGGCAAATCTGATACCATTTTGAAGACTGTACTTGAAAATTTAAAAATTTATAACGGTGCATATCTTATTTTCGTATACACTGTAGTTGTTCGCATTCTTTTGCCATATCTTCTAAAACATTCGAAAAATTTCCATGGAATTTCGATACCCTGGAAAACTATGAATCAAAATCTTAAACCTCAAACTACCCATGGATGTTTCTTTCGAACTGCCGTAAAGGTCTCAGTAGGTTTTTGATGCAATAATCATCGGAGTTCTCCTGCAAATTTTATTGAACTCTCTTTAGAAATTTTGCTCCAAATAACTTATAAATTTTTTATTGTGTTTTTCGTAGAATTCAACTTTAAAACAACCTTGGTTGATGAGTTGCGCACAGAACATTCAAAAAATTATTTAACAAGAAACTTTAATTGAATTCCACTGAATGGTTGAAAAATATCCACATTGTGGAAACTGACAAAAATCTCTGAATTTTTAAATTACTGTTTTTTTATTCAGTAATAGAGTCAGTTTAATTGGAGAAATAAAATTGCTAAGTTAAGACGTGATTGCATTTTAACTTTATGTAACAATTGATTTACAGAATTCCGTTAAAATACGGTTAGCGGCTAGATAGCTAGTTAAAACTTATTGAATCTGTTTAATTCATTAAATTTGATATACTGCAAGTAAATCGTTAAATCATCTAATTAATTAAAGCTTGAAACTATTCTTGAATTTGTTATTAGATATAGCTACTGAAATTACAATTTGAAATTAACATCTAAAGGATTTGTGCGGAGAAAACAGAAAAATTGAGAGCCAAAATTTATAAATATTATTGATAATATTCACAGATAAAAAGAAACATTGAATTTTCTGCGTTTCTAATGCACATAAAGAAAATACTAGATTTGGCAGAAAATAATGGGATATTTTATATAAATTTAAGCCAAATAACGCCTGAATCTAGCCTGTTGTATAAAAGATTGCAAACATTGTTGTATGGCGCATCAAGGAATACAACCAATTGCGTTGTTTACGCCTCCTTTGGCTTGGAATTAAACGAGCGGAAATTTTACGCGCTTGTTAAAATTAATATTTTTTTCTGTGTTACTAATAAAACTTTATTACAGCTAAAGCTGTTCCTAACAAACTTTGAGTTTTTACGGGACGCTACAAAAAATCATTAATAACAATAGGTATTTAAAAATTATATTGAAACCCCTGACCACGGTTTATAAAGGACACCATGCCCCAGGTATATTCAGACTTTTCTGCAAGGAGCAACTTTAAGTTAATAGCTGCATATCAAAACGCTCAATTTTTCTTCTTAACTTTTCGCCTAACTTCTCAGCCATGAAACGCATAAAAACATGACGCAGAACCGATTTTCAAATCTGGCTAATTCAAGTATTTGGAACGGAGTTGTGAAGGAATCAGTATCAACCGATAGAATTTTGAAGATTTTAAACGCGTTATCCAAACTAATCTATATTTTGATATAAATTTAAAATGTTCATTGACTCAATACTGTTCTTTGAAGTTTTTCAGATTTTTACTTGAAACATGACTCTATATAGATTCAGGACTATTCTCCGCCTCGGATGAGTTGAGACGCCTCAAGAGAATTGAGTAAGGTGACTACAGTAACCTCGTGTGAGTCCATTCTCCATTTTATCCAGACGGAATAATATAAGGTATATATTCACCCCACTCGATTCTCTTAAGGCATCTCCACTCACCGAGGCGCAGAATAGACCTAATTATTCTATAAAACCTGTCTTGATTTATCAATTAAAATAACCTGTCCTCAACAATTACGCTACTTTTGTCGCTCTTTTCAATATTCGTATAAACGAAAAAAAATCCTTCGCGCAGGCCCCCTCCAGACTAATTGTCTAGCTCCGCCAATGCACATACGCAATTCGACGAAAGATGTGTTTGATTGAATTTATTTTCTCGTCTCTTTGAACTCATTCTTATGTGCTGAAGGACGCTTGCATGTGTCGGTCTCAGGAGACAGAAATTTACATGGCATTTTGGTAGTGTGTGTAGTTTTGAAAGTTTTCACCCAATAACGTTAGAGGATCTTAAATCTATTTGCTTTTCTTTGAACAAAACGGCTGGAGTAGATAACGTAAATGCAAGAGTAGTACAAGATTGCTTAAATGTCATCGGAAACAGCCTGCTGGACCTAATTAATGAATCGCTGCAAACTGGGCACGTGCCACAAGTTTGGAAAGAATCTTTAGTTATTCCCATTCAAAAAGTCGCTAGAACGATTAAAGCCGAAGAGTTTCGTCCTATTAACATGTTGCACACTTTAGAGAAAATTTTGGAACTTGTTGTTAAAGGCCAGCTGTTAACGTATTTGAATAGTAATAATTTGATTGCGCCGGAACAATAGGGATATCGCGAAGGTCATTCTTGTGAAACAGCGTTAAATTTAGTTTTAGCAAAATGGAAAGAAAATGTAGAGCGTAAAGATACGATTGTTGCTGTTTTTTTTGGATCTGAAACGCGCTTTTGAAACGATTTCTCGGCCCTTGTTGTTAAAATCAATCAAGCGCTTTGGATTTTCGGGTTCTGCATACAGATGGTTCGAAAGCTATTTGTCTGACAGAACTCAACGGACGGATTTCAATGATTCTGTGTCGAACCCTGGCGTACCACAAGGGAGTGTATTAGTTCTCATTTTATTCATTCTATATATTAATGGCATGCGACGAGTCTTGCGATTTTGTGATATTAATCTTTTTGCTGATGATACCGTGTTGTTCATTGCAGCTAAAAGCCTTGGGGAGGCCGTTTCGCATTTGAATGCAGATTTACGTTCTCTAAGTAGATGGTTAAAGTACAAACAGTTGAAATTAAATATAAGTAAAACTAAATTCATGGTAATTTCGCGGAATCGATTTAACGAAGACGTCTCTGTTAAAATTGATAATGGGACAATTGATCGCGTTCGTGAGATTAGATATCTTGGCGTGATAATTGATGATAGATTAAAATTTGATTCTCACAATGACGATGTCTACAAGTAAATAGCCAAGAAGTACGGTATTCTCTGCCAATTGAAAAACGATTAAACTATTGCTAGTAAAATACAATTGTACAAATCTATCATCTCTCCTCACATTGAATTTTGCCCTTCCATTTTGTTTTTAGCTAATCAAACACAAATATCGAGATTACAGCGTTTGCAAAATAAGATAATGCGTTTGATCTTGAGATGTAACAGGTTCACTTCCTCCTCTTTTTTGTTAGATGCCCTATAGTGGCTATCGGTGAAGCAAAGAGTTGTGTATTTGACAATGGTGTTCATTTTTAAAGTAATAAACGATTTGCTGCCTCGATATTTGTGTAATAAAATTGAAAGAGGAAGTGATATTCATAGATACAATACTAGAAACGCGGATGATGTTAGAACACCATATTTTTTTGTACAGAGCTTCACAAAATTCGTTGTTTTTTAAAGGTATAAATGTTTTCAATTCGATGCCTATACACATCAAACGTGCAGCAACACTAACAGATTTTAAGAGACAATGTATTTCACACATCATAGCTGCCTTTTGAACATGAATTACTCGAGATATGCTCGATTGGCTCCGCCAAGTGACAGTTCAAATTAACTCCCGTCGTTGTATCCGCCAGACTATGAATCTAGTGACTATAGTATAAAGGACTTCTTTTTGAATTTACAAAAATATTGGCCTTTGATGCTTCAGAAGATGGCTGATTGTCGGGGAATTCTCTGTCAATTCTGTTGTGGTTGAAAGTTAAAGTTTGACTAGCGCCGGTCCAGGATTTTTTCGGTTTGGAAATTTTCTTGATTTCCCTGTTTGGGGATATCCTAGGTCAGCCCAAAACTAAAGGTGGCGGATCCATTAGTGTTGGAACCTCATTGACTCTGTAGCGGGCAGGATTTGATATTGGCATGTCTTTTGATAATGTCCTTATACAGGATTCTGTGATTGGAATTGTAATAGAATTTTCTGATCGCTGGGATTACTTGCGAACATTTGTGGTTGACATAAATAGCTGTTCACAATTATATCGCTGTAAAGCAAATGAACAGTTTTGGAAGATGTTTATATCTGTAGATACGATCAGTTCGTTTTTGGTTTTGCATAACTGGTTGAGTTGTTTTTAAATAAATTATCTAATAGATAAATCGTCTAGCTCAAACCTTTGTAGGGGTAAGTGGCGGGACCATCATCATCATCATCATTACCAGTATTCATTACATACTATTATTTTTCCACTTACTTAACAGATGAAATGATAGACAGCTAGAATAACTTTATTCAAAAGTTTTATGAAGATCTAAAGTTGGCATTTCATCACATTTCGCAATGCGTAGAAATAATCAGGCAAAATGGTCCAATTGCAAAAATGAGCTGCTTACAATTTGAGGCTAAATTCAGAGTATCTAAATCACAATTTAACATCAAGCATGACTAAACGGATCAATTAAAAACACGTCAGTACAATAATCAATCACCAATACGAAACTGATAAAATAAAAATTGAGTCATCTGCTCACAATGATAAGGATTCTCTTGATTATGCAATACTATTATTTGATTTTCCTCAAAAAATTACTATTGTCAACCACTTTATTATTAACGGCACAAGTCTTAGACCAGGTGTGGTAATAAAATATAATACATATACAGGACAAAGCTATGGCATATTGAACGCAATTATAGCAAATGATCCCAGCACTGAATAATCATATATATGTATCATCCAGATGATAAATATAATCGAGTTTGTTCAACATCCTAATAACTACAAGGTATCCCTGTCAAATACGACAAATCGAGTATCTCTTCAAACCGTGATAAGCAAAAAGGTTGACTAGCATGCTATACATAATTGTTAGTTATTTGATTAATGCCTTGTTCAGACTACAGGCTTGTTACATAATACAAGGCTATCTTGATGACATTTTCTTTGTAGATACTTTTCAAAACACCCTTGTATTATGTTACAAGCCTGTAGTCTGAACAAGGCATAATGTCGGTGTCTTGTTCGAAAGAAATTTCTTTTTCTATCCCAAACCCATGTTAATAGTACGTTCACACTACAGCTTATATTACGTGATATAGAGTATCTTGATATCAAACGACGTGTACATTATTTCCAGTGAAAACTAGATGTATAGTTGCTGATAGCAGTAGTGCGAACGTACTATATAGTAAAGAATCGAAAAGAAATTTCTGCAGTAGTATCCACCTGAAAAGAACGAAAAATAAAATTTGAATTTGTAAGGTTCCCACGCAAGCTAATGGGAGCTGTCACTTTTACTTTCGGAAAAATATTCCGCTCGATTATTCCGTAAAGGCCAGTATCGACTCAAGAAGTAAAGAAGTAACGGAATTTTGTTCAATATTACCAAGCGGAATTTTGACAATTGATCTGCATGGAACGAAATGTCACCTTCACTTACGGAATAATCAAGCGGAATATTTTTCCGAAAGGAAAAGTGACAGCTCCCATTAGTTTGCGTGGGAACCTTACAAATTCCAATTTTATTTTTCGTTCTTTTCAGGTGGATACTACTGCAGAAATTTATTTTCGATTCTTTACTTTTCCGTTTCAGTAAACGGAATTTAACATGGGTTTGGGATAGAAAAAGAAATTTGTTTCGAACACGATACCGACCTTAAGTGTATGTTACATTTCGTTCCATGCAGATCAATTGTCAAAAATCAGCTTGGTAAAATTGAACAAAATTCCGCCACCTCTACTTTTTAGGTCTATATTGCCCTTAAACGGATGCTTCAGAGGAACACAAATGAAGTACCATTTTTATTCGATGGGAAAGCTTCGAACAATAAAGACATAGATTCAACATGTTGGCGACGAGAAACGAAAGAAATATGGCAGAAAGTTTGCCATATTTATTAGACCATCCGGTCACTTGGCTTTGGAGTGGCCAGTTCAGAGAAGGTTGGGGCCATGGATGGCCAGGAAATTATTTGGATTGAACTGTAGCAATACGGGTGTCAACATTCTTGGATTGATTCGAGAAGAAAGTTATGCCTTGTTCAGATTACGGAGTTGTAACATAATACAAGGGTGTTATAAAAATTATCAACACGAAAAACGTCATCAAGATAGTCTTGTATCATGTTACAACTCGGTAGTCTGAGCAAGGCATTATAGAAGGGTACACACTGAAAAACATTTCGACATGGAGTTTTCATTAGGGTCAATGTCGTAAACGTAAACAATGGCTTCTTCCGCAAATTTCTCGAGAATGCTAACTTAATCATAGTGAATCACCACGATGGTTGTACAAAAGAGGAGTTCTCCTTTACAATAGAAGTGGTAATGTACTTGAGCGAGTATGCATTTTCATAAAATTTGCGGAAGAAGCCGTTGTTTACGTTTGCGACATTGGCCCTTATGGAAACTCCATGTCGACTTGTTTATTACTTGGATATTCAATTTTCAACATATAGCCCCAACAATGTGAATGCAAAGATTTCCTAAAAGAAAATCGATCTCGCATTTCTTACTCTTAATAATAAAAATGTTAGCTGATCAGAAAAGTCTCGTAAAATACTTCATACAGTAGTTTCAAACCAGGCCATTGACAAGCCTATATCAATAGCAGTGATTGACAGTAGACAGGATGTCCTGGGCCCAAATTGATTTGGGCCCGCTGCCAGCTGTCAAATAGAAGTCTAATAATTTGTTTTGGTTGTTTGTTTTGATGTCAAACACCGAAAATATCTGAAAGAGCTGAAAGGCAACGGAAATACAATACTGGCGAAAATTCTAAAAACCAACATTGGTCAAAGCATTTCAAGTGACTTCGACAACGAAAACGAGCAACAACAGACAAAACGTAAACGAGTAACAACAGACACAACTTACAATGTTGACATTATTTTGACAGCAGAGCTTGCTGAGATGTTGTCTACGTGAAAAAGTGGTCCTTGCCATACACGCTAAGACCAGAGTACCGAAAATTCGGTAAAAAATACCGATAACCGCAAAAAAGTGCACATACTGAAATTATCGGTAAACATGGATTACTTAAATTTCGGTACTGATGGTGACAAGCGAAAAACGTTAATAATTAACTATTTGCAATCGTTTATTTTTACCGAAAATTAAGTTTTCTTTTTCTGTTTTGGGTTTTTGGAATGCTATAATAAAAATGTTTAAAGCAAGGTTGTAAGATCTATTTTTTCGGATTTATTCCCCACTAAAAGGATCAGAAACATGTGAACAGGCTTAAATTAGGTATTTTATTTCCAAGTAGACATGGCTGCTTGCTGACCACAAAATATGATTTTTCCATGTAAATACACATAATACTCTCCCTGTTTTGGTGCAGTTGCCAGACAAACAATGTAAGGGTATTCTCCTGGTGGTAGAGCATTGGACCAACCTTCGACAGGCTGAAATATATAGAATAAATTAGTATGTGTATATGAATCAAGTGCAATTCATTTCAATTTTTGAGATTTGTCGTATGATTTACATACAAATTGAATAATTAACTTACCTTCCAGTTTTTTCCTTGAATCCGCATCGATTAATCATGTCAATTCCTCCATATTTCCAGTAATCTACAATTGAATGATAAAAAAATATCATACATTTCATTGGAATAAGGTAAATATTTCAATTCTGAGAAATTTGCGAAGCCGTTTCTTCGTCTGTAAACAAACTTTCCAATCGTCAATTTAACACAAATTACAGCTCAGTTCCTCTATAGAACTTTGCTGTTAGTGTCCTGAATTGAACTATAGCCCACAAATATTGGCTAGCAATCGACTATGGGAATGTTTATTTATAAGCACAGAACCATTCGCCTTTACAAATTTCTCCGGAATTTTCATGATACGCTTATGGTAAATATTTCTACTCACCCTTCGGGTTGGCTGCCACAAATCTCAGTCTCTACAGTTGGTTTCTTTCTTTATTTTAAAACAAAATGCGAAACTATTTAGCCTGAAGGTGAGGAGGCGGTACAATTGCAATAAGTCATAAACATCGCAATGGCGATAGTGTTGATTCTCAGATGCAGCGCAGTGATAAAATTTTAAACCAAATTTAGGTAAAAAAATACGTAAACATTTGAAAATCCACTTTACTTAAAAAATAAGTAGAATTTATCGAAATCAATCGTTAAATTTTACCAAAATTTTAGGTATTACTACCAAAACCTAATTTTCGGTAAAATGAAAACCTTATTTGCGGTAATCTTATCTTAGCGTGTAAGCCTGTTTCAAACACTCACGAGATAAGCCCCCCGTCGCAGCATTGGCGGGCTAATTGCACAAACTTCAACACGCCCCTGCAATCTGACAGCTCTCAGGCGGCAGAGGCTGTCAGCAACTTTCGCGAACCCCCTCAACCACCTTCTGTTGAACGCCCACCAGCTCAGGTGATTTTTTCTTTGTTCGAACCCACCCACCGCAAATTTCGGCAATTTCGCGTTTCGTGTAATCTATATTTCCTGATAAGATCGTGGCTCTGTTTCATCGTCACGAAAGACAGTTATTTCGTCCACATAAAGGTTCGCGATATTACGAATTTCGATAGCAATATTCACTTGGACTGGATTCGATCGGAAAATCCGAAGACGCCGAGATTTTCCCGCCAAATGTAAGTGATTTTCGCGCTTTTTCTACCACGCCCATTAGCCCGCCACCGTGCGCGTTCGGTCGGATGACGTTTCGCATGTCACCCGCCCTGCCTGTTTCTCCCCGCTTCACACCCTTCCCGGACAGTTTATTTTGCACTCGGGACGGTGCGTTCGATTGTAAAGTTAGTGACGAGGCTCCAAGTTTTTTTTAACTTGCTATTGGGCCCTATTCGAGGAATAGATTAGCAATGCCTCTTGATTTTAGATAGTACTAGAAAATTGGTTACCATTGGTGTTTAGATAAAGGTTTGAATTGTCGTCAGATTCAGTTTTAGTATTGTAAATAGTGGTAAAATCCCGACTGAGGAGCCCCGTTTCCGGCTCTTGTTTTGGCGGTCTGCAAGTTAGCCGAAGTTTAACAAAAATATCGTTTAACATTTGAAAGGGGCGCGAGGTTGATCGACTTCTTTTAGTTTATCTCGTCTAATCAAATGAATGTGTGGCTTTGCTTGCAGCTTAGGTCGAGTGAAGGCGTTGCAAGCTGGTAAGTTTAATAACGAAGTGTACGGAAAAAGTATTAGCAGCAGTTATTTACGGAACAGAAAGTCGATTGACGAAGATAGGCCGTTTTCAAATCTTACGTGAAAATTGTGTTCTGTCATTGGTTCGCATCATCGAGAAAACTTTGTGGGTGCCCGCCGCCGCATTCATCGTTAGGAGTTTGATGGCATTGGATCGAATATACGGCGTTGAGGATTTCGTCGCTTCTGAGTATCCGACCGTGACAGGCTGCCCTGGAGTTGGTCGGATTTGCGAACCGGTCATTGTGAGTGCGTTTTTCTACTGTAGTGCGATAGTGTGACCAAGGGGAAACGGGCTCTGGAATACAGCTTCCAGTCAGTGTTTGAAGAGAACAGTATCTACTGTAGAACATGACGAACATGAGTAAAGGTGAAAAACTTCGTGAAGAGCATCGGGTCATCTGCGGGCAGCTGAACATCGATGCGGCGACGGAGGAACAGTCCTGGAACTCGTTCATGGAGGTTCGGAAAACGTACACTTTGGATGTAAGTACCCATGCCAATTTTATATGTAGCTTTGTTTACTACGTCATTAGCGGGCAAGCTTTATTAATCTCTTATCAGTGATTTTTTTTTTCGTCGCACGGACACAGGAACAAATGAGAAGTTTGATTTTGTGAATTTGACCATATGAAAATGTATCTGGGGATCTTTTTTTATTCATATAGATTTGTAACTTACACTTAACGCCGGGTGAAGGGAAAATTAACTCGGAAATGATAAGTTCGATCAGTTTTGTTCTGAAAAATTATCAACTGGAATCACAGCAAAGTTAAGCCTAATTTTCGCGATCACCTTTTTGTGGATCTAATTAAACTAGCGATCCGATGCAGGCTGAAGGGCAATTGATAGTTGCGTCATTCACTTTTTCCTTTGTTTGAATTAGCGCGACGAGTGCATATTCGCCATTTTCACGCTTAAATCACATATGCACCGAAAATAGAGGTACGATTTTGTAAACTAGATCATCTGAAGAAGTATCTAGGGTTTAGTGTTTTTTTGTAATTTTCTGTGTTCATAATTGTCACTTCAAACCGGCCCAAGAAAAAAAAAAACCTCGGACTAACGTTTAGTCTTATTCTATAAAATTATCTACTTAAATTATAACAAAGCTCATACTTAATTTTAAGATCTCTGCACTAGATATATGCGGTCATCTTTTGAATTGATATTACTACATACTTCTATTCAATTTCACACCCTATCGAACGCTATCGGACCTATCGATATTTTCTCTTCACATCTTTGGTTCTAGCAGAAATTGCTGTCCACAACTGGGATCCCATGATGATAGGAAGATATTTACAATTTCTGTATGGACCTAATTAAACTGGCAATCCAATGCATGCGCCGAAGGGCAATTAATAATTGCCTGATTGACTTTTTTTATTTGTTCAAATCAGCTCGAGTGCATCGTCGCCATTTTCACGCCTGCATCACGTCATTGGTGGAAATTTCTTGTTCAATTGTAAGCTCGTTCTAAGGTCTGTATGTTTAAGTAGGTAGGTTTATAAGTTAGTAGCAGGTCTGGGCTTTATATTTTGATAGTATTTCAATAGGCAAAGAACCGGATCGCAGCAACCCGTGCTTGGAAACTGACATGTTTTGTTTTTGCTGCGTCCTTTTAGCGAAAATAAAATCAAAAATCTATTCGTAATTCAACCTAAACGAACAGTGAAATCATGCAATCTCCACGTATTTTGTGTAAGATGTTGTGAATATACTCGAATCCTTCCAAAAATGTGTGATGGTCGGTAGTTTTTCCCCGTTTTTTTGTTTTGTTTTTGTGCTTCGCCCCCGCACCCGGAGGAAGAGTTCATATCAGCTTAGTTGTGTTTGTCAGTGCTGTTAGTATTGTGCCACGCGGACATAAATGATTAAATTAGAGTATTTTCCGCCTTGTCGCGATTGACTTGATGATTATAAGCGAGTGACTTGATGATTATAGAGTCGTCTCATAGCAGGGTTTGATGTTTCGTAAGGGATTTCGACTTTTTCAGATGACTTCGATGATCACACCAGGAACCCACTGCAACTTTGTGTTGCCACTGTAGACCTTGGAATACTTTGTCACCTTTACGGAAGTCACGTTGAGTTGTGCCGTGCTTCTGAGATGATTGAGAACCACTAGCTTCGGCTGAAGCAGATCAAGAATTATCCTCAGGGTACCAAGTACTGCTTTGGAGGAGTCCTGCCATTCGGAACACGACTTGGGCTATCTGGGTATACCTGGAGGTGAGTTTGCTTGCTTGGGACATAGGCCGCGATGTTTTACAACATTTACAAATTTGTTTTTTTGTAGTCAAAGGATATCCTTATTACATTTTATGTTTATGAAAAATGACAATGCTTGTTTTGTGTCCCGATTGTGCGAGGATGAGCTTGGAATAAGTAAAACATGGTTAGTCTTCATTTATGTGAATTCTCATTTTCTATTTGATGTTTTATAGTTTGAATTGGTTATGACTAGGGTTGTGATGCATGGTCAGTATCGGAGTCATAGTTTGTTTTTTCTTTGCCATGAATCTGATTTTGACTGATAAAGGGGCGCGCCTTTGAAGAGTGCTCTCACTCCTCAAAGGGTTTAAATAGCGGAAACTTTAAAAAAAATCGATTCATTGCCAACAAAACAAACAATGACAACTGTAACAACACCGAATACTTCATCATTTCTCAATAGTGATGAGATAACTCGACATGCACTAAATAAAGGATACGGGATATACTACAATAGATCAAATTACTGGTCGCAGTGGTTTATGTTCCGAACAGAGGAAAAAATATCGTGATAGGGCTGACGGCAGATTTAACTTAAACTCCATTGGCTTCATTAAACTGCAGCTGGAAGCTCGGAAGCAGGTGGCAGTTGATGTTGTTGCGCTAGGCGATTGCGACTCCTCCTGTAATAAAGTCGCATCGATCAAGTCGCACAATCCGATAGCCTGGGATGGAGACGCTAAGTTCGGGCTTGAGGTGCGTCTCCATGATGATGGCGATGTCGATGTCCTTCCTGTTAAGGAAGTCATCGAGCTCGATTACTTTCTTCCATATGGAACTAGCATTCCAATTAAGAATGCTGGTGGCGCGTTTGCGGGGTCTATACTAAAATATGAATGTCATCTTCATGGATGCGACGGCTTTGAGCAGTTCCTCCTTTGAGCGACAAGAACGTAGTTGACGGTATAGCTCTTGGACGAACTCCATCATTTGCTCCAAATCGTAGGGCTGTCCATCGATGGTCGCAAACCATTACTGAACGGAGGCTGTTGGGTGGTTGGTTTGGCGGTGGGTTGAATAGAGCGGTGACAGCTTTAGCACTCATTACCGGAGCTTTGTCTCCTCGTTCATTGGAGGTGACGGACGGCGTTTACCAAGCTGGGACTTGGTGGATGCTTACTTGCGGATCGCCAAAAAACTCAGCGCGTTTGGGGCAGACTCAATTACTGCTCTCGTGATTTCCTACTCTCGATTACTGCTTCGGGCAGACTCGATTACTGCTCGCTAATACCGGCCCCACACGATCATGTTGAAGAGGGCCCGCGTTTTCATCAGGTCCACCTTCGTGACTGCGCCCTTCTCAAGGTGTTCCAGATAAAGTTGGTCCCGTTTGATAGAGATTTCCCTGTTGCTGGCGTCTGATGGAGTACACCTTCTGAGGCTTCAGTGACACCGTTTGCTGCTCGGTGATGATTGCCTCCGAAGTGAATTCCGGAAGGCCGCGCAGAATCACCTTCAGCGGCTTGCTTCCGGGTGCGTTAGAGTGTAGCACTCGTGTTGCTTGGCGACTGGGGTGAGCGTCAACAGCACGGTAGTCAGCTTTCGTCAAGCATATAATCTTGGTGCCCGTACTGCACAGCTTGTACAGCGGATGAATCTGAGTTAAGCGATGTCCTTTGACGTGGTGAAGAGCGAGGGAACCTTTATCTTTTTTGGTACCTCCTGAACAGAGAACATTACAAATTGATTGCTGATTGCAGCGAGAATTGCAGCGTTTTTTCGGTCTACTATTCAGTTTTCGTCGTGAAAGTGGATTCCAGCGGTAGCGGGCTACACAATGCATATAATAATGTGCCGGCCAGGGGATCCAACATAACCGTTCTTTGTGATAACGGTAAATTCCAGTCGACGATAACCTCAAACAACTGATGTCAACATTACACAACAACAGTGGCGTCTCGTGAGAAAATTAACCGGTTGTGCACTTTTTTTCGAATCCGGACGTCAATTTTGACAACAACATCTTGCTCCATAGTTCCTCCTTTGCCGAGTCTCTTGTGATATGCCACAAAAAGTACCTTGTCAATGTTTTGAAACAACAGAATAAAATTGCAACTAGCCAGTGAGTAAAACTACTCTGTGCAGACCACAAAGTGCACAAAACAGACACTAACTCATCGGCAATCAAGTTATAGAAAAAAAACATCTACAAACGATCCACGTGTGGTATATACAGGATCTGGTGCACCATTTGAAATACCCAGTCTGCGAGTATTAACGGAGTATTAAATCGATGCATTTGATAATACAGAAAATATACAATTTTAGACTGTGCAGTGCACGAGGTGCACATATGGACGAGACGCCACTGCACAACAAGCTAAACGCCGCTTCCCTCATTCCAGTCAATCTGTGAGCCCTTGTTGTGTGCGACTTGATCGGTGCTCGGGTGATTCTGACCGAGGTTTTGGAGTTCTAATCGCTGTACGGAAAGGTATCGAAGTCAGTCAACTGTACATTGCTACCATGATGATTGAAGCTACAGGTATTACCATTTCCGTGAACAATCTCCAAATCCACATCGTTGCTGCTTACTTTCCTGGAGGTAGGCGATGTTCCGATTGGTCAAAATTTCGTCGCGACGTCCGCGCTCTTTCAAATCGAACCGAACCATTCTTCATTGTTGGAGACTTATAGCGAATTCGTTTTTGATCCAGTTCCAAACTGGATCGGGTATCAAAATTGGGTCGACTTGTTGTGTGTCCAACGTCAGTGTATACGGTTTTATTTGTAACTTTTATCGGATTGAGGTTTGCACTGAAAATAAGTTCGGGAATCGCAGGTTGGAACTAGTTCCAACCTAGGTTCAAAAACGAATTCGATATTAATTGCCAGGCATAGTTTTTGGAATTGCTTGAAGAACAACAAAGCGGGCAATATACTGTCCCAGGAAGCAGCTCGTTGCGGATTTTTCATTCACTTCCAAATACTTCAACATTCCACCCGTTTGGTCGTGAATGTCCGTTGACTCTAGATTTTGTGCTGTCCAATGATTTGCTCAACATGACGAAACCTGTGACCTTGAACGAACAGTCATCTGATCACCTTCCGGTAACTTTTGAAATCACCCTAACGACACCTCCTGAACTGCATACAAACAGAGTCCGTTGCTATACTCGCTCGCTTCTTCTAGAACTTGCCAAATAACAACCACTCAGCGTTTCCAGCCGAAATGACCTGGAAATGTGGAAAATTAATTTCGACATTTTTTTATTTGAATGAAACTTTGCATACGCGTTTGGCTTAGGAGACTGACCATTTTCCGTGCTAAAATAGATTTTTATGACTCAAGAGTCAGTTTTAAAAAGGGCGTAAGCATTTTGAATAGCACTAAAATTAATAATTTGTAGCTCGAAAACCTTTGGTTGTACAAAAAAACTGTCTGAGAAACTGTCTGTCTATGTATGAAGGTTTTGAAAAATATAAAAACTAAGAAATTTTTTTTTTATGGAAAAGCGACAATTAACTTTAGAATTTTCCCCCCCCTCAACAAAGACCGTGAGGACGGCGCTGGTACTGATCTATAAATAGAATGAACCAGTACATAGAAGATGTAAAGCTACTCCCAAGCTCCATCTATGTGGTTATCTGTGCAATTACACTAGTTCTGATCGGTAACGGAGTACCAACTACGAAACGCACGGTCTTTTGTGTAAAAAAGACTTGAAACGTTGTGTGTTTACTGGAGAAACGCGAATAATTTATGAAAAGGTCGTATTTTCTAATATTCGAGTATGATAAAATAAAATCTAAAATATCTCGAGAACGGATGCTCTTACGAAGATTATCATAATGAACTGAAAAATATTAAAATACTTCAAAAATCAGATCATATCATCAGAATTCGTTTATTCCTGCAAATAATAAAATTTTGAGAAATACACCAAATGTTGATAAGTGTTCGTTAAATATTGTGTTATAACTTCAAGTTTTTACAGTAAAAAATAAATAAATCAAAAAACGGTTTTTTGAGATATTAAAATTTTAATGTAATTTTTCGATTTTTTTTTCCGATATTTTTTGTGTGTATTTTTTTCACAACCTTTACACGTAGGGCCACAAATTGTTCCTAGACATTTTTTTTGTATAACCAAAGGTTTTCGAGCTACAAATTATTAATTTAAGTGCTATTCAAAATGCTTACGCCCTTTTTAAAACTGACTCTTGAGTCTAAACATTTTTTGCATCAGTGGGAAAAACTTACTTTCGTGGGTAAAACGTGTATACAAATTTTCAATCAAATTGGAGACCCTCGAAGTTGGTCGGTAGGTCATATCGGATGGAAACGCTCCACTGTGATATTAATGCTTAGCTTAGCTTAGGCTAGCTCGACTGACTGCACGTATCAATGCTATGCTACTCCGTGATTGATCAGAATAAGTGAGATTGCACAATGAATCAACTGAATGGGGCTGGGAGTACTGACCATTCTCACTGTACACGTTTCAGTGACTCAATTTCTTTAATAATCAATAACGGCGCCGGCCACGTCCTTGCAATCAGGTGGGAAGAGGGAAGGAAAGTTAGTGTGACCTGCTTTTTCCAAAGTATCTAAATGACGCCAATCCAAAATCGCCACGTTTGCCCCATATGGCATTGCAGGTGAACGAAAATATCATCGTATCTCGAACTTAACTCCTCCAACCCAGCAACATCCCCGTTACCTTTTCGATTTCTTCAGAATCTCCACCTGCTCCGGCGAATGTTTGGTCAAAATTTCCTCCACTGTAGCCATTCTTGGCTCAACCGGCTTGTACCTGTCTACCAGGCTCAACTTTCGGCATCGCTCCAGGACTCGGGAAAATCTCTCCGGACACTCCGGATACCCACTATCCCACAAACACCGATGTTCGGCAAACTTCTCGTCGTAAACCAGTTCCGTCCGGGACCAGTTCCATTGCTGACATGGCATTGCTTTATATAAAAACCACGTTCAACTCTGACCTAATCGCCGTTCCATCCGTCCCTCCTATTTCCTATTGACAGGACATTTTCAGCTTGTCCTTTTTATCACTTCTGCCAAACTGATAGGGTTTGCGGCTGTTGAATTTGTTTCGCCGTTTGAATGCATTCGCTGCTTCGACCGTTTGTTAAGAGCGGGTTGTGATTTTGGACTTATGAGCCGGCTGGTTACCACGATAAAATTCTGATCGACAGACAATCACAATCACTCATAAAATAGCTAGCTATTGTAGAGTCAATAAGAAAAGTGGTCTGTTCTGATGAACGTAACACAGTGGAGTGAAAATTTTATTCGTGGTCGAGTAACAGATAATAAACAAAGCATAGCGACGCGGTTACAGCCTACTAATATAACAGATGCAATTTGATGTTTTCCATAGCCTGCTACGGAGAATTTTTGATCCACGGCATTCGGGTACTGTTCAAACAAGTCGATCATTGGTGAGATGATAGATTATAAGATTTTGCATCCTTCGTGGTACATAACTCAATTTTTAGATATTTGGTTCTTGGTGCGGTTTTGCAGAACCCCGACCAAATTGTATTCGGTAAATCTGAAATACATAATAATAATTATTATTATTATTATAAGCATAGGTAAACCTCAAATGACACGAACAAATGTGAAATAAATTAAACTCAATATTCTACATCGCATTCTGGGAACCAGAGTGAAAAAGAGTTGATTATGAGAGTAATAAATTGGTATTCCATCATGATTCTTATTTTGAATCGTTATTCCGGTAGCTAGAGTTAAATTGTGTAATAATCCGTAAAATGTAGGAGTTAGACCGATTTCATAACAACTGATGAAGCCGTTGCCTACCCTATGATATGGTTTCAAATTCCTAATGCACATGACTATCGATCATTGTTCCAAGAAACAGCAATTTTCTGTCTAGCATTTACACAGGCACATGCCATTTGTCTTACAAATACGGCTTTACACCGACCCTTATTATGCTATACTTCCAGCCAATCTCCCACCGAACAGATGTCTGCAATCTGATCCTTTTTGTTTCTTCACAACATGGCACATAAACATATGTTCACGATCTGCTCACCTGCGGCAAACTGTGCTACTGCTATTTACACATATATCCTTTACCGCCATAATCCTCGATTCCGCTGTGTCTTTCTCTTTCTAAACGAACTTTTGGCGCTCTTCAAAGAATTCAAGAACCAGCTGATCGTCCGTACGACTTCCATTCCCCCTTTAAACCGACAGTTGCTTCACCCAACCTTCGTCTCTTTAAATCGGCTACTAGTGTGAAGAAAACGCATCCATTGTGGGCAAGCTTTAACGAGTTTGTTTCTTCTTCCAACTAACAGGGTGACCCACTGCACTGGCAATGTTGTGCACTGTACATCACCTGTCGGACGACGGTTACGCCCACCGTAGGGAACACCAAATCCGTACTACAAGGCAACTGCGTCTCGATGACGCGACTGTTAAGGCTCTGCAAGATTAAGTAAGTACTGCCGTTCTGAGCTTGTATCCATCCACCATCCATTAATTTGTCACCCTTTTGTTTACTTCCTTGCAGTCTCAATGAATTTTTCAAAAAAATCAAAAGCTGGGTGGAGATGACCTCGCAGCCGGAAGAGTGCCGCAACGCCATCAGCAATCTGCAGCACAATTTCATCGTTTCGATGTCGATCTATCAAAAGTATCGCGACGTCTTCTCCACCATTTTCCTGGCTCCCAACGAGGACGAGCAGAAGCGTAGCAAAAAGTCGAAACCCATCCCGTGCAGTCCTAAGCGGTTGTTCAATTTCTGCTGGAAGTTGTTCATCTGTGCCAAGGCGGAGTATCCGGAACAGAACGGAGACTTAGTTACTTCGTACAACATGCTCCTGTGCTGTTTAGATCTGGTATATGCCAATGCAATCGCCGACGGTCGTACAGACTTGGTTAATCCAGGGTTTTCCGGCTTGCCAGAGGGCTTTCGGACAGGAGGAGAGATTACACCAGAACCTGTGTGTATCATAGACGAGCTCAAGGAAGAGAACTCCGCTGATGAGATAATGACAACCAGGAACGTTATCTGGCAGAATGCGATCAAAGGATTTTTCCGGACGGGCGTTCTGCGAGGAAATCCAGAAACGTTCATGGAGCTCATCACGGTGCAGAATTTTGAAGATAATCTCAAGGCATTGGACAGCCTGTACAATACCTTCATCCTGAGTTGTGGGGAATTTGACGAGGGAATTGCTCTAGAGCAAAAGACTCCAGACGGTGGATGCTATGCTTCCTTCAAATCAGAAACGTCCAATTCCACATCCGAAGCGCCAGAATGCATACCACTCTGCCAGCAGACTCCGCTGAATGGCCGTACTCGCAATGCCGCTAATGATGGCATTAAATTCACTCCCATATCTACCGCAAATGCCTCGGTAACCATGCTTCGATCGAAGCTCGTCGGCTACACCGGAGAACCGCAAGGTTCTCTTGAGAGATGTTTAATAAGTGCTCCAGGGATCCAACCAGCATCGTGAGAAAGCGCCTTGTTGCAATGAGGGATAAGTTCTCCGGCTATATGAGAGGTCAAAGTGGAGTCTTCGTGCCATTTCTGTCCGATTCGATATGACCGAAGCGCTGTACTATCGGCTGCTAGAGAACATCATTCGAGCGGAGCAACGACGACGCCTAACCAATATTGTCTGGGACCTATGTTGCGAGGACATGTTCAATCAAACGTTGGTGGTGTGCAGTGCGGAAATCGTTAACTATGCTCACAATTTGCAGCAGAACTTCCCTTGCATCCTCAACGTGTTCGACATGGCTCCGTTCATTTTCTATCGGATCATCGAGATGGTGGTCTTGCACCACAACGATCTCCTATCCGGAGAGCTCATCAAGCACATAAAAATTGTTAGTACATGTGTTTTTTTGTGTGTGTGTTTCTAGACGTTACTGAGATATTGTTTTTTTTTAGATCGAAAATCAGTGCATTGAAACGCTAGCTTGGACAAGTTCATCACCTTTATGGGCAGCAATGGAGAGAATCAACTACAAAATTCCCACTGCACTGGAGGTAGAATCGTCCATCGATCTCTCGGGCATAACTCCGCATAAACCCGGCGACAGTGTCACAGTCAACCTGAACGGTCAATTAAAGTTAGGTAAGTTGCGACTTATTCCCGAAGCGAGCGTTTATTTAATTTATGAAGCTCACAATACCTAATCCTGAATTCGCTAGAGTGCACACCAACGACGTCGACTGCGACGCCCTCAGGCAGCGGGTTAAAAAAGGCCAATTCAGACTCCGCCAAGAAGCGCCTGTTCAGGACGGATGACGATGAACCGGATACAACCGACGGCAAGGACGCAACGGAAGCGGCTGAATGTTCGAAGGAAAAGAAGGAGCCGCCCAAAGGTTCGTTCTGTGGTGCTCTCATATATGTATTTTGTTCTACAATGTTCTATTAATATCTGCTCATTGGGGTGCCAATGAAAATGACATTTTCGAATTTTTCACAACTTTCATTACCCCAAAATATGATGCAATGCGAGGTTTGAGCTCAGTTGGGCATGATTTAGGGGGGCCTCTTATAATTTCGCCATGCAAATTTAAAATCAAAGTATGTTTTTCGGTGTTCGGTGTTTGTTGTTGTTGTTGAGGTTAAATTTGGTATAGGATCATATTTTGGGGGTAATGGAACTTGTGAGTAATTTCTTTTGCTCATTTTTTTAAATTCCGGTGGAGCTTTTTTCTACACATTTCATTGGGTTCAACCCAGGTAGCTGGTACCCCTATCTTATTGCCTTTGTCTTGAAAAGAGCTAACATCGTGGCGGTCCCAGAATCATATGCCCCACTAACAGCTGTTGAATTCAGCTAAATTTGTAAACAAACCTTCCAGCTCTATGCAGATTAGGGAAACTTCCAAAAACTAAAGGTGTTGCAGTCTTATTCTTATGAGGATCGCTGTCAACCAGAAGAGCCGGGATTTCCTTGAGGGTTAGTGCCTTGCCACCACTGGTTTGGTGAGCGACTAGCACCGGTCCTTGATTTCCGATGCGATTTGTACCGGATCGAGGTTTGGCAGGCCCCTAATTACGGCCTTGAAAGACTTCTCCCCGGCGATGTCATGCGTGAAGAATTCCGAACTGGAATCCTTCAGATGCTTCATCACCTGGTCCAAGTCCTTTTTGACCGAAGCATCACCTTTGTACCTATACGGGACAGCTTTTACTCGGTTTCAATGCCGGCCGCTTGAAATTTGACCATGAGGTCGCCGAGAGGGATGTTTTTCACCACCACCGATGGTAGCTTTACTTGTAAAAAAAAAAATTGGCAAAATTGTAGCTAACTTTTTTATTTTAATTCCCACCGTAAAGTTGTGTTGCGATGAGTTTTAGAACTTTCAAAGACGCGTACTTTGGTGAACAAATTTTACCGCTAGCTTCAACAAATCAATAGTTATTGAAGTTTTTCTAAAAAAAATACGCCCTTTTCAAATGTTGATTTCTATGATTGGGACAAACACAAAAAAAACAAAGACGTCCAATAACTATTGGTTGGTTGTAGCTAGCGGCAAAGTTAATAAATCAAAATACACGCCTTTAAAAGCTTTACAACTTATCCAAACAAAATTTTACAATGGAAATTGACATTTTTTTGTATTTATTTTTTTAATAAATTCGGCCTTTTGTGATTCAGCCTCTCGTGATGAAGTTAAGATATGTATTTAAAACATGAAGGTAATTTAAATTGACCTTTGCATATTTTTATATGATGAATGATTACTAATGCTGTGTTCCAATTCACGAATTCCCACTTCAACTTGACAGATGTATAATTATCGAATCAGTCTGCTACTCGAGCTGACTTATTACTGACAGACGGAAAAGCCTAAAATCGTAATTTAAAAATTCAAATAAAAATTTGATAATTTTCTTGTTAAGTGTATTTAAGTTCATTCATTTTCATTCACATTCATTTTTCTCAAAGTTGAATTATATTCAACTATGATTAGGGTTACTCATAATTGGATAACTACACAATAAGTAGTATTCATTCAGATTTTTGAGTTAGTTTGACTGAAACTTTCTGATTTCAGTAGGCAAATTAAAAATAGTGTGAAAAATTATTCAAACTGGGTAAATATTTTTCAGCGTGCAATTGTTCTTCAGAAACAGAACGGTAGAGAGGGACAGAGAATGATTGCTTCCAGCGTCTTTCATTGATGTTCTTTGATTGAGACAGTGAGGATTTTAAAGTACAAGGGGCCCTATTTTGAATCTCGAAACGAACGACTTTTTGTACGAACGCTTGTGAGAAAAAGTTCTTCGTTTCGAGTTCCAAAATACGGCCTCAGTTTTTATCTTATGTTCGATGTTGAATTGTTGAATTATTGAGAAAATGAGTGCCATGAATGAAGCGGATTTCCATGGGTTTATCGATGAAGAAGATGTACCAGTATTAACAGTGGTTGATTCTCAAAAAGGAAAGCAGATGCTAAGTATCAATGGATACCTGTACAACATTAACAAGGAGGTAATTATTCGCATTTAACTGATGTTATAACTTTAGAAACATTTTTTCTATTATTAGGCTAATGATCGATTCTACTGGGACTGTGCCATCAGAATGCATTCAAAAAATCGAAACGACGCGTGCAAAAGTCGTGCGATTACAAGACTTGAAAATATACACCCACAGTTTACTTAAGCACAAGAAAGAACATAACCACGATGCTAATCCTCTAGACGGGAAGGAGAAGGAGTATAAAGCTGAATTAAAGCGTAAAGCACTGATGTCAAAAGATGTTCCTTCGAAAATCATCCGCGAAGTTTCTACAGAATACGCCCCTATCTTCCAAACCCGAGCCTCGAACAAATCTAAATAAAATATATATTTTGAGAAAAAGGCAAGCAAGTGGAAGCGAATTACGTGTCGTTGAACAGGATGGTGAATTTATCGTTCCAGATGAACTGCACAAAACGTTAACTGGTCAACTTTTCTCGCAGAAATATATACATGACGAAAGTAACCATATTATGATTTTCACAACTATGCAAAACCTTCAGCGTTTAGCTGCTTCCCGGTATTGGCTTGTTGACGGTACATTTGCAACAGTTCCTCTGAAATTTACACAAGTGTATTCCATCCACGGATCTGTACCCTATCAGGATTTCGACGGACTTGTACTGCTGGTATTCATGTTGCTGAACAACTTACTCCTGTGCATTTGAAGCACTGCTGGAAATATTCCAAGAAGCACAGCTTGAGTTACGTCCAAAATTCATCATCTCTGATTTCGAGAAAGCTGTCATAAACGTGATGAAAGAGATTTTTCCGGAAGCAGAATGTTATTTGTGCTACTTTCATTTTGCGCAAAATTTGATTAAGCAGCTGAGCTTCCGGGGCTAGAAAACCATGTATTCCAATGATATGGACGTATACATGGCTGTTGAACGCCTACAAGTTAGTATAAATTAATCGTTGGGTGAGTTTCAACTAACGTTTTTTTGTGCAGGCGTTATCATTCCTACCACATTCAAGAATCCCAGGAGCATTTGAGAGCATCAAGGAGGACATGCCAGTGATGCTGGCTGGCTTTCTTGAATACTTCAAAGCAACTTATGTTTCAGGACGAAATAGCAACAGCAGGCCAATGTATCATCCCGCCCTCTGGTCGAATCACAAGGCGATGAAAGAACAATTACCATTAACGACCAATGCGCTCGAAGCGTGGCATCGGCGGTGGACAGAGGTTGTTGGATGCAATCATTTATCTATTACCTGGATAATCATGGAATTGCGAAACGAGCAACAAGAAATTGAAGGACGAATTTTCCGCATTTTACAAGGAAACGTTCCACAAGGATCACGGAATCATCTGGAAAAAATCAAAGAAATATGTTTGAAAAGTGACGATATCACTGACTTGAATTTTGTTAAGAGCATTGCTATCCGTTGGCGTCTAAGAAAAAAAGGACGTAAACATATTTCCCTTTACTACTATGATTATTTTTTATTACTATCCCTTTTATTTCTATTTTTATAATTATAATTTATAAGTCGAGTTATTGGTGCA
The DNA here is from genome assembly GCA_034211315.2 of Aedes japonicus. Lineage (NCBI taxonomy): Eukaryota > Metazoa > Arthropoda > Insecta > Diptera > Culicidae > Aedes > Aedes japonicus. The sequence goes on from JASCZW010002188.1 coordinate 221,509, forward strand.
TGGCACTGGGAGGTCGGCGCATTGTGGATGGGGTACGCGTGTCTGTCGGGATGGGCGGTGGGGGTGGTTGGATTTTGAATGGAGGATACTAGTTTTTCTTCTCATTTCCAATAAAGCTGCTTCTCGGTGAGATCTAGGTGCTTGCCGGTGTGGTGAGCCGGTGGTGGGTATTATAACTAGTTGTGATCTAAAGTATTCCTTTGCCTATACTCGCCGGTCCGCCATGTGCTTGGAACAGGTGAACCACTATCCCATTGTGTGATTTGCTGCAATATCTTCCTTACTGTTGATATAGATCGATCCAAATTGACTATCAAGCGTTAATATAAATTTCCTTGATTTTCCTAGTGAGAAACCACACACTTTGTTAGTGGTTTATATTTCATCTAGACAGGTAACATAATAACTCTTAGTATCTTTTCAGATAAATGGCTAAGCTCTTGCAAACATCCGGGGGACTACAAAGATTTCGCTTGTATCTTTGTTCTTAGTTCTGTTTCTTTTCAGGCATCAAATAGTTTATTTCTACCAGGTTTTGAAGACAATATCTAGTGTCCTGATTTTGTTTTGTTTTGTTTTTCGTTATGCTTGTCTCTTTTCAGTCACAACTCCTTCTCTCTAAATTTTCCCTATCAATCTCCTCCTATCCCTAACCAATGCACGGAAGCTAATGGGACAACGGGGCCTGTTAGTGAAAGTGGCGGCATGCTATACGGATTAGTATGCACACACGCTGAGGCTAAGTAGGTCCTCACTCAGCTTAAGTGCAGATCGGCGGGTAGTTGCCTGCCAGGGTGAGTTGATCAATAACAATAACAATAACAATATAATTTATAATTTTTATAACTATTATCATGATTATCTTCTTTTGAACTGAACTGCCATTTTGCAATAAAAATGAAATAAAACTGCCATGTAGTGCAATAAAAATTAAAAATAAGCAGATATTTATGAGTAAATTTCATTCCTCCTCGGGGCTAAACACAGAATACATAATTTCGCATTTTAACAGTGCAAAAGTGGGCTGTATTTATGTTTTTTAACATGACTTTGTTACATTTATAATTATTATAGCATAGAAATTTTGTAGGAAACGGAACCTAAAGTTCAGTATTATAAGCAAATTGAGTGAATTTTAATAAATTCAATGTTTAGTAAAATTTTCGGCCTTTTTGGCTTAAGGCCTTTTGTGGTAGGGTAGAACATTTTCGGCCTTTTGTACTGGTCCCGTTAAAGGATATATTATCGAATGCTATGTGTGTGTATATATACAATCCAACGCCCACCGGCCGGCACTAATTTTATAGAAGAAAAATGTTTGCAGTTAAACTAACTGTTGTCGACACAATTTTAGCCCGGGAGTTGGATGGTGATAGCTCTGTTGGGTTCCAGTGACCCATTTTCGAATGCCTGGTTACTCACGTCCATCCCGAGGTCACTTTCACTTTCAACAAGGCCCGCATAAACACTGTACAAACTTCAAATGGACATACACACTTAAAAATTATTCACGGACTCGGTTAAACAATTTGTGGAATTCACTCGGCATTTTTTTATTTAACTGATAACTCGGCAAAAAATTGAACGCTGCCGAATCAGCATCATATGAAACTGAAATATCGGGTAATTTAATTATTAAACCGATTCTCGGCATCACTAGGAGCCGAGCACAAACGTTAACCGAAATTCGACTGCCCTCAGCTGCCTATCATGCCGAAATATCGGATTAGCAGTGTTGTAAGCCGAGGTTCGGCTTTTTATCTGTCAACCGCCATGCGCCATATTGTTTTCATTCGCAAGTGGAGTAAGTCGTATGTTGCTTGTGGAGCGGTGAAAAAAACATAAATTTATTGGCACTACATCAATTATATTGATAAAACATTCTACGCCGATTCACCGTGTTCATTGCTGCTTCTCTCCATCCTCGGTTGCGCCCACGCTCTCAACGTCTAGGCTTACCTGATGCGTCCATCTAGCTCGCTGTACTCCACGCCTTCTTGTACAAACCAGCCAGCGGATTTGACGCAAAATACCATCTATGCAGGGTGTTGCCTATAGGCATGAAATATTCAATATTTCGATGAAAATTTAATCCAAAATTTCGAGTATTTACACCAATTTAACCGAAATCTCGGTAACTCTCATTTTTGTTTGTTTTGAATTTCAACCGATCCATCAGTTTGCTCATGCCCAAATTCCCAGCTAACTAAATGAGTTTTCAGTTTGACCCAAGGCTAGGGGTGAGACAGGCTTAATCTGAGTTACTTTCATGCACCGTGTTACTCGCGAGTAACTCGATGTGCCTCGAAATTTAATCGATGTTCATCAATTTTGTGACTTTTTGCTACTCCCCTTTGTTACCGCCCAAACACAATGATAACGGAAACGGACCCAGTAGCTTCTGAGCCTCTACTCTTAGTTTTGAGTCCGAAGGGGAGACTTGAAGCGGCCAAGGTGAGAATGACGTCAACTGCGAAAAAAACGCTGACGGATAGTATTTATTGATTACTGCAGAACAAGTTTCATGCTCAGGAATTTTTCTAATTTATTTGGTGTGAGAGTTACCACTGTTCAAGAGCGGTAGGTCTATATAAAGTTAATATATGCTAAAGATTAACTATAATTGCTATAATAACCCCACATTGTTAACTTACAAATTTCGGTCATTTTATGAGGAAAATTGACCTTATTATGCACTACTAAATGTAAGTAATTGTTGTTTTATCATATCATCCTACATTGACGTTGAAATTGTTTTCAAGTGTGTTTACTTTAATTTGAACCAAATAAATGAGGTAAAGTGGAATTGCGTGAGCAGTTTTCCATTCACTTAACTGAGAGAACATCTTCCGTTAACACGTCTACTTTTTGGAAAAAATGTATAACCATTCAATAAATGGATTTCAAGTACAACTATTAGAGAATTTACTTTAGTTGTACATTAGCTTTTTTTGTGTTTCCTTTTCACAATCTTGTGTAATTCAAGAATGAACCGTTCTTCGTCCCAGGTGTGAGAAAACTATTAAATTGAAATGAAAAAACTACGCTAAAAACGTATGGCAATCTTATCGCCTTATCGCAATCAGTTTAGTATTCTGGGCACTTCCGTAAAATAAACCTTTGCTTCACGTAACATTTGAACAAGCGAAAGCCACTCTAGCCAAGGAAAGCCAAGAAATGTGACCAACGGGAACATATCCAAGATCCGGTCAGGAGTCGATCATAGTTATCACCAGCATGGTGTTGTTTATTGTTTTGTTGTCCACCGACCATTCATACTGTGTCCAAATACGCGCAGAACCATTGCGGTTAAATGTTCGGTGCGGTTAGATGTTCTTGTTGTTTTCCACAGAAAAACAAAAACTTTCCGGATTCTCAAAATGATCGCCGAAATAATCTTCCATCGTATTTGATCGAATTCGTCAAAAAAAGAGAAAGAAAGAGAATTCACGCTAATCTTGATCCGCCTCATCAACCTTGCTAGTTGAGAATTTGCACAGAGAGAAGAATACAAATTTTGACAGGAACTGGTCGGTTCTCGATCCCAATGTTATTGTGGAAAAAATGATGTGGAAAAGAGAAAGTGATCTCGCCTACTAGTAACGTGAGTTACTCGAGGTACCTCAAAAGCAACTCTGAAATTGCTCGAGATCAAGAGCTGTCTTGCCCCTTGACCCAAGGCAAGAGTTTGACCCAGGGCAAGACATTGAGCAATCCTGAGTAACTCTGAGCAATTTTGAGCATCTCTTATTCACAGGATTCATATAGTGCTATTCAACATTCATACCTTTTGTAAAGCTTGATTTTGACAGTGAAATTGCATAATCCAAACAAGAAAGTGCTGTCGTGAATGGGTACCGTATCAACGTTGTGGTAATTCTCACACGCTAGTCATCATATTAATATGTAGTTGATAATAATTTGTGTAGATTGTGTTGTTTTCAGCTTGGTTTGAACCCAATTCCTTTACCAAATACTGCGAGCTATTTTGCCTGAAATAAGTGCTTCTCACGATACCATAATAAAAAGTTTTCCCAGACAGCAAACATACTTTTGTTATTGGTTGCCAAGGTTACCACCGTTACCAGGTTATCACCGACCATTTCAAGCCAGTGCTGCCAGAATACTTTAGATCGAGTTATAAATTATACAAGTTGATGGAAGCTGATGCATTCTGAGCAAACGTGAGTTTTAAGATCAAATATGAGTGAAGTTGTTTTTTCGTTTTCGCACACATTTTTTTGGCATTCCCATCACTCTATATCTTGGGGGAGAAGAAAATCATAAAGTGTGCAAATTTGATGAATCCTGAGTAATTTTGATGGAACAAGTTACTCACGAGAAAGCTGTCTTGCCCCTTGGTTTGACCCAAACCGAGATTATCGGTTAACATTATAAAGCCTAGATCGAAACCGAGAGGTCGGCTGTGCAGATCTCGGTTTCAGAAAGCCGAGACTCGGCATAAAATTCTTATTGTGTAGGTACTGTGCATACACTTCCATCATCAAATCATATTGTTTTGAGGATGGCACGTATTTAGCAGTATCATTCAAATTTAGTTATAATCAGATAGATCTCCGCGGAAATTGTTGCTGATGTACAGTCTTCATTTGGACGGCTTCCCTGTGATGCTAAAGGATGCATTTATGTCTCTACAGAAAGAAGTACCATTCCGCTATTCAGAAAATATTTTCACATAATCCTTTTCGAATGGAACAGTCCGAATACAATTAGTACTTCGCGCACAAATGCAATACAATGAAAATCAAAGGTAAAAAAACACTTCCAAGAAGAAATTTAACTTGAAAAATCACAATCATTGTGCAACGAAAGAAAAAGAAAACTTCACAGCTCTCTATCTGTACAACACCACGTAGTGATTTTGAAGCGCATTTGAAATAATATGCCAGCCACTCACGCACACATGCGCGTTAGCTTCGTTCTTTGCTGCTGACCAGCAAATGGCCGTTTTCTACATTGCACTGGTTATCTTTTTTCTTTCCACAAACTGCCAACAAGCAAAATCCCCCGCTATGAGGTGACCCTATATCGACTTCTAAACTGCTTATAATCAAAATAATCTAATTTAATCATTTATGTCCGCGTGGCACAATACTAACAGCACTAACAAGCACAACTAAGCTGATATTAACTCTTCCTCCGGGTGCGAAGGCGAAGCACAAAAACAAAACAAAAACGGGAAAAAACGGATTATCACAAATTTTTGGATCGAATCGATTATATTCACTACATTTTACACAAAACACGTGGAGAATTCACGATTTCACTGTTCATGTAGGTTGAATTACGAATAGTTTTTTGATTTTATTTTTCGCCAAAAAGGACGCAGCAAAAACAAAACAGTTTCCAAACACAGCTTGCTGTGATGAGTCAAGAGATACATTAACAAATGCTCCTTCAATATCAAGGAACGCCGCCAGTGAAAATTCTTTTGATTCAAAATATTTTTCTTGTTTTGTAACAAGCTGTTACCGTTGATTTAGCAGTTTGATAAGTGAACTGATACTTATTGAAAGGGACTGTTGTCAAATACGATGATTTTATGTACTCATCAGTTATTTTTTTCCATTATTGTTAGTATAATAGATGATAAACTAATCGGTCTGAAGGATTTTGCTGATATTTTATCCTTCTTATTAGCCTTTGGAATTAATAAAACCTTCACTTGACGCCAGGTTTTCGGAATATAACTTAATGTAAAACTTGCACTCAACAAGTCTTTGAGAATAGGTGTCAAAGTTTCCTTACATTTCTGAAATAGTACTGGAAAAATTCCATCCCTACCTGGTGACTTAAAAGGTTCAAAAGAATCTATCGCGCATTTGACTCGCTTTTCTGTAAAAATATATCCTGGCACACTGCCTGCCCTGGCACTCTCTAATCCAGTTAACTGATTTATTGTAATCCTCAATCTCAACATCATAATCTATAGTTGCGCATTCTATACTTCATATCAGCTGTAATTATTATCGTTGATTGTTTCAGAGCTAGTCCCGACCCGCGCCAACCAACCAGTTTCCACGACGCATGGATTTATGTCGCCACTAAAGCCTGCCGTTCCGAATGGATCTCTTTCCAAGCGGAAGCCAGGAGAAGCTTCGTTGAACCTTTTCTTTCGGAAGGTAGGTCCCTGATCTCTAATGAAAATCTAGTAGACTTCATTCTCTAAACTACAACTAAGAGACATTTCCTTTTCCTTTTTTGCAGTACTATGCAATGGCAGCTTTGCGCATGACGCATCTCTGCAAGTATTTGAAACTACTGTCGGAGGACATAATCAAAAAGATCTGGACAATCTTCGAGACCTCAATCGTCAACAGCGCGAAGGAACTGATGCGCGATCGTCATCTGGATCAGATGGTGATGTGTTCGATCTATCTGTTTTCCAGATTTAAGAACATGAATCACAAATTCGCCGACATCATGAAGGGCTACCGCACCCTACCGCAGTCGTACAGTCATGTGTACCGGAGCGTGTTCATTTCCCGTTTAACGGTTGACGAGCAGAAACAACTGCAGCAGCAACAGCAGCAAAAACAACAACAACAATCGCAATACGGGACCAATGGCAATAAAGAAGGAGATGAAAGCTCCTCTCGGGTGCAGCCGAGTGATATGGCCGGTGTTTCCGTGCAGCATGGCGGCGAAGAGCGAGGTGACATCATCCTTTTCTATAACACCGAGTACATCAATGCGATGCACAATTTTATCATTCAATTTGGAAATGAGGATGAGGTAAGCGAAGTTGGGGTATTTTTTTGCGAAGTCAGAACTCTCAAACCGTTGCTTCTTGTTACAGACAACCCTAATCCTGTCCCCCATTCCAAAAGCAACAAACCGGAGCGTACTGTTGTCACCGAAACAGGTAGATGGGCGAATTTCGCTGTACGTCACCCCGATGGACCGAAGCTACGATCATCTGAAGGAATCGCCCAATACGCGCACCTTCCATTTCGATCGCAGTCCTGCAAAGGTAAGTCTTCAAAATCATCCCCCCTTCCACAAATCTCTTATAGCATCATTTACGATTCCGCCTTCACAGGATCTACAGGAAATTAACCGTATCGTGAGCAGTGCCCCGGTCAGCTCTTGCAAACGTAGCCTCAGCAATCCGGACTCGTACGAACAGCGTTCGATGAAAACCAAAAAATGGGACCGGCTCATCTCGGATCGTCAGCAACAGGAAAGCAATGGCAATCCCAAGTAGTAGGGGGGAGCTCGATGCTTAGAGTAAACGCAACAGTGTAGTAGAATCACGTTTTCAAGTTTTTAATATTCATCAATTGCACATTTTAACCGATTTTTTTAAATATCTACAAATATTATATTGTTTTACCCCAAAAGCGGTATACATTTGAGACTTAAAAACTTAAAATTTCGTCCGGTGAACAGAAATGCCGCAGTATGTCGCTCTGCACCAATTCGCATTCGATAGTGGGAACTGAATAAACTAAAAATAAATCACCATTTACAAGGCCTAGTGATCTCAAAATCGGGTCGTTGAATATTTAATAACCTTTAGCTATATTTATTTATTTAAGCTCAACGAGAGCGAACATATTTGTTAGTTAAAATTGTATAATCATATTATCGTGGAACGTTGACTCGTTTGTAACACCCCTACCCGGCCATGGTACACATGGTGTCCAGGGTTGAGATTCCGTCTACCATTACACTCTATATTTATATCCGGCACCAACCTATTTGAAATATTTCCGAGCGGACCTGCACACTTTTCCCACCTCTTTTCCGTTGATAAATGAACTACGAGGATAAACAAAAACCAGTTAGAAAACTATTTCACCAAGCGCAAAATTGAATCAAATAGTCCATTCTTGTTTTCGGTATCGAATGCGAATAGGGTGCAAATGTTCGAAAATTGAAATAAACTGCTTGATCGTGATTGGCTTGATTATTGGAAACGAGCGTAAAATAGACCCTAGTTAATATATTATTACCACTATTATATAATCAGATTGCAAGCATATATTCATATATTTTAACGATATTAAAATAAATATTGGCGTAACCACCAGTGGTATTCATTTGTCTTTACTTTTGGGGAATCCAAGTGGGAAGGTAAAGTGAAGATGCGGTGTGTTGCCATTTGCAGCATAACTGGCCACACTGTATTTCGGTCGATGGAGCAAGAGAAAACAATCCAAGTTCATTCGTGTTCGAGCTGTAGACATCAGAGAATTTTAGTTTAGTTCAAGTTTTCGCATGAGGGTTATTCCGAGAGTCGAAGTGACGTTTGTCACTTGGTGAAGTGAGAAGAGTCACCTGCAGTGACGTGACTCTTCTGGGTAAATCAAATGGAGAGTCACGTCACTGCAGGTGACTCTTCTCACTTCACCAAGTGACAAACGTCACTTCGACTCTCGGAATAACCCTCTAGACCTGATGGTGGACTTGCGGGGCGAGTGCTTGATAGATAAAATGACCAGTATCAAAGCACGCGGTCAATTGCGTACGGTCGAACAGAGACTGATGGGTTTAAAAACTTTTCCCTGTAGCAGTGACTATAGTGGCCTACTCAGCGAATTTTCTGACGTCACCAGGCCACGTCTTCCCAAACAAGAAGAGCGACACAACGTCAAACACACAATAAAGATAGAAGGCCTTCCGCGCCACTCTAAATTCCATAGACTTCCACCGCAAAAACTCGAGGCTCTCCGCAAAGAGCTCAAACTGTTTCTGGAGCTGGATACGTTCAACCCTCCAAAAGCCCATTTCAAGCTCAGTTCATCTCGCTACAAAGACACTGCAGAACGGAACCATCGCAGATCGTTATCCACTACCACATATCTACGACATCTGCCAGACTCTGCAAGGTAAGACTATATTTTCCGTGATAGAACTTGAACGCGCATACTATCAAATTTCTATGCACAAAAACAGTTATCTATCAGTTTGTCTTAGCTTAGCTTAGTTTAACTGACTGCTCGTATCAATGGTTGCTACTCCGTGATTGATCAGAATCAGTGAAACTGCTCAATGAATCGAGTGAATGGGGCTGGGAGTAACCGACCATTCTCACTGTACACGTTTCAGTGACTCAAGTTCTTTAACAATCAATAACGGCGCCGGCCACGTCCCTGCAATCAGGTGGAAATAGGGACGGAAAGTTAGAGTGACCTTTGCTGTTTAGGGAGCGTGTTTGCCTCTGCATCCCCATTTAAGGTCACAGAAAGGAGGTTTTTCTATGTTAGTATGGTAGGATTTAAAAGATCAGGATTCACCTTGATAAGTGATGTGATCATATAATATAGTTCATATAATTCAGCGGACAAAAAGGATAACAATTACCTGTTTCGCTCCACGTTTTTGAGAGCACTTACCACCTCTAAATTGTCCGAAAAACCTTTCCGGGGTGCAACTGGTTGGCGTTCTTTTTCTTCTAAAATATCTAGATGATGCCTGTCCAAACCCGCCATGCTCGCTCCATATGGCATTAAACGTGCTCGGAAATAGCATCGTATCTCGAACTTATTGCCTTTTTCAATCTTTGTGCTCAAAACACACACAGAAGCAAAGCTCAGGCACGTCACTTATGAACGCAGCCTTGTTTCTGCGAATTCCTCCCGTGAGGCACACACAATTTTTTTACACCGGTGAAAAATCTTCAGCTTAGCATCCTGTTATGCGCATCGCTCGGTGAGTGGTAGCTCGCCTGACATCCGTCTACGATCCGGATCATTTTTTCACACTTTTCATTTCCTCGAGGATGGAACAATTTGACAATTTAACACTACGAGAACTCGGCCACCGCAGTACTTTAAAAAACGTCAATCAAAACAACTAAAAACACGAAAAATCAGAAGTAAATTTGTAATTTTCACGGAAGCAAAATATTTGCTGTCATCTTCGAACAAGGCACACTTCGATCATTCCTATTTCCGTTCGTCGTCTAGACGATCTGCTCATTGCCTCGACGTCCGTAGAAGAACATAAAGAGCATCTGCGACAGATTTTCGTGGAGAACGAAGAAAATCCACTCGTTGACCAAACACACAAATGCCAACCCGGCAAAACAGTTAAACGAATTGCAAAAAATTACCGGAATACCGTACTACGCATTGACGCTTGGTTCAGAGGAATAACTATTGCCGCACCGCCGTAGATTTGTCCGCGCGACCAGCGTTCCAGTATCCCCAGACCTTGGCACGCTGTTATAGCGACGGAAGGGTGGATGGCCCAGCCGAAAAACCCACGACCACGTGGGCATTGACAACGGCACAACGGGGGCCGGCGACGAGGCGGCTGTGATGACGAATGAGGAACTCCATTTGCAATAGCAAAGTCGCTAAAGGTAAACAAAGCGCCGGGATGGTGTTCCGAACCTGGCCATCAAGCCGTCTATCTTACTGGATCCCGAAATGTCTGCAGGGTCGTGATGCAAAAGTGTTCTGAACGAGTGACGTCTTTCCGGACACCTGGAGAAATTTTTGACCCTAGTGTTGCTATCAAAGACAGGGGAAGCCGCTCAGGAGAGGCGATCGGCGCGCAGACCTATATGTCTGTTGGATACAGCGGGAAAGGTGCTCGAAGGTAATCCTCAACAGACTGACAACATACACGGAGGGTATAGGCGGTCTGTCTAATAATCGAGCTTGGCTTCCGTAAAGGGAAGTCGACGGTGGATGCCATCCTGTCCGTCACCAAGACGGCTGAGGTGGCAATCCAGCACAAGAGGCGAGGAGTACGATACTATGCAGTGGTCACCCTTGACGTGAGAAAGGTATTCAATAGCGCCAGTTGGGTGGCTATCCTGGGTACCTGTACAAGATTCTTAGAAGTTACTTCCAGAATCGCGTCCTGGTATACAACACAGAGGCAGGCCAGAAACGTGTCCATATCACCGCAGGCGTCCCACAAGGTTCGATCCTGGGTCCGGTGTTATGGAACACGATGTACGATGAGGTACTACGGCTTGAGTTCCCGAACGGGGTGAAGATAGTCGGGTTCGCGGACGACATCACCCTGGAGATATGCAGTGAATCCTGAAGACGTCGAGTTAACGGCTCACGCCATCGGCATTGTGGAGAGATGGATGAGTTCCAGGCAATTGGAGCTAGCCCACCATAAGGCTGAGGTCACGGTGGTGTATAATCGAAAATCAGAGCAACACGCGACGATCAGTGCAGGTAACTGCACAATAGAATCGAAGAGGTTCTTGAGGTATCTTGGGGTTATGATCGACGATAAGCTGTTCTGTGTCAGTCACGTCGATTACGCCTGCAAGAAAGCCTCTATGGCTATATTGGCATTATCCCGCATGGTGTCGAATAGCTCGGCGGTGCAAGGGAGTAAGTGTAAACTCCTGGCCAGTGTTGCCCTGTCCATACTTAGGTACGGTGGGCTGGCATGGATCACCGCCTTGAGTACCAAGAGCTACGTTAGCAAGCTAGAGAGTACGCACAGGCTTATGTGCCTAAGAGTGGTTAGTGCATACCGAACGGTATCACGAACGCGGTCTGCGTCCTAGCGGGGATGATGCCAATAGGCTTGGTCATAAAAGAGGACGTAGAGTGTTTCGATCAACGTGGAACAAGAGGTATTCGGAAGACCACTAGAGCCGCATCCATGGTTAAGTGGCAAAGGAAATGGAACAACTCCTCCAAAAGTCGGATTAACCGGGTGGGTCGGTAGGCGACACGGTGAAGTGAACTTCCACTTAACGCAGATATTGTCTGGCCATGGCTGTTTTAGACAATACCTGCACAAATATGGGCATGCACAGTCCTCCGCATGCAGCGAGTGCGCGGGAGTCGAGGAAACTGCGGAACATGTGTTCTTCGCATGCCCTTGCTTCGACGGCGTGAGATCCGGCATGATTGCCGTAAGCAGTCACGACACGACTCCGGACAATTTGGTCCATAGGATGTGCCAGGACCGGGACGTCTGGGACGCGGTATGCGTAGCAGCCTCCCAGATCGTCCTCAATCTCCAACAAAAATGGCGAAACGACCAAAGGTAGGTCGCAGGGACCACCTAACTACTAAAGCCCTAAGTAGTTAGACATAGTGCGTTCCGCAAGCAAATCCAGCTTCATTAACGGGTATTCGACGTATTTAATCCACGTTTCAGAAGAAGATAATATTCCTACTAACGTCCTTTCCATGAGACTCTATTTGTCTTTCGCCGTCAATCGATTCTACATACCCATTTTTTCCACATAGATATCGTCGGCCTATTGCAGAATGCCCGATATGACTTTAGAAACTGTTGCCAAAGTATTCGTGGAAGTATGGGTGGTAAGATTTGATACCCCGGCATGGCTAACAACGGATCAAGGGTGACAATTCGAATCGCAACTGATGAATGGACTCGCTGTTTTGCTAGGATTGGAGCGCGTGCATACTACACCCTACCACCCACAGGCCAACGGGAACGATCGAGTGCAGGCACAGACTTCCTAAAACGGCCCTGGAATCATACAAATCCACTTGGACGGACGCTCTGCCGGCTGAGAACTGCGATACGCGATGGCTCTTCAGCATCGGAAATGCTCTACGGGACGACTATCCGTATTCTCGGAGCCGTGATCGCACATATCCGACCGAGGACGGTCCGATACATTTGTCACTAATTTACGAGAAAAGATGAATATGATAATGCCGCGTCAAACTTATAACAACGATACACAACGACACGTGTTTATTCCTGAAGATTTCGAGAGGTGCACACGTGTTTTTAAAAACCGATAAACTCAGAGCTGCACTGGAATCCATGTTGACTAATATAGCCAAAGGCCGCCGATTCCACAGCTTCCCGGTTCCCAAGTCGCACACATTTGCACAACTATCCTCCGCAAACAGGTCTATTTCGAGTAAGTTTCCTCTGAGATGACCGGTTTCCAGAACACTTCCACCTCTTTTGAGTACACGTCGGACCAGGGTGGTGAGTTCCGGAACGATGTGTTTGTTAAATTCTGCCAAAAATAAGGAACCACTCTACAATTTACCGTTGCATACCCTAGTTAAACGGGGTTTTAGAGAGAAAGAACTGCTCATTGGTGGAGGTGGCACGCTTAATGATCCTAGATTCATGATTGCCGTTAAAGTGCTGGGCCGAGGATTTCAATGCGGCCAACTCCTTGCAGAACCGTCTGTCTACCATTGTAGGAGATCCCGATACAAATGAGAAGCGAAATGAAGGCGCATCTAAGTCATATGAAGATTTATATTATTTTGTGTTCCTATCCTCAACGTTATCTAGATGAGTAATCCAAAACGGCGGATCTACCCTAATCCAACGGAAGATTACCTACCTGTGGATCCTGAAAGCGAACGACTATGAGCCATTTAGCCGAACGACTATGAGCCCACATATTGACGCAATCAAGTAGAGTTCTCCCCGCTATCTACCATATAATGACGGAGAGATCCCCGATGTTGGAACATCTTGATTCTCTCGCCATTTTCGCTGTAGAGCCGACATGATTTGCGTTATGGCTCCGTTGATGGCATTCCAACCGCTTTCGTCACGACACATTCCATAGATTACGTTAACTGGGCTGGTAAGCATCTCGCTTCACAATGCTCCGAATCGTTAGCAGTGAAAAACCACGTGCTCCGGGGTCTTAAACGTCTGCGCACTCCGGACAAAAGGGTGACGCTGCGTGTTCGAATCGATGGAAGTATTACCTGAAGCAACCATGTCCAGCAGAACAGCAACTGCGTAAGGTAGAAGTTTACATCTCCGTGCTTCCTCTTCATCCAGCTCGACAAATCCGGTATGAGCAGACTCCGCTCTCAGATATTTCTCGGCTGATAACATTCACTGTCCTCCGCCAAAGTGATGCAAATCGGGATTATTCCGGCAATGACGGCTGCCTCCGATGAAATAGTTCTGTGCGCACTCACGACTTGCATGGCCATAATCCTGAGCGTACTGTTCAACCTCGCCCGGATTTCACTTGGTTTCCAGCGAAGCGACCCAGGCAGGACATCCGTATCGCATTATCGATGATGAATTACCAGCCCGTAGACGCCGCTTGCTACTGCTGGGTCCGTAGCTAATGAACATGATTGGCCTTCTCACAGGCATAATCTATGTGGCTGTTAAGTTTAGCCGGTCGTCGATCATCACACCCAGATACTTCAGCACGAGCTTCGAAGCTATGGCAAGCCCTCCGATGACGATTTCTAATCGCTGTACGCTTTGCAGTTTCATGCCATCGGCACTTCCATTTTGTGGTGGGCTATCTGCAGCTTCGACCTTTGCAGCCAGTTTCCAATTATGCCGATTGCTTCGTTCGCCAGCATTTCCACTTCTACCAGTGTTTCGCCTTTCACTGACAATACGATGTCATCCACAAAGCCAATGATCGCTACGCCTTTGGGTAGCTTTAGCGTCAGCACCCCGTTCCAAAGTGTTGGGCCAAGCATGGAACCTTGCGGAACTCCCGCCGTAATATTCTCCGAAACCGGAAATCGGTCAAACTGAATCAAAACCCCCATTAATGTCCATGCAAACTGAACACATTTGCTCATGTTGAGCATTGGGCAGCTGTATTTCTGTTGGAAGCAGCGCAAGACAATCGCTCGTTCCTTTGCCTCTGCGGAAACTAAATTGTGTATGAGATAGAAAGCCATTAGATTCAATCCTTTTGTCAAGCCAATGGAGAATCATCTTCTCTAGCAGCTTCCGTATACACAACATCGCAATAAATGTAACCCTTGAGACTTACTAATTTCGCCGTGAGAAAAGGCTTTTCCGATCATTGAGCTGCTGTTTCGACCACTGTTCGAATGACATCCTCCGTAGACTTCCCTTTCCGCTCTCGGTAAGAACTTTCAGTCGTCAGCCTGTCCGGAAAGTGGCCTTCCTCTAGCACATCCCTGAACATTTTCGGGAATGCCTGAATCAACGATTTCAGAGCCACGTTAGGGAATCCATCCGGTCCGGGTGCTTTCTTCACCTCAAGCCCTTTCGCCACTGCCACGAGCTCCTCGTTCGAGACTTCCCTCTTCCTCGCCGTACGGTGTACGTGGCCACGCCGTTGGATCGTGCGTCGGAAAAGTCCATCTACGATAACCTTCAGGGGTCAATATCATCGGCTCGGAACAGCTTTTTGTAACAGTTTGTCTTGCTCAGTCTTATCTCTCGTTTTAATTCGGTCCTGGCTGCTCGGAACACCACCCTATGCATCTCCTTGTCTGCTGCGGTTTTAGCTCTCTGGACACGTCTTCTGGGTCTGAGACAACTAGCGCGAAGGATGCAGAGTTGCTCATTCCAACAGTAAGATATGTGTGCGCATTGTGTATTATTTTAGTCAAACTGAAACAGTTGCGGAAGAAGATTGGCTTCGAACGCATCAAGCTTCGGACGATGGAAATGAACCATCTCTCACGCTGGGAGAAGTCAAGGAGCTATCCAACACCTCAGGAATAACAAGGCTGCTGTCGCGAAAGATATTGGAGTTGAACTCATCAAGATGAGTCGGGAGAAGCTGTTCATTTGTTTGCTGAAATCGGCTGAAAGTCCGAATCCGGGAAACCGGACAGCTACTTTGTAGAAGACTTAATAAACTTAGGAGATAATTGCAAACATGCGGGAATCTGAAGGGATATCGGCTTTTCGGACAAAATCATAAAGTATAATTGTTTCACATTTTTAATGTAGTTACTAGAATATTTACATAACTAAAGACTCTAACGCTAATGGGTTACATGAGTTTATAGTATGATTGACTCAAAATGCTGCAAGAGAAACATTATTCTCTCATATAGTAATATATTTTTTATGAAAACCCCTTAACTGAAAGTTGGTGTATTTTTTATGTTTATTTAACTAACTGATTGCAATGAAATTAACAGTAAAATGAATCATCGGTCCTAGATCCCTTCTTACAATCGAAAATACAGGCGTGGCGTAATTGGATGCAGCAATGCGCACACTCGCTTCAATACCCGACCATGGTTGCCAATGGTGACGGATGTCTCAAACGATAATAGTGTTTATCGAAATTTTTACCGCACTGGATATTATTACGAACCTCTCGAAGACAGCATGAAAGAATATTCCGGTGGCGTCGCCGGGGGAGACAGTGAAAGTTACTTCCATTTGGCCGTAACGGGTCAACTGGAATCGGCCTATTTCCCGATGGGTCCGGACAGTGGCAGTTTATTTTGCCGATACGACATCGTGGCGGGTCCCGACTGGGAGCTGGTGTCCGGAATGCGTTCCGGTATAACGCAAAGTGCTAAGCCGGAGGGCGATTACAGGAACGTGGTGTTCAATATGCCGTTGGAATTTACGATGAAATCGACCAATCCGTACGGTTGGCCACAGATTGTGTTCAGTGTGTATGGGACCAATTTGTGGAATGTTGAGACGAACCGAGGCTATGCAAGGATTCATTGTCCGCTGAGCGGGATGAAACGCACCGTACGGGCTCCGCTTTATGTACCGAAGTTTAGTAACATTTGGTCGGCGGCCATGAGCTGGATTACGGGCGTTAATCCGGAGATGCGCGATCCGAAGATTTTGGCCGATGGATCTAAACATAAGGGGCTAGCTTCGGAGAGTTACGGTGAACTGGTGATAGTTTTGCAAGCGATTTCGCGAGGATGTAGCAAGATGGCGCTCGACTGGGGACAATCCTATGACTGAACTTAGAAACTATCTGGATTTTATATCTGTGCTAAGATCGTATGATTAGATAAGTAAATTCATTCAAACATAACCTAAGCGAAATAAATGAGTGGTGTCAGTTTAGTTAAAAGGCACACAAAATGGAAAGAAACTTCTGTCAGATATGGGTCGGGACAAATTCTTCTTGGGTTGTGATAGGATCAGTCTTGTA
Source organism: Aedes japonicus (assembly GCA_034211315.2). NCBI lineage: Eukaryota > Metazoa > Arthropoda > Insecta > Diptera > Culicidae > Aedes > Aedes japonicus. Next base: position 238,343 of record JASCZW010002188.1, read on the forward strand.
TCGCTTGACGACAATGGGCAGTTCGTCGTGCTTAATCTCCACTTTGGGCTTATTGGCCAGCTTGTAGTAGTCGCTCTTGCCGCCTGTCTTCTCCACCAGCATGATGTTCTTGATTAAAATTTCATGGGAAACAGATTTGCACATATCGTACACTGTCAGTGCGGCAATCGAGGCCGCGGTTAGTGCTTCCATCTCGACTCCGGTCTTTCCGTCGCATTTCACCTTGGTTAGAATGTTCACCTCGTGCGTGCAAGCATTCAGGCTTGCCTCCACCTTGATCGAGGACAGTGGAATATTGTGGCACAAGGGAACCAGGTCGGAGGTCTTCTTGGCCGCCACGATTCCCGCCATCTGAGCAATCGAGAGAACGTCACCCTTCTTCAGTTCGTTGTTTTCGATCAGGGAAGAGATCAGCGGACCGACGTAGATGGTGGCTTGCGCCTTGGCTTCCCGCTTGGTCGATTCCTTGTCGTCTACGTCGACCATCGTTGCCTTGCCGGTGCGTTCGTCCACATGGCTCAAAGAGGAGTAGTGACGCACACCCAACGGATAATGACGGCCGCGGGTTGCCGATGAGATGAATGATGATGAGGAAGCTGCGAATGAGACGAAATGTACATGTTTAGAAAACATTTTTAATATACTACCGTGATGTTCCCTTATTCCAATCAGCCCCAGATTCCGTTCACTTGAAACAAAAGATTAAATTATAGCTACTTGACAGGACAATTCTAATCAATATGTTATCCTATTTGTTTGTGAGATTATAAGCTTTCAAAAAACTTGAATAGCAACTCAGTATGCTATGATTTACTGTGTGAATATAAATAGTCAATGTTAATCGTCAGGTCGGACGCCATATTTGTTGCTAGCTTAGAGGAAGGAGTAACAACCTCGATCACTTTCTAAATCAATTTTCTTGATAAAAATCGCAAGATTCGGTGGAAAATCAGTAACACAGGACAAAATAAAGGTATAAAATTATGATTTTCGTGTGTTTTTCTTTAGTCAATGTCAAATTGCATCGGCTGTGATGAAAATAAACGTGACCGGAATAAGGATGCACACATTTTTACGAATTCCTTTTTCCAATCATCAGATTTCGACAGCTGTATCGCAATGGCTCGGCAGAAACCCGATCGGAAAAATATGCGCTATGAACGTGGACTACTCATTGATGTTGTTAAAATGGTGAAAGCTGAATGTTCAATCAGAAAAGTGGCGGAAATGCACGGAATTCCAAATTCAACACTTCGCGAGAAAGTATTCGCATATCCGGAAAACCAGCGCGTATTGCCGTAGGAGCGAACCTGAATCCTGCAGTTCAGAGCCACATATCAGGTCATGGTTCAGCGAAATTCATAAATATTTTGAAAAAGAACACTGCCCATAAACGCATGTTAGTCCCACTAGCAAAAACATGCAGCTGAGAAAAACGCAGTTGAAGTCGTCGCAGATTTTCCTTTTTATTGGGTCAATGTGAAAGCGAACCTTGGAGATATGCATCCCATCAGTTGAAATATATATTGGAAAGTACTTTTACATACAATTTGTTCATTGTTTGTTCAAAATAATGCCTAAAAGCATGCGAAAATATGAGCGTGATTGACATGCGTTTATTTGCGTATGAAAGAGTCAGAATAAACGCATAACAGTATCAGTGCTGTGATGCATTAGGCTGGGCTACAATGGGGAGCGCAACGGCGCGGTGCGGCAGTTTTGACATAAAATATGGATTAACTGTCAAAGCTGCCGCGCGCCGCTGCCTCCTCGCAGCTGGCGTTGACGGCGATTTTGTAAACTCTTTACTCCTATGGTGAACTCAATGACGTCTATATAAGGTCTGGCACAGTAGCCACAACAATATTAGTGAAATGAGCAAAATTCGCTCATGACACAAATACCACTACACTCCTTGCGCACGCTACACAAAAGCTCGCAAAGTGCTACGTTATACTATTTATTCTGATTCGTTCGCTCCGTGATAAGTTATTGTATGCGCTATAAAACTTAATTTTTCAACCGATTCAGTCTACCGATGATGGAGAACTGGCTCTATATTGCTACTCGATTGTCAAGTCTCAGCGTTTGAAAGTTTATGTGGCAAAAATTCGATTTCCTCAGTTAAATTCACTATATATGATCCATGTTATCGGTAGAAAATGCTTCTGCTCAATAAATGGCATTTGTATCATGATTATTTCCATAATTCAGCATTCATAATAAACGTTTGAACCGATTTTTTAATCTGAATCTATACCCGCCAATATAAAGTTTAATAGTGTTACGTCATCACTCGTCGGCTCAGCAATGTTTACATTATTTTTGCTTCCAATACAAGCAAGCAGTGCGTTGCCCCAGACCTTATATAGACGTCATTGTGGTGAACTCACATAAGCATCTGTCAGTCTGTGTGTGAAGCTAGACAGTGCTTGTCTTATCTTTTCACTCTACCGGATAATCCTATAAGAAACTGTCAATTTTTGCGTGAAGAGTCGTTGTCTCGATTTTGCCGTCAACGCCAAATGGTGTTTCATTGTTGTTCGCGTGATCAGATGGCTAGGATTCAATTGTTTTAAAATGTTTTCTCTCGATTATTCAAAACTATACGGGTGTGAGGACAGTTCCAAAGACGAGGGGTTGGTTCCGGCGGTTCCGGTTTCGATTGCCGATGGTGAATCAGTTCACGGTAACGTAAGTTCCGAAGATGAATTCCACGGGTTTGAGGCAAATGGCAAGCAGTTTCCGGCTAAGAAAGCTCCGGCATCATGGATGCAATCTTTGGAAGATTCTGAGCAGGATACAGTTAGTGACATCGATTCCGAAGGAAGCTTCACTGCCAATATGGAATCTACAAAAAAAACGAAAGCTAACTAAAAAAGAAATTAAAACGAAATGCATGGTGAAGAAGCGCCGCCGTTCACACCAAGTTAAGGTTGATGAGTGCGGGTGTAAGTTAAAATGTGGATCCAACATTTCCAAAGACGATCGGATTCAATTAGATACGATGTTTTGAACCCTCAATCAAGAGCACCAGACAAATTATTCCGTCAGAACGTACAGCGCACGGAAGTTCAAAGACGGCGTCGGTACAGGTATGAGGAAGATGGACCAAGAAAAATCAACAGCTATGTGTTTCAACTCTCGGCTCGAACGGTTCTTCCGTTAAAGTGTGTCGGAAGTTTTTTTTTAACACTTTCGATTACGTTGACAACTGTGGGTGAGTACATTTTACCTTTTTCTGACTGGCAATTCCTAAAAATATGCGAACTTATATAATTAATTCCACAGCAACATCATTTATCGGTGCGTTGATGAAGGAGATCAGCCTAAGAAATCGCAACGTGGAAAGTACAGACGGAGCACAGCAAAGCGTGATGCTATTGAAAAGCATATCCAGTCGTACGGTCCAACTGTGTCGCATTACCGTAGAGAACATGCCCCCAACAGATTATATCTTCCATTAGATCTCACTGAGAAGCTTATGCACTAAAATTTCCAGAACACCCACGAACTTGACGTTACTTACGCTCTTTATTGTAAGAAAATGCTGGAAATGAATATTTAACTGTTAAAATTGGGGAAGGAAGAATGTAAGGTTTGTGTTATTGCAGCACAACATCGTAAGACGTCAGGACGTCCTGAAACGATCATTGGAGATACATGTTCGACCTGTATTCGCTATGACGAGCATTCAAGGATTGCCAAAATGTCGCGTAAAGCTTACCGTAAAAAACGGAGAAACGGTACTGTCAGATACTGTTGTTCTAGCCGTAGATCTCCAGAAGGTAGTGCATTTTAAGTTGTGGAAACTTGTTTAAGTTATGCTTTTTAAAATATCATCTATTCAACTCTTAGGTGGTACAGCTGCCCAGACTCGAAGGCCTGAAAACGATAATCTTTTCTCGACGGCTTCTGGCATTTAACCAGACTTTTGCTCCCGTTGGCAAGCAAGTACATGGGATGATCAACGGCTCGTCGGTCTGCGAACGATATCATTAGCACGTTCCATCGAGTAATCGACCAATATAAAGAAACCAGGGAGATTGTTCTGTGGCTAGATAACTGTGCTGCTCAGAACAAAAACTGGGGTTTGTTTCTCCACTTAATACTTATAATTAATTCCAATGATATTCAAGTGAAGGAACTTACTCTGAAGTTGTTTGAGTCTGGGCACACACATTCATGGCAGCGGATAGTTACCATGCAGCCGTTGAAAAAGCAATGAAATCCAGCCCACCAGTGGCATTCCCCGACTTCAAGTATGATTTGCAAGTTTCACAGAAGAACGTGGCAGTGCTGGATATGCATCCTGAGGATTTTTTTGATACGCAGCTGCAAGTTTCCCAGTATACGCTCATCAACATGGATCCTCGTCCTTACATGGACAAAATAAAGCAAGTCATCATTCGCAAAGGAAGCTATATGCTGATTTACGGAGATTCCTTAGAATTTGGCGCTGATTTGCAACGTGGTATGCTGTTCACTAAAAAACAGCTAAAAATGATGACATCGAAGACGTTTGACATGAAAACCACTTTGAAATTCAAACTGCAAGCGCGTGGAATCGCACAAAACAGCAAGAAAGCGCTGTTGAATGTTATTCTGCCGGTAATTGACGATGAGAAGAAAGCTTTCTGGGAAAATTTGGTTGAGATGGAAACAATTAATGCCGATGAAGAAGACTAGTTTGAATCGTTTGAATCAACTATCTTGTATCTTCAAAATATGCGTCATTTTATACCCTAAAAGTCATCTTTGCAAAGTTTTCAAATTCAAATTGAAATAAAAAAGCTACAGCAAAAAAAAAACTGTTTTTTAAGTCCCACCCTAAGGAAAGTTAGAAAAACTGTTATAAAACGATACGTAGATGAGATAGAAGTTAAATTTGTTTAGCAAAGTTTCATTAAATTAAAATATCTACAATTCTGTTATAGCAAAAAATCCTCTAAGTCATAAGAATAAAAAGTTGATTTTTTTATTATGAACATAAAAGGACCACCCTAGTCACCACTCACCAAAAGATAGATCTTGTTTTTTAAATTAAGTCTCTCGAGAACACCATCTGTCTAAGGTTAATGGTTTTCGAGTTATCGATTTTTGTCGCGAAATTTGTCCATTCGTACCGTAGAACAGTGTTGCCAGGTATGTTAACACAGTAATCCCATTGAAAATAAATTAATTAAAAACATTTCTTTTGTCGTTCGGGAAATGAACCTGCATCAAACTAAACGTTAATTCATAAGGTTTCATTGAATTTCATTGATGCTTACGCTGCAAATTCTACTGTGGCGGTAGAGGTGGTTGTCAAAGCGACCAATAAAAAACGGTCTTTTTTGACAGGTTAATGGGCTTTGCACTAACAACTGGCAGGTCCTCTCCTAGATCGCGATTGATCGAGCTAATCGCAAAAAAAAGGCAGAAAGAAAATCTTCGTGAAAATGGTCATGTCAGGGAAGTCGTATCTAACGCTCATCGTGGGAGTTGCACCCCGCTCGAGGAATTGTGCAAATTGTTTCAACTGTTAATATGAGAACGTTGATTTTGTGATCCTTATTTTTAATGAATAGAAGAATAAATTTGAAGCATATTGCATTATAAAGGTCATCAACTGATTGAACATTGTTGTTTTGACAGCTTTAAAACATTATACAAGGCCTTAGGTAAACGGAATTAAGGGTACATCACGGTACTCCAGGAGCAACAATTCAAATTATTTTCGCCTATGGACGAATCCAGGTTGAAAAAAGAAGAAGACACCGAGTGGTGATAAAACTGACAGCTCCCATGTTGAAGTATAGGGCAAACATTTTAAACTGTTTCCAAAATTTTCAAATGAAAGTCTAATTAAAAGAGATTTGTTGTATGATGAAAGCAAAATCCAAAACTAAACTACTCAATACACAGATTTTCATCAAAATAAAAATAATGCCCCTATTTTGCAGTGTTGGATTTTTCTTTCATCATACAGCACATCGCTTTTAATTTAAATTTGATTTCAATCTATTAAAAGCATTTTAAAATGTTCTTAGAAGCATTTTAAAATACTTCAACATGGGAGCTGTCAGATTTATCTCCACTCGGAGTTTTCTTCTTTTTTTCAACCTGGATTCGTCTGAACTATTCGTAGATGCTATGGTTGGATTTTATTCCAACACACATCCGTCAAGTGAAACAAACGTACAAAGGCCATGTCGATTTGAGTAGTTGACGTCACAGGAAGGTATTTGAATTTATAACTCATTAAAACTGTCAGTTCTTCCTATATTATCGAATTCAAATGAGTTCGTCACGTGCGCGCGTGTGTGTGTGCGATTTGTTTTTCTATGATACGGTGCAAGCGATTCACATGTACATGCCATTAACCGACTATCGAAACCGCGCGACACTCACTGCCCTCCGTTATTCACAAAACACAAAACACGTAATACCCGGTTAGAGGAGCATCTTATTAACACAAAACAACCACAACCCGCTCCAAGACGAACTAAAAACTAATGCATTGACTTCGCTTACCGGTGTGCTCAACCGACCTTGTTCGTGTCTTCTTTGCTCTACTCTAGGATCGTGTTACACCCTGCCGTCCACGCTATCCCCCTATCAGTATCATGGGCCGATTTTCCATCTGCGAGAGGTTCAGCATACCTACGAACGAGCAAAACAAAAGGGCACCACTGAAGAAAAAAAAAAACACCCACGCACTTGAACACAAACACATTCAACACTAACCTGCATGCTGTTTCTTTTTTCGCTTCACCGCAGCTGAAATCAAACAACGCAAATCGTCCTCGGAGCTTCCGGCCCGCAGGGCATCCCTCAGCGAAACTTCCGTATTGCCAAAGAGGCATACTTTTAAATTCCCATCGGCTGTGATGCGCAACCTGTTACAGGTGCCGCAGAAATGCTCCGTCATGGAAGTGATAAAACCGATCTGGCCACGGAAACCGGGAACACCATACGCTTTCGATGTATCATTGGGACCGTTTTCCAGCGCTTCGAACTGAGGATAGCGCGCTCGAATGATGGCCAATGCCTCGCGAAACGGAACCATCTCACTGGTGTCCCATCGATTTCCGGTAAATGGCATGTACTCTATGAATCGCACGTCGACGTGACGTTCTTCGGTCATCGCGACAAAGTCACACAGTTCGTCATCGTTGAATCCTAACGCACGCACGCACGCACAAACACACAGAGGTCATCATATGTACGTGCTTTCGGGATTGTTTTTTTTTTCGGGAGTGGGAATGTGGATAATAATACGTACCTTTCATTAAAACGCAATTCACTTTCGGCTTGTATCCTAGCTGAATGGCAAGATCGATTCCAGCCATGACTCGGTCCCATCCCTTACGGCGGGAGATCTGTTCGTACTTGGCCGCCTTCAGAGTGTCCAAACTGATGTTCAGCGCATCGAGGCCGGCCCGCTGGAGGCCAACAAGCTGCCGGGTCAACATGAGGCCGTTCGTTGTGATGCCAACACTTTCCAATAGAGGAATGCCCTTCAGTCGTTCGACAATTTCGGTTAGATCTTTTCGCACCGTGGGTTCACCTCCGGTTAAACGGATTTTTCGCACGCCTTCCTGGACGAAGAGACTGGCTAGTCGGAGTACCTCGTCTTTAGTGAGTAGACTATCCTTGTGCGTTAGCTGTACACCTTCTGCGGGCATACAATACTTGCAGCGCAGATTGCACCTTTCCGTGAGCGATATTCGCAGATAACTGTGAAATCAGCCAAACTTGTCGGTCAGGGTGAGCTAGATGTGTTTGAGGTTTCTTCCTGCTCGCTCTTGCTGGCCGTTCCACCGCTGCTCGATGAGATCTGAAAATGGAGAAAATAACACAACACAACATAACTTGCAGTTGCTGTATAATAGATATGGTTATCTGTTTGAGTAAGTTGTTCGGCACCGGTCTTCTTTCCGTTTTTGTTCGGTTATCCGCTACAGGGACGGTTGAAGGAGTTTGGAATACCGGAGGTGAGGCAGATGCGTATGCATCATGGGTGGGTATTTATTACATATAGGGTGAGGGGATGTAATGTTAGCCTAGCTTCTTCATTCGGCCTATGTACTAATTGTGTCATTAATTTAGCGATAATCAACAAAATCATGTTGCTATTAGAATGACCGATGTAATCTGAAGCAATTGAGATAATGTTATTCAACTTATAGTTGTTCACTTCTGCGTAATTTTCGATTTCGATTCTTTTTTGAACTTTTGGGGCATCATGATTCATTTGAACAGATGATCTACACGATCTTCAAGTGATCTATATTTGGCTTAATTGAATCGATGAAGCAAGTAATGCAGTCTGGATGTACAGAAAATAGTTACATGTTCCAAACTAACTGTTTATATAGCTAAAATAACAATTATTTTACAGGAAAATCATAGACCCAATGTTGGGGACATATTTTTTGGATGTTCCCAGCTATGGCCTGTTGTATCAATAACGTAGTAAAAAGGTTGTTATTGGTAAAATTTCAAGTGGAAATGCATGATCTCGCGGTTGTTTATATTCGAGCGGCTCATCTGAACACAAACCGAAGGAACAAAATCATTGTATAGTGAATTATAATATTTTCATCATATATGAACATCACTTAAGTATTTCAAGACTGTTTCACTTTAGTTTGTTTTGTGAAATGTTGTGTAAGTAAATCGAATACAGCTAACAATGCCTTAATTCATAAAATTAGAAAGAAAAAACCATACACTGGCTGCTTTTAGTAATAAATCCATCGAATGGGACGAAGTTGTATCCATGAATAGACCCAATTTGGTGCCTATAGACCGACATTAAATCCATATCCCTCGAAAGTTTCTGACTTTATAAAAAGAGTTGTGTAACTTTTCGTGATACATACTACCAAATGTCTTATCAAACTTATCTTAGCAAGTGTCTAACTAGTTTAATCTCGCTTACAGCTTAAAAACTTTATGAGTTATAAAAAAAATGTAATCGATTGTTGCATAATAGGCTGAGTTAAGGGACACATACCCTATGCAATGCCACCGGTAGCTGATATGTATCTCCAGGTGCAGTTGAAAACCCGGAATATAACAGTCGCGCTAATTAATTTTACTCCCGTTCTATGAATTCAAACAGTGGCGCATCTGGTGTCGCTGTTTAGCCATCAGATGCGCCATACGAGCGCCCTAGATGCGCTATTATTGGACTTATGGAACGGGAGTAAAATCGATAGGCGCGACTGCTATATTCCGTTTCAACTGCACCAGGAATACTGAGATGTACTTCCTCGTAAATAATTCAAGCAAAACAATGCATTAGGTCCTAAGTAACAATGAGAGATTCTCTTTGTCGACTTTCTCTTTGGTTAATAGCTTGTCTATTAAACGATTTGGTGATTTTTTCAACGTATTGAATCCATAATCACACTTTATACTACCGTACTGTATGTTGAAAATAGTTGAACATGTTTCTACATAACCGTAGGAGCCCAAAGAGAAAGTCGACAAAGAGAGTCTCTCATTGTTACTTAGGACCTAATGCATTGTTTTGCTTAAATTGTTTCTGTACTATACCTACACAGAGAGGAATTTGATAGTCAATTTTACCATTATTGGGGGTTAGGATGACTATTGCAGCATAGTGATTTTGAACCGACTATGTTCATGGTCAAAAATACCATTAAAAATAGTTGATCCAACATTTGCCATAATGTCAGAATAGTCCTTGTTACCATGATCATAGTCAAGAATGCCATGAACGTGGTGAATTCGTCATTTTCATGGTTATTGTAACCATTATATGCAATAGTCACCTTGACCATGACTTAATTGTCGGTATAACGATAGAATTTTTCTCAGAGTACGTCGGTTTGCTTTTTTGAGTACACGTAAGGAGTGTATCGAACATAAGCTATCCACATACATTTGCGTTGTACGCATGTATTTGTGATGGTTTTTTATGCTTTGAACACTGCATGATGTGCGTTTGACTGTCAGCTTTCTTTTGTTTACTTGTTTGTGCGGTTCAAATTCTGCGTTTTCAAAATGTCGCGTATTGAAAAGGAAGTGAAAATTAAGGTTCTGGACACATGGCTAAGTGAGAAGGGGAATTACTATGCGAAAATTGGCGAAGCGGTTTGGAATTCATCATGCGAGTGTTAAAACCATCATTAATAAGTTTGGGGAACACTATTCTTTGGATGAGCTACCAGGAAGAGGCAGAAAACCCGGTTCTTCCAACTCCGAAACTGGAGCAGAAAGTGGTATCTCTAATCATGAAGAACAAATCAATGTCAATACGTGATTTGGCCAAAAAGCAGGAACGAGTGCCGGAATGATCCAGCGTATCAAGAGGCGAAACCACCTGAAGACCTACAAGAAGCAGAAAATCTCGAAACAAAGTGCAGAACAGAAGAAACGAGCAGCAACAAGGGCCCGGAAATTGTATTCGCGTCTTTTTGCAGCGTCCGGATGCATGCGTTTTGATGGACGATGAGACCTATGTAAAGGAGGACTCAAAAACCCTTTCAGGTCCACAATACTTTACTGCCGTCGTTGGGGAGGATGTGAGCGATGCGGACAGGTCGATTCAAGTGGAGAAATTCGGTCGAAAAGGTACTGGTATGGCAAGCAATATGTTCCTGTGGTTTGAAGTCAACCATTTTTTACACTACCGGAACTATAAATGCGGAAATCTATCGATCTGAGTGTCTCCAGAAAAGATTGTTGCCTTTATATAAGAAGCATAGTACACCTCCACTGTTTTGGCCGGATTTAGCGTCGGCTCACTATGCCAAACCACTCTCAATTGGCTTGCAGGAAAAGGGTAAAGATTTCGTTGAGAAAAATATCAATCCACCAAATTGCCCTCAGCTTCGACCCATCGAACGTTACTGGGCAATCGTGAAGAGGGTCTTCAAGAAGACTGGTAAGGCAGCTGGAAACATGCAGGAGTTCAAAAAAAATGGGGCTCAAGCGTCCAAAAACTGCGATGCAACACTTGTCTGGAACTTGATGAAGAGCATTCGATCCAAAGTTCGAAAATTACTCTTTCTTTTGATTATACAGATTTCAGATACAAGCAGTAGTTACTATGCAATTGCGATTTGAAGTGAGAAAGTTAATGTCCGTACTATCGAGGTATACCTGTAGTGCATATTTTGGCGTTGCGAAATTTACGGAACCTTCTTTGTTTCGAACATTTGGGCCCACTGCGGTGTTATGTTGGTGTTATTGTTGTTGTGATCAGAGGCACTAATAAACACGGAGATTTTAGATTACACATTTTATGTATAAAAATCGCTCACCTTCGGCAGCTATATGAAGCTGTCAAAAAGATGGGTGATTTCTTAACATCAAATGTGTGTAAAAAGTACCCACCTTGTAACCGCTTCATGAAGTTCCAGAGGTGGGTGTTTTTAATTCTTTTATGGGTGAAAATTAACTTCGTCCAAATTTGAAAACGTCCAGAGTTTATCAGAAGGACAAGTACAATTTTTATACCATTCCGCTTCGTTCTGGTGTTAAATATTATTTCCATCTCTAAGGGAAGGGAAACCAGAAAGTTTACGTAAGCAAGAAAGGTTAGTGATTTCATAAATTAGAAATACATCTCTTTTAAAGTTAGCAAATGTCTGCAGTGCTCTGATGACGGGTGCCTGGAATTCGTACTTGGTTCCTTCCCGCATAACGAAAAACAATTTGCAATATAGTCAAAACTATATTTCGAATGTAAGATATATTATCACATTTTATGTTATTGTTATCGAATAGTTTAATCCCATTTTCACCATACAACCTCTACACTATCACATATTGTTAATGTGTTTCACCATAGGGCCCTATGTTCATAAACCACGTAGAATAATTTTTGAAAAACTCAACCCCCCCTTCGTAGACTTTCCTCCATACAATTTTTTTAATTTTTGTATGGAGCGTAGACTTTTTCCAAACCCCCCCTCCCCCCAGAAAAGTCTACGTGGTTTATGAATAGCCCCATATTGTTAAAACTATGTTTTAACTATTGTTATTGTTATTGTTTAACTATTGTTAAAACTATAAAGGAGATTGTAAGTTTATAGTTGCCAACTATAAGGGTAAATGTCGTAACAATAACGGAAATAGTCGTCAACAATACAGGAAATGGTCCAGAAATGATTTGTGATTATGCGAGTTAGTAAAAATAAAAAGGTATATGAAAGAATGGCACAAGCTGATCACAAGCGCTAAGAGTATGCTTCCGATGAGATGTTTCTGTGACTGCATTCAATGGACTTTCAAGCAATTCCAGCATCATGTGTTATAATTGCAAATCATCCCAAGTTTCTAGCTACTCCATTGACAATACAATGCAACAATTTTGCCCGACTGTGTATAAAATGTTAATTAAAGTTCGTCGATGTAAATAATAGTACTTAAAAAAAATATCATTAAATTCATTGTCCTAATTTCTTTCTTAATTTCTTAATAGTACGTTCACACTACAGCTTATATTACGTGATATAGAGTATCTTGATATTAAATGACATGTACATTATTTCCAGTGAAAACTAGATGTATAGTTGCTGATATCAAGATACTCTATATCACGTAATATAAGCAGTAGTGTGAACGTACTATAAGGTTTTCTTGAACAAATTTTGAAAATAGTATTTAATCGGCTTTGATTAGATGGGTACTTTCAACCCATCCAAAAAAAGAAAAGTAAACATCCATTTTGACGAACTGACCTTGTTCCCACTTATGAGTAAAACGCTTTTTTTGTGGGTTAGTCCAAGGTGGGTGAAAAACACCCATTTGTGGGTACTTTAATTCCTCCGTGAACTAAATTGTTCTAAGACGCTCCATCTTCATTCCAGGGATGCCAGATACTTTTTTCAAATGTCTGTATCAATCTCGTGGAAATGTCTGTATTTGTCTGTATAAGGTTTTAAATTTTGATTTTAAGGTGCTGCAATGGAATTTTTTTTTGAAAATGACAATTTATTATGTTGAAAAACGAGTTGAGGTAAGATTTTGTTTTGTATACATCGCATCGCATAGACGACTCTTGAACTTAGCCTTTACCACCGAACCGGATGCTATCAACCTACTTGAGCCTCCTGATCCTCTCTTGGACATCGATCAGCATCACAATCTTGAAACTAGACACTCACTGCAGTTCGCTCATTATACCCGATTATGATTCGTATTCACCTGAATTGAACTTCAAGCTCTGCGATTTCGACTCCATGAATAATGTATTGGCCACTATTAATTCTCAACAGACTTTGGAGGGTGATTCCGTCGATGCTATTTTTGACCAATTTCACGACAAATTGTATGAAACACTCTATGCGCGAGTTCCTCTCCGACGGCGGATTACAAGGTCAAGTTCTGTGCAACCCTGGTGGAATCCAACGTTACGCAATTTGCGGAATATGCTACGCAAGTCGCGGAAACGACATCTCATTGCCTCAACTAATGAAACTAAAAAGAATCTTTGTTTAATCGAAACGAGATACAACGTATCTTGTAATAGTATTCCTAACACAGTTGAATTCCACGGGGCCGCCGCTAGCACCCGATGTCGATGCTGCGAACTTGTTTGCGTGCTTCTTTCAATCTGTTTATAGCACAAATGCGCCACCTCTGCACCCAAATAGCTTCGACAATATATGGAAGTTCAATATGAACATCCCAGCGCTTTGTTTCTCGCCGTATTACGTCATGAAAGCCTTGAACGACCTTGATGTTTCAAATAGCCCTGGTGAAGATGGAATTCCTCCGTCTTTTCTCAAATTTTGCTAACGCTTTCTTCCTTTTCCGATATGCAACATATTTAACCGTTCGTTAAGAGAGAGAAAGTTCCCTGGTATTTGGAAGACTGTGTGAATTGTGCCAATCCAAAAAGCAGGAAATCGGAACCTGGTTGAAAACTATCGTGGAATATCACTTCTCTGTTGCATCAGCAAGGTCTTTGAAACGTTAATTCACAACGATGTGTACAATGTTGTCCATCCTTTAATATCTGAGTGCCAGCATGGATGCGTTCAGCATCGCTCTACAACTTCGAATTTGCTATGCTATACAAATACGTTGTTTCAAGAGGTTGAATCCCGAAGGCAGGTCGACTCGACTGGAATAAAAATAAAAAATAAACAAAAATCTAACGCAAAAGAGATTTCAATTTCAAGTTTTATATTTAAATGTAAACTTGTCGTTTTTCAATCACTAAGGGCATCTTCAAAGGCGACCAAACGCAAACACATCGCTGCACCGGTGTTGTAAATTTGGTTTTATACTGGATTTATTTTGCAACATTTTAAAACTGGTATATGTTTTGATCTATTCTTGCAGCAATTTGGAAACAGAGCTTAAAAAAATCATATTCAATTCTCAAATTGCACCCTGACTGAGTTAAAATATTAGTCATCACGCACTGTTCTTAGCGAACATGAAGTAAACACAAATTTGCCTTCATGAATCTCTTGTGCAAGATGAGTCAACTTGTTTTGAGTTGCTTTACTTTGATCATTCATTCGATCCGGAAAGCAGTGAATGTACGTAAGTGCAAACAACTCATTCAATTTCAACGTTCTACCGTGAAGACGAAAGAACAGTCATTCATTTGGAGAATCAATGAAGTGAAAAAAACCAAAACTTTTCGAATCGATCCTGCAAATGCCTTTTCTCGAACAAATGCCCCATAACTTCTGTAGCGATTTCAGCCATTTAGGCTTTTGGCTTCCTTTGCCTTCAGCCATGTTCGGGAATACTTGAAATCCTGTGGCAGAAAAAATCACTCACGAACGCGAAAATGGATGACTGGTTACCAGAACATTCAGTTAAGCAACCAAAATCTCTTGAGGCTTGAATAGCCGTTTCCTTTGCTGTGGTGTGAATGAGTTGTGTGGAACACAAGGACAACGGAATGACTGAGCATAGCAAAATAGTAAACACGAATATATTGCGTGACTGATAGAACGAAATGAAGGGAGCGAAAATTGTACCTACTGAATATTTTTTTTACTCATCGTTCACGACGGCTGTCATTTTTTTCGAGCTCTGTTTGGAACAAACAAAAATACTGATGTTAGGAGATGTTCGCTCATCACCATGAGGCAAGAGTCAATGTTGCAGTAGAAAGTCATAGTTCCGCTAGTGTGCGGCACTGGAACATAGCAGATGTTTTAAAAATAGCGAAAGGCATGTACATGGTACTGAACCAACGACATTTTGCCTAACATCCACTGGGGGTAGGTCGACAGACTAAGTCCGCCACTTCAACAGGCGGAGAAAAAAAAATACTGTTCCAAAACACTACACGCTTCTTGATAATACCAATTATTGAGTTAAATTTCAGCTTTTACTTAACAATAACTCAATTTTATTGGGGTATGGGGTAGGTATATTTGTGAGCCGAAAAGTAACCGTGTTTGCTGCGTATGATGCTGGCGGTGGACAAAAAGTTGTGTTGCTTGCCTCGGATACTGATAATTACCTCTAGTTGCTTCCGGTGCAAATGAATTGTCTTTTTGTTTCATTCCTAAACAACAATGCTTGTCTTAGTTTATTTACAGCCAATGCTTTTCCGGAACACGCTGACTAGATCGAAATGCGGAGGTTCCGAGATTCCGAATAGTTTTTCTATTGCTCGGAAATGAAAAGTAATGAAGTCTTCAAAGTACACAGTCTGTTTATTAATAGATTGGTCATGATAAGCATTATAAATAGCTCATATAGATAAATTTTGGAGAAGCCTCTAGTTGACTCTAGTTGTCGCATTATGTCCAGGAACAGGGTATTATGGGACGAATGACCAAAAGCTTAAAGTCCCTTAAAAAAAAACATGTTCAGGAACACTTCCCTTGGCATGTGGAAACGCAGAAAGTGCTTCTCGTTGTAGGATTGCGTGTCGCTAAAGTAGTCCTGGAACAGGTTCTGATGACCGGAACGGAAATCACGGTCGACGCTGGGGAATCATCCAGGATGTGACCCTCTCCGTTTCGACTCTTGTTTATCCGTTGCCAAACTACATATCAGCATTATTTAATATCGTTTTATTGAAATGCATGCATTCCCCGAATAGAAATTTCCATTATCTGTATGGTCATTATTATACATTTTCCATTCATGTTTAAATCACCATTATACGTATCATCCGTGTATAATGCTGGTGTAGTGTAAGAAACCATTCAAACTTTAAACAACCATAAATTCTGTATTCCATAAGATTTTCCATATGATAATGATTTCATAAACAAGAAATTAACAGTACCGTATAGTATATCTCTTGCTCATTCATTGTATGATATAACGAAGGAAAGATATGAATAATGGTCACGATAAACAAAAAAAAAATAACAGGAAACTGTTTTAACAATACGTAATTTTTAGTTTATCATCACAAAATGTATGACTCATGTTATAATACTGATCATTATAATATCAGGGTGACCACTCAATTTTTATTTTCAAATTCCCGGTTTTTTCCCGGTTTTCTCGGACCAAATGTTAAAAATTTCCCGGGTTAAGGCGCGAATCATATAGTAATGAACTAGAATAACGAATAGAAAACAATTACTCTAAGCAAACAATTTTGAACGAATTGAGTTCCAAAGCTTAATAAAATGATATTTTCAGTATAAGCGTTGTTTATAATATAAAAATGACTACATTTTAGGACCCAACTATTTACAAATTCTGCTTTCAGTTTTAGGCCCATGAAGCGAAAGAAAATAATTTAGATGATAGTCTGAAAACAGATGACAGGCTGAAAGTCAGTTTGTGTGTGTGTACCGCCAAATGATTTCTTTATAATTTTTTTAAGAAACTTTTCCCAAAGATTCTATGAAAAGTTCTCAGCCATTGCTTGAGAAATTCCTTCTGGCGTTTCTTTAGGTATTCTTCAGGAGTTTTTAGCCATTCCTCCAGCGATTCTTTCAGCAGTTTCTTCTGGCAGTTCATTGGCTGTTCTGTTAAACTTTCTTGTGATGACATTTATGGTGGAATCCCTGAACTTATGAAGTTTTGTGATTGTAAAGGAATCCCTGGAAGACACTGAAAGAACTAAAATTGCGGAAATAATTCTTGGAAAAAACGCTGATTTATTGAAGAAATTTAAGATGTTTGCACGAGTTTCATAATTTCGTGTATTCAATTCTTCACGTTAAATATTCTGCAACGGGTTTTGTAGAATTATTTATAAGTTTTGTCTAGAATGTTTGCAAGGATTCTTAGATATAAATCTCTAAACATTTCTTCAAGTATTCCGCTGGAGCAGTGTTTTTTTGAATTTCCTCAATCGATTGCTCCACAAAATTCGACAGAGTTTCCTACAAGGATTTCTATAAAAATATTGTTCTTCTAATTTAGAAATATCTTCATGCATTCAAGCCGAATAGAAGAATGTTCTCGATATTTATTTTTGTTATTCGTAGCATAATATTTTGAAAGTGATTTTTGATTATCTTTAATATCATATAGTCGTTCGAAAACCAATATATCGACATGGAATTTTCATAGGGGCCAAGCATCGGTGTCAGTTCTCATTTGATAATTATCAAATTACTTGCCACTTTTTGGTTCTTTGTGCAAGCTATACATGCAAGAAGCTGCCACTGGAACAGTTGATGCAAGATATTTATAGTTACTTATCATGCAGCCTCAAATGATCCAAGGAATTCCAGACGATACAAAATATCTTGGATTTGAAGCATTTTTCTACATCGATCTGCCACCAAATGGCTATCGTTCTAGTCAGTTGTCAACAGGAACTGCATCGTGTGTTGAACCCAAGAAGCTGTACACTTTGAAGGAGTTCAATTCAATTTCTAAACAATATCCGTACTTTTACGAAAAATATGAGATACACGCCATCGAAGATCATGACTTGGAAACTTGTTGGAAAAAACTGCTGTGTTTCAAACAAGCAGATGGGAAGCTGGCTTTTATCTTGCTTAGAAAGTTCATTGCGAACTTTCTACTATCTGAATAAGACCATCTAAATTCGAATGTTTGAAGCAAGGTTCTTGCCAAGATTTTCTGCTGTTAAACACAGATTAAAAAGATTTTTGGTGAAAATTAAAGATGGGAACGAAAAATGTTGTGGCAACTCTGGTCGCTAAAAACTTACAAGAATGATCCACACGCAAAAAAACCGCAGTAGAAACTACCATTTCGAGGGTCAAATTGGGCGCAAACATCAAAAATTTTCACCTGACTATAAATGCGTTTGATTTTACCATGCCTGCGATTGTAGTCAACCATAGTAGAGTTGGTATCAACATAAGGTCTGTCAAAAATACCACAAACGTTTAAGGTTTGAAGATAAACGTAGTAAATTTGACTGAAATTTCATGGTAGTTTTAAAGATAGGCGTAGTCGGGTAAAATGGTAGTTTCTATTACAAGATTTTTTTTTTGTGCAAGAAAATTTATAGAAGGTAAATCAATTGACACACTCTAAAATTTCACAGATCGTTATAGATGAACACGCTAAGAAAGGAATACCTAGAGCTCGATGATAATAACCCGCATAACGAAAAACGATTTGCTATATATTCAAAACTATATTTCGAATGTAAGGTATATTATCACATTTTATGTTATTGTTATCTAACAGTTTAATCTCATTTTCACCATACAAACTCTACATTAACATATATTGTTAATGTTTGCCACATTGTCATTGAAAAGTTTTTTATTGTCTGCACTCGGTCTGGATTATATACCAACTATTTGGCATAGAGTACAGCAACAATTTTGTTCGTGAAAATTGCCATTTTTTTATGGTGACCTAACTTAACCGCTTATTCAGCATATTGTTATTTGGCCTTTTACCATCTGACATATTGTTAATGTTGTTAAACTGTATAGGAGATTGTTAGTTTATAGTTGTCAACTATAAGGGTAAATGTTGTAAGAACAACGGAAACGGTCGTCAACAACAAGGGAAAGGGTCCAGGCATGGTTTGTGATTAGGCGGTTAAGTTAGGTTACTATAAAAAAAATGGCAATTTCCACGAGCAAAATTTTTGCTGTACTCTATGCCAAATAGTTGGTATATAATCCAGACCGAGTGCAGACAATAAAAAAACCTTTCAATGACAATGTGGCATACATTAACAATATGTTTTAATGTAGAGGTTGTATGGTGAAAATGAGAATCAACTATTCGATAACAATAACATGAAATGTGATAATATATCTTACATTCGAAATATAGTTTTGACTATATAGCAAATTGCTTTCCGTTATGCGGGTGTATCCTCATTTTTGATTATAGAAAAATGACAAACAGTATGAGCTCTTTTCTTATGTTCTACATTGGAGTTAGTATGAACGACTGATGAAATGGTTCAAATATCCTTTTCTTAAAATATCCGATGGATCCGAGTGCCATTTTTACGGTTTTGTGTCCGCTGATCTCTTATTATAGTATTTCTAGCTATCCTTGTTTTCTTAAAGTTCCATAAATCAAGATGTTTTTCGTTGGATTACCTTTACTTTGGTTTAGGTTTACTTTTGCTGGTATTTTTAATGATATTCCCTCAATTTTAAACATTTTTCACAACGAAAAGCTTTAATTAAAACAAATGTCAACATCAAAGTTGTGTTTTTATTCACTTGGACTGGGAGAAAGTATTATTCGTTATTGTATCATGATTGAAACTCTCATATAATATTACTATACTGAAACGATATCTATTATCTTTTTATATCGTATTTATTATTAAATTATGCTAACGAATACCGTAATGGTTGAAAGAAATATTTTATGATATACCAGAATTGAACGATACCACCTAAAGTAAAACTGCACAAAAAATATTATTCAAAAATTAGTTACTGTATAATACACCGGAAAGTTTGTTCGAGAAAAAGTCATTTTTTGTATGGTAACAATACGTAACAACCTATTAGTGTTATGGTAAGAGCTTGATTTACCACAACATATATTATCGATATGGTACACTTTATCTTCAGTTTATAATTGTTGAAAGATAACTTGAATAATTATGAAACGATAAATGGTATAATACCTTCAAAATACTTTTTTTATTCGGGTCACCTTCAGCCAACGAAAGAACAAGTTTTCCTTGTCGCCAGCTAACGACGCACTTCAGGCAATAAACATTATTTGGTCAAAAAAATCAAAGTTGGTCTATTTTAGCTAGTTCTATTGAAGTTTCGTTGATACAAATCAGGTATAAAGTTGATTTGAAAATAGACCGCCGCTGAAGATGCCCTAAGATAACATGAGTGTCCTGAGTTTGATCTACTATTGAAGAACCTTAATATAAAATTACATTAAACGAACAATATCACAAATCCTCCAACCATTTCTTTAATGTTTTGGATGATACCCCAAATAGGTCGGTTAGAAAAATAACCATGCGAAATTGATTAGGGAAACTAAGTCGGAAGGATTGATATAACATTATTGCTACCCGCACTGTTTCACGCTTCGGTTTGGGACAATATTTACAAACAAATATCGGCCGCAACTTGGCTAAACCTAGCCAGAAGTTGCCACGCCAGTCAAACACAAAGCAAACGGAGAAAAAGCAGCCGGTCAGTCGTTAATACACCACAAACAAACATGCCTGTCCATGTCGTAGTGGCAATAAAATCCCAAAGCAATTTCGTGAAATCCAGATTGATCCGGATACCGGTATGCGAACCACTCACCACACGCATACTCTGATTAGGAATTTTTATTTTTGATTTCTTTTTCCACCCGGCATCGCTTTCCGACTAAAAAACAATGTTGTTGGTGTGCGTTCGTCATTCTACACACATGCGCATCGAGTCAAAACATAAATATTGCATAAGTTGGATACGCAAGTCATCCTGCACGTAGATCTTGATTCGGTGTGAAAATATGATGAATTTGTTTAAAAAATGATTATTTTTTAATTAGGTTGGAAATAATGTACTCTCAATATAATCGTATGTCATCAATATCATTGACCACATTGAGATGTGTGATGATCGCTTGTATTATAGAAGAAATTTTGAATTCGGAAAGTGAGGTTAAACATCGTAGTTTCTTAAACTGACCATTATCATAACTTTCTGGCTATTTTTAAACTGTGTGGAATTGGTCAGTAACGTCATTATCGACGATTTTCTGCTCTATTGATCGCCAATTACTTTGCTTAGACAGCTCAAAAAATCATTTTTTACGAGTGGCGTCTTCGACGCGTAACCTGGTTTCATCAAATAATGTCAGGAAAACCAAGCTGCGTCAACATCCGGATACTTGTTTCATAAATCCGGACACTTTTCAAAGTTGTTTACCTTAGTTTACCATGTAGTTTTCAGTACGTAAATTTTAACATTAGCTTATGTTATCGTTAACAATTAAATCAATTAAAAATGTTCAGATTTATTGACTATCTGGATGTTAATGCAGCACGGTTAATTAAATTTTGGAATGTTTTTTTTTGCTTTCTTTAAAACGGTACTCCAGTGCACGATGCATCTAGAAGTGAAGGATGCTAGAATCCAAAAATGGCCGCCATCAAGGCTGATATGCATCACCACTTCGCATGTTTAATGCTTGAAATCTCAGAAGCCATTGAAGTTTCGTGCAAGATGCTGTATGCTTTAGTGCAGCAAACATTTGATTAAAGTTACGTATGTGACATCTTTGTGTATACGTAGATATTTGCTTTCTATAATTCAAAATTCCTATATCAATTTAAATATCAGTTTTCTAGCCAAATTAATCTTCAATCCATTGCAACGCCTACTGAGCCCATACATAAATATGAGTGAAAAATGGTTTTATAGGTGTCTCCATTTGAATATCCAATTTGCAAATTGGAATCCATGGTGTCAGAGGACAACATGCCCAAACAACTAATTCCCCGCAACAGCAACCATAGATCAGAATAGTAAACATGTCTGAGCATGCAGTGGCTAATTGTTTTTCGAAGTGTCACTTATCATCGTATCCGTTGCTAACCCCGCGTCTGCTGGCTTTTACCATTTATCAGGGAAATTTATCTTCTTTTTAGCATACTGTTAATTGGCCGAGGAAACTTCAAATGCGGTTGTCGGAAATAGACAGGTAAATAAGGTGACTAATAATTCACTGTTTACCTGGCGGTCGCAGTTTTACGGCTTGCAACCAGTGATGCCAGTAAATGCCGTATTTGTACACCAAAAAAATCTACTTAGTTTTAGCAACTGTTCGATAAGCTCATATACGGGATATATTACGGAGCATCGGAGCAAACATGGCAGCTTTGTTTTGTAAACAAAAAATCGTTATATTTGGCATCGCTGTTTTCAACACCTCATGTCAAATAATAGGATCAAATAGGTGTTAACGAAACCGAAACATTTTTAACGAACACTTGTGTTGGTTTGTTCGCATGATAGCTATTTCTGTTATTGAAAACAAAAAGATGGACGTGCTGATCTTTTTTAAATGATTTGCTCTAATTCGAGTATTGATGATTGTTTGATGGTGACGTACAACACTGTTATCATTTTATCATTATTTTATAAAGAAGAGTGTATCACATGCGATAATTGGTGGTCTAGAATAGATTAGACAACAGCATTACTTTTTCGTAACAATATCACCTAAATAAGTGGCTATAAAATCACATGCCAAACAAATGTTCGGTCCAAGTCCTGGAGTGTCAGATATCATATATCATTCAACACAGCTCAATGAGATTGTAAGTTGTCGATGTATTTTTAACCCTCTTTGATTCACAACTGTATCTCGCTCATATTGGACAATCTATTATTAGATAGCCAACACAGGGTGCGGCAGGAAAAATGCGAAAATGTTTAATCATTTTCAGTTATCCTTGTTAGGTCCTTTTAAAAAAAATTACTCGTTGTGTTCTTCATTTTTATTAATGATATCCTCAAGACGACGCCGGAAACTAGAACACGCCTTTCAAACGTGGTCCTCCGACATAGACTGCCATGCGCGTGGCAACGTTTGCATTAAAAAAATCGATTTCTTTTCGGATGGTGAGTGTGATAAGAAAAGCTAAGACAGATAATTGCTTTTGATAAATTTCCCATGGAAGGTAATTATTTAAGCTTACTTGCAAAAAAAAACTACGCCCTTGCAAGCGGCATTCCGGCAGTTAACCGGAACATTTGCAATGGCGGACGAAAACATGCGTGTAGGCATGTTTTTGAGTTCTTTCTTCTTTTTTTTTATCAATTCCTCCTCAGTGTTTGCGACAAAATTGTTGGAGTAGATCTTACGCTTCAGGTTGGCCCAGACATTCTCGATGGGACGCAGCTGGAGGACGTTGGGCGGGTTCGCCGACTTGGGTACCACATCGATATTCAGTCGCTCCATCTCCCCCAACGATCGCCAGATCCGGCCAGAACATCGCGTCTTCGCCCTTATGGTATTTCTTGATGAACGACGCAACTTCCAGCATTCGTACTATAAATTTCACAGCCAGTCCGGAGCGAAAGAAGAGCGGCTTTGACATTCCCTTCTCGCTGATTGTCAACCACACCAGCACCTTCTTGGGGAACTTGGTGTGTGAAATGAACTTCACCTCGGAGTTCACTTCCTTCGTGCGGGAAGTAAAATACGAAGTGCCAGCCGTCGCCATCCAGGGTGAGATAGATCTCGTCGTCCATCACCACCGCCACGTCTTATTCAGTCACTGCCGCTACGTCATTGCCTGCAGCTCCGAAACCAGTGGATGTGACTTTCGCTTCCTGACATGTATGTTCATGTTTGCCAGGTACTTTTTCACGATGTAGCCACTTTTCCCTCGGTCTTCCTCTTCATCATCCTTTGGAGCTTCTTGTCGCTCAGGGTCGTCGGCCGTCCGGAACCGGGCTTTCTTTCGATGCTCTGATGGTTGTCTGATAGTCCCAAGATGTTGTATATGCCAGAACGGACGTATCCGGCGTCCACAAAGTGCCGCACGATGTCCGTTTTCGACGCGGCGGGGTGCCGCTTTTTGAACGCGCACATTTCGGAACGGAGTTGCTTCACTGTTTTTTCCATCACGGTTAGAGTTCGACTGATAGAGCTGTCAAATTTTGTCCGCTGACTCATGGTCTACTATGATTGATGCTGCATGGGTAGTTTCTTCAGTGCGGATGAAGGTAAACCCGTAAAAAATCGGCAATTTTTGTCCATTATTTTAAATGCAACCATTATGACAGACTTCAGGGTCTTCACACTAGGGTTAGATGTTTTGCAGGCTTGCGCTTCAACATATCTAACGGGATAAGGTCCGGACTGCAAGGGGGCACAAATTTTCTGACCAATGCTTCATGTTTTCCATCAGCCATCGTTGGGTTCGATTTTAGGTGGGGCATGGTGCTAATCATGTTGTAGGGCAATGGTAGTGATCCTCAGAGCAGTTGACATTCACCCAAGAAAGTACTTGGTCAATACACCAGCATCAATGAAAACAGGCGGCGTTTTCAAAACGATTGGACGCCACCAAGCCGTACGTCATGACACCAGCCGGATGTTCGATGTGGAACTTAATCTTCTCCGGAACGTCCCCAAGTTTCACACAGCATCGATGCTGAATAGCTTTTCGTCGGAGAAGAGGATTATGATTTTTTTTTGCGTTCTTCAACAAATAAAACAACCTCTTCGCACGAATCACTCATATTTCTTTTGAAAGTCATTAACACCGTCTTCAACTCGAGGTCGTACAGACTGAACACATTGAACATATAGCGAATTCCAACCTAACACCCGGTGGACCAGTATGTACCAGTTATGAGAAAAGTTCCACAGCCTGGAGCGAAATCGAACCCTCACTTAATGGCAATCGCCTGAAAGACGGGTGACGCCACTAAACGCTTTTCGGGAGAAATGCTTCGCATTTTTTTACTTTGTTTACGTAAGCAGTATGTGAGATTCATGACATATTTTCCTGAATTCTTACGTAGATTATCAAAGCTAAATTCCGGATTTCATTACGGTAACTTACCTTACCAACCAGACCAAGGCCGGTGTGGTACACAGAAGTTGTCTTCATTGTAATCGGTGCATGGCTGTTCCTCGCCAGCCTCGCTGTCTGCGGAGAGTTGCGCGCCTCTTCTTCTTGTACTCGTCGGTTCGTTTTCGAGAACCATTTGAACAGGGCTGTCGTCCGACATTCTTACGACATGCCCAGACGATCGTAGTCGTCCAATTTTAGCAATGTGTACGATGGGAGGTTCTCCCAGCAACTGATGCAATTCGTGGTTCATTCGCCTCCTCCACGTTCCGCCTTCCATCTGCACTCCACCGTAGATCATACACAGCACCTTTCGTTTAAAGACGCCAAGGGCGTGTTTGTCCTCCACTAGCAATGTCCATGTTCCGTGGCCGTAGAGAACAACCGGTCTAATTAATGTCTTGTAGATTATCAAAGCAAAATTCTGGATTTCGTTCCGATAAATGGTACATTAATACAATTGTGAGCGGTTGGATAATCACGAAGAAAACGATTTTTTTTGGCTAAGGAAGTACTAGCACACCGGTCTCAAGCGGTTCTTCGACCTTCAACAGTGAACCAATTTCAAATCGCTAGTTTCATATTGATTGTACCAACAATGAATCTTTTTAGTTTGTTTTTATTTTTTATTTTTTTATTTATTTTTTTCCGTCGGCCTATTTTTTCACATGGTGACAATTACCGACGCCAGGAAGACGACTCCACCACCTGGACCCTACCTAACGACTCATGAATATGAGCCGGGACCAGCGGCTTTACTTCCCTTGCGAAGGAAGACGTGACCAGATTTTTTCGCCTCAGAAAAACCACCGACGTCGACTGGGATTGAACCCAGACCCACTGGGGTGCCAAGTAGCAGTCACGCTTACCACTACACCACCGACGCCGGCTTTTAATTTGTTATTGTTTTTTAGCTGCCAACCAATCATATGAAAAATAAATGTAATTATTGCCAAACTAAAATTAATGTCATTTGATTTCTTTAAATCCCTCAAAAACTGAAGATTACTAATGGAAATATATACGTGTATTTGATTTTGCGACTGTAACAACTGCGCGGAAGTGTTGCATTTGTAACTATTTATCTCAGGGACCTGACGGGCAGCTATTGTGCTGTAGCCAACATCTCTAACATCAAAATGTCAAAAGATTCATTATTGGGGTTCATACCCGTAGTAACAAACGTCAGACGGGCCTTATTCAAATAAGGCCCACGACATGTTGCATACTGTCAAACGCAAGTAAATGGGATAGGGTTGCCAGGCCCCTGATTTATCTCGAACTATCTAATCAGGAAAATGTTGTACCGCCTCTGATTATGCGTTATTAAATATTTCAAAAAGAAAGGCCATTTTGTGAATTTTTGATTGTTTGACTTTTGCTGTTTTCAAGATAATCCAAGACCAACAAATATATCAAGAATCAAGAAAATGCACCATGCTTTTACGGGTTGCAACTTTGGGGATCATCATCGGAATAGAGCATGTTCTACTACTAACTTCGCTACCAATACGAGAGAGTAGAGATAATCAACCGGTTGTTACGAAAAGCATTTTTGGGAAGAGTTATGATAATGGAACGATCATGGAATCGTTGAACCTACATTTAATCGATGAAGCCGGAAATCTTGAACTGCATCAGTGAATGAAACAATTAAGAAATCAGAGGAAGGATCAACTCGACGAGTTAACGGTGGGTTTGAAACGGAACTTTTATGGAAGTACGAACACATTTACAGGGTGGCCACACAATTTTAATTTACCAATTCCCGCATATTTGCCTTATTTTCCCGACTGGGAAAAGAAGTTAATATAAATTGGATGAATAGATATTTTAGAAGTTTTTGAGGAAATAATTCAATCTGAATGTCTGACTTGTTTCATTTAGGAGCTGCAAATCGGACTTCTTGCGTATTGCATAACCTGCTATGGTAAACGAGAACAAAAATCGCTTTATATAAGTCATTGATCTTTCAAGTTTCTAGAAGCATAAACATCGAAGTATGCATAGTAAAGCATTCGAGGTTTTTGAGTACAAAATGATGCACGGGCTTTGCCTGCCTAACTTCGTGATTTCAACGTCGTGGACAGTTCGTAGACAACTCTCTGAGCTACCAAACTCTTTTCAGATTAGTTCACCACCAGATACTTTCCGTTTATTGAAAATCCTTCCGTCCATCGTCGCATTTTGGTGCAGGTTGAGAAACTTTTAAACAAATGTTGTCAAATATGGCAGCTCCTTCTTGGAATGGCGAATCAGTTCTAGGACAGATTTAGAGATTTGTTGTGTAGCTGCTTCAAAAAACCACAGTAAAAAGATTAATTGTCGTTGCGGAATGCCAATTCTCTCCCTTTCTAGATTGCCGATGTAGAGGCATACCCGATTTTCCCATTAAAGGCTTGGTAATCATTCTTGTCCAAGTCGGTATAGATTTGAAATTTAATCATCAGTTCGTGCTTACCTTGAGCAATCTGATAAAGTTCGATTCGTATTCATTCATAACAATCGAGATTTATCAATTTGAATTAGCAAGGTGAGCTTGCGAGAGCGAGATAAAAGATAGGAAAAAATACATGCAGCAGCGATTCACCTTAAGGGCTGGCAGAAATTGTTATCCGTTAATTCTATTTCAATTAATGATTTGGCTTTGACTGTCAGACACTCGTGGTTAACAGTCTTCTCCACGGCAGCTCTAACTAGTCCCGTCAAATTGTCATAAAAAAACGAAGCCATAAGACATTTGGTCTGGGAAACGACCATTGTTGCAGACGTGATGACAAAATTCAGCTTTGGCCCCAGCATCTTATCGTCTGCCCCATAAACCACAACAGCGAACACTTTTAATCAGAATACCGACGAAAATCTCCGTTTGAAGTTCGGATGACTTTCCTTCAGCTTTCTTTCTACCTGTTTCCTGACTTTGTCCACAAATATTCTCAAATGGAGCATCATTTTCTAAGATCTTCTAAGCGGTACATTCTTGTACAGGCTGACCGAAGGCAGCCAAAAATGATCTACGTGCCAATCTCTCCTTGAAAGAATTGTGTACGACGTGCAAGCCGCAGCTAACGATGTTGAGGACTTCAAAACCAGGACTGGCTCCCAGATCCCTGACTTCCTCAGTTAATGCTTTGAACGCCAGGCCGTCCAATTTGCTGGATTTGCAGGAAAAACACTGTTTCATTCCGGTAATGAGATAGTTTGACCGACTAGATGACAAGACCGCTACTCAAATCATTTCCTTCGTTCCATCTGACAAAAATTCCCGATGGCTTTTGAAATTCCCGACTTTTTCCCGCTTATTTCCCGATGATTTTGGATTCCCGCATTTCCCAATTTTTCCGAGTCTGTTGCCACACTGGATTTACTTTCTCGACAGTTACCCAACGGCTTTGCGATGATCGAACGCATTCAAAAGAGGCGTCTGAATAAAAAAATCTATTTTCAAAAAGAATGTGAAAGAGCAAATAGCGAAATACGAGAAGAAAGAATGTTTACATCGAATTAAACGCCAGACGTCAGTCAATGGAACCAAGTCCTTTGGCGCCCGTTGGCGTTGTACAGAATCCGAACAAACCGTCCAAGTTGTGGCTTATATGGAATTCCAAGGTTCGTGGATACGGCAGAGGAAGCTGTTATTCACCTCGCCAATCACACCAAGGCCGGGGTGGCCTCTGTTGTGTACAGAAGTTGACTCAATTCTATTCGGTCTAGGCTGCATTTCACCAGTCTCGCAGCCCGCAGGTCGCTTTCTACTTGATCGATCCACCTCACTCGATGCGCGCCTCGTTTTCTTGTGCCTGTCGGTTTGTTTTCGAGAATCATTTTAACTGACTATCGTTCTACATTCATACAACATGCTCAGCCCACCGTAGTCGACCGATATTTGCGGTGTGTAAGATGGAAGGTTGTTCCAGTAATTGATGCAATTCCTGGTTCATTTGAGGAAGCTGTTACATGAATCAAAAATGAAGCACTCACTCTCATGCCGAATTTGAAATTCGTAATTTCTGTTCCAACTGATGAAAATCGACCGCCGCAGAAAGTTCCTGCAGAAGAACTAGTCCGGAGGACGTTTTCAAAATGTTAATTGTCTGTTCAAAAACACCAACCAAACGACAGATTCTGCGTACGGCCATTTCCTTGTTTGATTTACTAGGACTGATTGCGCATTTGATTGTACGCAGGCAAATTCTCATGCAGCAGATTTGGAGATCCGGTATGGATTGGGATGAACCGACTCCTCGACTTTAAGAAAACTGATGTCATTGGTTCGTTGGTGATATTGGACGAAGTGGCAGTGCCACGCTGCTTCTCTAAGGACGTGAGCAGTTCTACTCTGGAAAATGCAGAAGCTCATTTGTGCGTAGACGCGAGTGAAATAGCCTGTGCTGTTGTTCGTTTTGTCGACAACGGAAGACCTCGGTGTGCACCAGTAGTAGCAAAAAATGAAGGTTGTGCCACTAAAACCTCGATTCTGCGTTTAGAAGCAGTACAAGAATCTCTGGATATCCAAATCAGCGAGCGCTATCTCTGATCCGACACGTTAATTGTACTTTGTTGGTTACGATCCGATAGCCGACGATACCACCAATTCGTGGCGTTTCGAGTGGGAGAGATTCTCAAATCGACTAGCGTGAATGAACCGCACCATGTACCATCCAAACTAAATGTTGCTTATGTGGCCATGAAAAAACGATCTCAAAACGTAAACTGTCCAATCCTAACAATCCAGCATCGATTGCGAAGTCCAGTCCAGTTTATCGGCTATTAAATTTCTTGGACCAGGTTTTCATCTCAGAAGATATAAAATATCAACGGTTCCTGCGAGAAAATAGAGAGACAGTCTGATATGAGATGCGCCTAGGGTTCTGTATTCCAGGTTCGCGAAACTTGATCAAGCAAGCGTCAAACTAGTGCATAAAATGCCGCGTGAAGAAGGCTGTTCTACAACCACCCATGACAGGTCCTCTTCCTGCTGCGGGCTTGTCCGTTCCAATAACTACTTTGGATCGATAATGGTGGGTGGCGCTACTAACGTGTCTTACAATACGTATAATTGCTACCTAGTCTCTGAACCCTGCCATGCATAATGACAATAAGCAGATTCTTGGCTCGCCATGGATCAGCTGATGAATTCTACAGTGACAATGGCACAAACTTTGTAGGAGCTAGTAATCTGTTGGCGAGGGAGCTCAAGGATATCCACGAACAGTGTGCGATTAAGCTCACCAATTCTACGACCACCTGGGAGTTTAATGCACTATTAGTCCTCCTCATGGGTGAATCGTGAGAGCGTAAAAACAGTTATACAAGCGAGCGCAGATCATCCACATCAACCAAGGGACGAATTTCTACAGATCGTTGATGCAGTGGCATCCAGCAACATCAACGAATTCAGTCAGTGGCAGCTTGAGGGATAGTTGGAGTCCTGCACAGTATTTCAGTGGAATAGTTCTGGTGTAGATGGGTTCGCGATTATCTATCCAGTTATAATCTAGTTCTAACTATAAGTGACAAGGGCCTGTTTCTAAACCACGTAGTCTCATTTTTGAAAATCTCATACTTTTCTCCATAATTTTTTTTTAAATTTCTATATGTAGCGTAGACCTTGTTCAAAGTATTAGCTTCCGGATTAGCTTCCCTAATCAAACTTTCCTTGTTAACTTCCTTGAACTGAGCAAAAGTTTTTGTAACTAACAGGCTGCCGTTGAAATAAACTAAATTACAATTACAAAGTATCATAATGGACTCATTTGGATATGGCGCCATTTGGAAAGTATGAAGAATGAACCTTGAGGCCAACAGCAAAATACCCAGTTATTTGGTAAAACATTGTAATTGAAATGAGATTAGTCTTGCATCAACAAGAGTAATCCACTTCCATCTTACCGTATGCCAACCGACGGAGTGGCTATTCTTCTATATAAGCTCCATTTTTTCTACAAATTTAATAATATGATCAATTTATAATTTTTTGCTAGCCTAAAGAATTTTAACATCATTAAATAGTTGCGTTCCAACATACCTTACGCTGCTTATCAGAAGATTCGGTTGACGTCATCGAACACTGATTCCTTATGTTGCCAATGCCATTCGCACCGATAACAGCTGATCTCCAACCGGTAGAATTTCTTCCAGGGCTAGCGCGTGAAAGCAGTTCTTCATACTCAACCCAACGGTTACACTTCCGCACAGTTCCGAGTGTAGTTTGTGTAAGTCGCAACATTTTGTCAGATTTGACCAACAACAAGCAGTAAGGAGTTCACTTTTCCAACACGACGAATCAATCCAACATGTTTTGATTTCCACGGCTGCGGTCTGCGGTGTCGATGTTAATGATGATGATTGCGTCGCGAATTCGAGCTGCGGTCCGCTTTCGATGAGTGGCACCTGTTGCGAAAAGGGGTTGATAAAAAAAATGAGTGTGCTTAAGAGAAACGTCAAATGACACACGCTAAGATGAGAAAACCTAAAATTAGGTGTTTATATTACCTAAAATTAGGTATTGTTGACAATACCTAAAATATCGGTAAAATTAAACGATAATAAACAGTAATTTTTACTGACAATTCGGTAATGTTCACTTTCAAATATTATACGTTATTATTTACCTAATATTGAATAAATTTTACTTGATTGAAGCAAAGCGGCCGCTATATTTTCCGAAGTGAAAAGTAATTAATTTTTCTTATTAATCACTCCATTTATAAGAATCTCATTTCCAAATCTTGAAGCAATAACTTTGCATTCTCTTTTTATTCTAGCACCGAAGGATCCTCGTGGGCCAACAAAAATTTGGTACAGAACGATAGCAATTTGGCATCAACATTGGGTCGATGCAGAAAAATATCTCTGTAGTGGAGGAATCTTGGAACGTAATGCAAAAGTGAGGTTAAACGTCGTCGATGGCGCTTTGCATAATTATTTTTTGAGCTTTTAAGCAAAGTAATTGGAGATTAACAGGACGGAAAATTGTCGATAATGACTAAACTGACCAATTCCATACAGTTTAAAAATAGCCAGAAAGTTATTATCAATTTCAGTTCTAGATACTTCGATGTTTAACCTTACTTAAGCTTTACCTGATTCATCCGTACTCTATTGCTACTTTTTCTTAATACAAATGAAATCTGTCTATGCATATGAACATTTATTTCTCCTTGAGATGCAATATTGGTTAAACTAATCCGAATAGATACATTTTTAGATTGCATGTCTTTTTTGAAGCATTCTGTAAAATAAAACTACGAATAAATACCCAATTTTGAGTAGAAAATAACGATAAACAATCAGTAATATTTAACGTTTATCTTCCTTTAATACTATTATCAATATTAGAGTAATCTGTGTTTACGCATAATTTAGGTATGTGCACTTTTGAGCGATTATCGGTACTTTTTAACGATCTTTAGGTATTCTGATCTTAGCGTGCAGGGTGAGTTCCAGTGTGAGAAAGAGCGTGAGAACGAGTTATTTTTAGCATTGTAAACTGAACTTTCAAGTATTGCGTACATGCACGGAAAAAAAACTATACATCATACAACAAATCACTTTTAAATAAAATAATCTCATTTGAATTTTTTAGAAGCATTTCCAAATTTTCGTCCTATACTTTAACATGGTAGCTGTCATATTTATCACAATTCGGTGTCTTTTTCTTGCTATCAACCTGGCTTTGTCCATTATTAATATAATAATAGATATGGTCATTTTGTCATTATATCAAAAGGTTTTTTTTTGAGGCAGCAATACTTTCTAGTTGAAACGACAACAAAAATGTTTTAAATCATTAAAATGTTATTTATTTGTCTTTTGCTAACACTCAGCCTAATAATTTTAAGAATTTCATAAGGTTGGACTTATGAACGATGCTATGGAATTTTATAAGGCTGACTTATGAATGGATTTTGTTTCACATGACGTTGTTCTTGTACGCCTTTAAGCTATCCTTATTACAAGTGTTGATATATACTAGAGGGCAAGTCACTGAACCCATAACTTCATCGTTCAAGGCACGAATCAAGCACGCAAAGAAATCACTCTGCTTTGAATCAACAATTCAAAACAAAGTTTCTATTTGTTTCAATTCATCAAAAAGTTCCAAATCAATACAACATTCAATTCAAATCAAACCAATCAATTTATTTCAAGTAATCACCACTGTGTGATTCAGAACAATCACATTTATTTTTAAACTCAAATGATTAATTTATGGCTTGAACAAAGTATATTTTCACCCTGAGAAATCACTCTGCTTTAAATCAACAAAATTTTTTGTTGGTATTCAATGCAAGCTTTCTGTTTGATTCAATTCATTAAAAAGTTCCAAATCAATTCAAAATTCCATTCAAATCAAACCAATATTTTTTTCAAAGTAATCACTGCTGTGTCATATTAATTTTAATTATATTTTATTTAAAACAACCACATCTATCGTTTAGCTCAAATGTTTAATTAATTGTTTGAACAAAATAATTTGTTGCTTTTCAATACAAGGTTTCTATTTGTTTCAATTAATACAAAAGTACTTAATCTATTCAAAATTTCATTCAAATCAAACCAATGAAATTATTTAAAGTAATCACCGCTGTGTGATATTAATTGTAATAATATTTGATTTATAGTAATCGCATTTATTTTTAAACTCAATCGATTAATTTATTGTTTAAACAAAATATTGTTTCACCCTAAAAATCACTCTGTTTCGAATCAACCAAATATGTTGCTGCTATTTAATACAAGGTTTCTATTTGTTTCAAGTCATAAATAAGTTCCAAATCAATTCAGAATTCAATTCAAATTAAACCAATCAAATTATTTAAAATAATCACCGCTGTGTGATATTCGTTTAAATAATATTTGAATTATAACAATCAAATTTATTTTAAACTTCGTTTTAAACTAAAATGGTTCATTTATTGTTTTAATTAATTATTTGTATGAGCACACATTCCATAGCAGCCATATTGCTGCCTCTGCCTCGGTTTTTCTAATGTAAGTTTAAACATTATTATTTAGTTATTCTCTTTGCAGATGACTGCCAAAACAGCACAATTTCCGATGGAAGACGATTTCGAAAATAAGCTGCCACTATGACCGCCTCTCCCCAATAGTTCTTCCCGAGTCCTGCATCCAACCACATGCACGATACCAGCTCCTGCAAAGTCCGATTTATGCTTTCCAACGCGCATTTCGCCTTGGGGAATATGGTGCGGTAATTTTTTTTTTAAAACAATATAACACGACTCTCAGTTTTATAAAGCATGAAGTTTTATTTCAATCAAACGGTTTTATTGTATTAGTTTATCGATGTTTATTATTTTAACAAATGCGTTTAGTTGGTTTAACAAAACATTTAGTTTTGAGCAATAAAACACGATGTTCAATTCTATAAAACGTGAAGCTTTATTTCAACTCAAAGTTTTTGTTGAATTAGTTCAGCAGTTTTATTGGTCAATATTTATACCAAAAATTTAGTTGAATTGATTCCTATTTTGTATTCGTATAACTACGTATTTTTTGCGTGAGGTTGCTCTATATTCTAATATTTTTCTACATCATTATATTTCAATAGATAAATTTATGAAATTCATACTGATTTCTTATAGCAAACAATCATAATGCAATCTTATGAATATTTATGGAACGGAAAATATTTACAATGCTGAAATTTAACAACTAACTCCGTCGTGAACTAACGCAGGAATGCAGATTGAGTATAGATTTTTCTAACTTTGATCAACGATTGTTTTAATGTTTGTTTTGCTGTCCCAAGTAACATTTTTAATTAGATAAACGCTTCATAGGCAATACGTATACAACTTAAAACTGAGTAATGGTTAAGTAGTGGTTGCACAAGCGCCCAGCCAATATTTTCACAAGCATATTTGGCGAATCTACCCAGCTTCATGAAAATGAAAAAAATGTCAAGCAGAATATGTTATCGGTTTATAGCCTATGAAGCTTTTATCCAAAAATTATACAACTTATTACGTAACTGTTCTTTTGAAACGCATATTCAGCATATTTATTTGTTCATCGCAATTTCTATTTTTAGAACTGTGGCAAACAGCTTTTTATTGGTAGTCTTAACACGTTG
Source organism: Aedes japonicus (assembly GCA_034211315.2). Taxonomy (NCBI): domain Eukaryota; kingdom Metazoa; phylum Arthropoda; class Insecta; order Diptera; family Culicidae; genus Aedes; species Aedes japonicus. The sequence continues at coordinate 273,367 of JASCZW010002188.1, forward strand.
ATATAAACGCTTAAACATAGTCACTATACAGCAATCGAAAAAATATGTATGTCAAACACTGTTTACAACACTCGTGGACGGTATTACGGCAATGGTGTTGTTTTATCGTTGTAATGCGTAATTAACATTTAACTATATGAACTTTGTATTATAATGTTTATATATAGTATATATTTATATATCACTTACCCGTGCACTTACCAGATTTGAACTCTGCACCTTCACCTTAAGAACGGTGACTGTATCCTCAGATCCATATCAGCTGTGAGGAATTCCAATACCCGTATTCAAAGTGTTCAAAACATATTTTATTTCTAATAATGTTGAACAACAATAATTGCTGAAGCTCTTTACGAACAGGTTTGTACTGTTTTGAAAATCAGTGTTACCGAGATTCTTATAATCTAAACATGATCACCATCCAATTTACGTTGTTAGCTGTGCCGCGCTTGGATTCATTTGTTATAATTTTTTTAAACTACATTAATATCAATTTCATTTATACCTGTTGTTATAGATTGCTATATTTATCATTGCTGTATTAATGAATTCCCGGTGGTTAAAAAAAATCCACTCAGACCGGGAATGGAACACCTGATCTTCTGCTCAGTGGAATTTATATTGTTTATTTGAAAGCAATTTTCGACAGCACTGCCAATTGCGCGAATCTCCGAATATGAATTCCTTAAATAAGCGTCATACTTTCTCAGATTTCGTTTTCAATAGTAAGTACCGCTTTTCTTAATTTTTTTAAACATCCTTCGAAATATTTTGAAATCTAAATGCTCTGTTCGATAAAATGGACGGTATTCCTTTTATTTAGTTTGACAGCTAAGACTTAACTCAAGAGCTCAAGCTCAAGAACTCCATATAAATAACTGCATATATGCTCCATACTCTGTGCCGCAACTGCACTCAGGAAATTATCCCTACGATCAGAACTATTAACCAAGCCATAAGAGATCGTATTTAAAGATTATTGTTGCATTGGTCGATAAAAGCATGCCTCTTCTACGCTTTCAATTGACATCACTTATCAAGCCTGTATAGTCTCGTGGGATTGTGGCTCGGCTCTGGATGCCGAGGTTCATGGTTCGCATCCCGATTGCAACTTTTTTTTTATGTGAGAAAAATATTAATACGATCGTCATATGATTTCTTTCCATAAGGGAATCGTATAAAATTTGCAATAATGTCTTCTGGAAAATTTCCATACTATATTCGAATGAAATCTTCTCGATTTGTTCGGTCAGTGTACTTATACAACATTTTATACAGCTATAATCACTAAGCTGTATAGCGACTAAGGTATTTCTAATATAATGGCTTTTGAAAAGCTATTATAAAGCCAACAAATAAAACTGTGTAAGAGAACACAGAATGATAATTCAAAAGCTTAACCGACTAATTTCTTAGCTACATAAACAAGCTGTGTAAATGCAGACAAACATTGTTCGCATAACAGCTTTCTTTTCAAAGTATGCAACCTAAAGCTAAATGTTGTGTTAAAGCTGTGTTACATTAAGCATAAGTACTGCATCGATTTTTTAATTCTGCTTATAGCTTATTCAGCTTCACTTGCTTTTATACAATTATAAAACAGCTTATAAGTTCTTAACTTCGGCTTAGGCAACTAAAAATGTTAGTTGGGGTGCTTATCTTTCATGTTTTTGATAAACTTAAATATCACTTGCCGATGAATGGGTCCAAAATGAATTGTTCAAATAACTTAAAACTAATAATACATTTGTCAGCACATTCACTTCAATTTCAGTAGTAGATTTATTGTAGCCATGTTTTGATTTAATAAATCAAAATAATAAAGTTTTGGCATAATCAAATAATATAAAATTTTGTTGAAACAAAAAAAAAAGTAACAATAATGAAGTACTGTAATTTTGACAATCATATTTTTATTGATCTAACGTTGGTTGTCGATGGAAATCAAAAATAAGTTTTTTTTTGTTTTAATGTTTTTTTTATCTAACTAAACTGTTCTGTGCAAAGGACAGTTGAATTCTCTGCGGCATTGTAAAAATTCAAGACTACTTGTTTTTGACAGCATATTGATCTGGTTATAATGCGAGCCAAAGAAAGAATTAATTTAATCACAAAGAAAAATCCAAATGTGAAAATGTACGAGAAATCTATGATTTTCACAGCGTAATTCCCATTTTAAACATGTACTTGCTTTGATATAATTAAGAAATGAATTCATTGTTGTTTAAGATTTATTGCCAGTTTTCTCAGCCTTTCCCTAGGCCATTCCTCCCCCTTTGGTAAGATTTTTTACATAGAAATCTGAAAAAAATGTATGGTGCTTACAAAACTGCTAAAACCCCCTCCACCTATTTATCCATGCGTAATTAATGCAATGTAAATTTAGGGGAATTCAATGGCTAAAACTTGGTCGATTCACAATTAATTTTAATAACACAACTTCCAACAGATTTAATTCTGAGTAATTAGTCATAGTTATAGTTCCATACATTATATTTGCGTAGTTTCAATTAACGTGGATCAAATAAAGCATTAGCATTAGTATTAGAACGGTTAGACTATTTCACGTTGTTTTATATAAATCATTTACCACCTCTCCCCCTGTTACGGCTTACACACTTAGTTTTTTTTCGCCGAGAATCCAACAGCCGATCATTTTGGCATTTCAATTAACTGAGATTCAGTGAATAAATTACCGAGATTCGGCTAGCAAATTAAAACGTTACCGATACTCAGCAAACAAACAAACATTAAACAGAATCATCAGCAAAAGCGACTGCCGAGTTGATCGGCTGTTGGACATTTTGCCGAGGTAAATTGAGTGTGTATGTCATACTTATAACACGGATTGTCACAAATTCATACCAAATCCACCCAAGCGAGAATGATGGGTGATTTTCTAATCGGAAAAATTCAGAGACCGGCAGTTGAACCCGAATAAAAAATTCTCATAGATTTACAATAGAATATATTGTAACCATACCATAGAATCTATAGCTCTATAGTATTTACGATTAACAGTATTGTTCACAACGATAGGGTGACAATAGGAGTAACTGTTACCACAATAGAATCTAATGTAAATTGAGCCTTCCACAATAGAAAAGGAGGGTTGTTATGTATCTTAACTATAGAAAAAAACATTATTTTCTGAACAAATTTGAGTCAATTACAATTAATTGTATTGTTTCACACTTGTTGAAAATCCTTGCATATAGAGTGAATCGTGATCTATTGTAATGTCAATATGCATTTTTCATTTATCTGATTCACGAACAATAAGATTCACGGTCGGAAATAGATTTTAATCTTATTCTATATTATTGTATTGTAATTGTATAGTTATTTTTATCCGGGAACTCATAACTACTTACAACTGCACCCTTAACGACCCAGCAAGGGCTCTATGGATTTATCCGCGCTCTTTCACTCTCGCGGGAATTGAGTAAAACGTTCAAAACCGTGTATTAGTCTACTCACTTAAAGCAAAAAATGCAAGATCATGCCGAGTCATTTCGATTGTGCATAGATTTCCTAGCTAATTTCCGTATCTTACTACGCATCATCAGTTAGAAAATGCTACCAACGCTTATGAAAGATAAGAACTTCAAATCATTGATGGGTATTTATTTGTCATTCATTAATTTACACTGAAAGTTGATAGATACTTCAACTATCAAGGTCAAACTACATGAGATAGTAGTAGCGAACAGAATTTTTCTTCAAATTATACTAATTGGGTAGTTATGCTCACTCACTTTCAAATGTAACTTCTTTAGCAAAACACCGACCACGACCTAAATAAAAACAGCTGATGTTTTTTTGCACATATACAAACTTGCGCAGAATAAAACAACGCACGTCTTCAGGCGTCTATGCGTGCGCCCTACACGAGTTCTAGAGTAAAACTGAATGAATTGATATTGCACTGGCAAATGTATATGTGGGCAAAATAAAATTGAATATATTTACCGGCGTGTGGCTATATAATCATATTTTTCAATTGATGTGTAGGTACAACCAATTTGAATTCAATCAGTTCAAAATATAAATATTGCGCCTAGATTTAGATTGTGCGCATGTAACACAATGTCAGAGTGGCTCGTTTCCAATGTACATAATGCATTTATGACGCTCCTTACTCTGCTGGTGGGTTCGGTTGTTATTGATGTATGAGTAATAGAGGAAAACTCTCTGGAAACTGCCTTTAAGGTTCAATTCATTTTGACGTACTTTCAAAAACGCAAGAGCAGTTATTTCGACGCATCATTTTAGATTACGAAAAGGTCTCATAATTTCGAATAGAATAACATAAGCGGAAGAGGTTTAAGTGATCTGATCTTGGATCTGTTATGATGCGTCGCCTTAAATAACTACAAGGTCATACCACAGTTGTTATTTTTCACCCTTCAATGATCACCTATGCAAACGATGAGCATTGGTGGCGGTAATGAATGACACGTTAGATCGCCCGCGCATTAGTGTGAGTGTGTGTCCAATCTGACACCCATCGGCAATGGTATTATGGAGGAAATCTGTTTGCAACAATCCCTCAAGTGACCATTGGAAGCAGCTTTAATACGGGAGTTAGAAAGTGATAGCTCTACCATAGACTAACTCTAAGACCACTGGTCCCATACAAAAACGATTTTTTCGGTCCCAAGCTCAATAATGCACCCCTTATAATGAACTCACATGAACACACTCTCAAAATAACACAGCAAATCAAAACAAAGGCGCAAATATGTATAACAAGGTGCTGGCTTCAAGGTGTAATTCGGACCAAGGGGTTCTACAACAGTGAACCAATTTCAAATCGCTAGTTACATATTGATTGTTGGCTCTACTGCACATCCGGCAACCCATTTCAGAATGTCTGGAGAGTCACGCCCATTCCGAGGTTACTTTCCCATACAATAAGGCCCGCATGTGAACATTACCGATATCATTTGGATAAGGGCACTGCAACACACTTCCTGGTTTGGAAATGTTAAATTTCCAAACCAGGGACATATTTAGTATTATTTGAAAATAAAATTATCAAACTCTCTAGGATTCATAAGATTATTGTTATATAGTTATAATCAGATAGATCTCACCCATGGCCACCACCTTAAAGACACTATCTTGTTCATTCGTAAAAATAATATTTAATTAATTTCATGCACTCGCGATGAAATAAGCGCAAAAATTAAAGTTGCTAAGCCACCCGTGTAAAATGCAACCAGTGTAACAAAACTCTGTACACAAGTGGTGAATGCATCTGAAATTATGTGCCAGCCTTTTGGTTGCTGCTTCTGAGCAGCAAATGGCTGTTCTCTACACAGATAAAAAGAAACATTGAGTTTTCATATAAAGTTTCACATAAAGGGAATGCTACACACTTAGATTTGTTTTACAGAAATCTGTAAAGTTTTACCGAATTCTCAACAGCTGAACGTTCGGTAATCAGATTTTACGGATTTCGGTGAAATTTTACAGATTTTTTAAGATTAAGAAAAAAACTTCCGCAAAATAAAAATGTCATTATTTTTTCATTTTGAGTTTTCTTGTAAGAATTATCATAGGCTTCATAATAATATGGTATAATTTTTCAGGTTATTTTATGTCAAAATATTCTTATTGAGCAACTTTCGTTTTTACCCTTCTTACACCATTAGAAGGGTATTAAGACTTTTTATCCGAGTCATATATCATTCGTGTCATTTTTTTTAACTCTGTATTTATTCAAAATTTTACATTATTTTTCATTCATATATTATCCTCGGTGCTCCTGCTAAGTAATTAACATTTCAACCTTAAATGCTGTCATTAATGTCTAATTGTATTAATATTATTTTTACTTTGTCTATTGTGAATTTTTAACAGGGTTTATTTTGCCTGCGTATAAGAATAACAGTTGATTCCGTAAAACTAGTTCTTATATATAGAGAGAATTGATCACTGCATTATTTTGATGCACATGTTTTCTAGAGTCTCAACGTTTGAAATTCTATGTAATTCAATAGTACTGAGCCAGGGTGGCAGCTCAAAAATCATTTTCAGAACTTTGTTCTGAATCCTTTGAAGTGCTTTTTTCCTAGTAACACAACTAGACCATATAGGCACAGCATAAAGCATGCTCGGTCTAAAAATTTGTTTGAATATTAGAAGTTTGTTCTTTAAACAATGTTTGGATTTTTTAGGACATACACATCTTATATATTTTTTTCATTTGGCTTTAATGCCCTCAATGTGATCTTTAAAAGTTAATTTTTGATCAAGTTTCAGTCCAAGATATTTAACTTGACTTGACCAAGAAATTGGAACTCCGTTCATAGTGACCATATGACTATTACTTGTTTTCAAAAATGCAGCTTGTGTGGAAATATTATAAGTTGAGTTTTAGAAGCATCATGAGAAATCTTCCATTTTTGAAAAAAATCTGTAAAAATGTCACGAAGACTTTTTCTTTTAGCGGAAATGCCTGTGTCATCAGCAAAGCAAGATTTTTGACAGCCCTGAGGTAAATCAGGGAGATCTGAAGTGAAAATGTTGTATAGTATTGCCTCAAGAATGCTACCTTGAGGAACACCAGCTCTAATGGACAATTGAACAAATTTAGAATTCTGGTAATTTACTTGCAAAGTTCTATCAGTTAAGTAGTTTTGAACTGTTTTCATGATATAAAGCGGAAAATTGAACTTTTTCAGTTTCGCAATCGAACCTTCATGCCAAACACTGTCGAATGCTTGTTCTATGTCAGCAACTCCATTGGAGCAGCCTTTAGCTTTGTTTGAACGAATTAAATTTGTAACTCTCAAAAGTTGATGCGTAGTTGAATCATAGACTAACTCTAAGACCAGTAGGTCCCGAACAAATACGATTTTTTTCTTGGCTCAGTCAGCGGTCCCATGCTCGGTCCCAAGCTTAATAATGCACCCCTAATAAGGAACTCACACGAACACACCCACAAATATTGTGTTAAAATAACACAGCAAATCAAAACAAAGGCTTTACATATTTGCGCGAGTTTGAATTGATGTGAAGCATCATTCTTTTCAACATTATTTGTGTGTGTGTATTTGTGAATTTTACTACCCAACTCCAACTGACTGGCAGCGGCATTGTGGATAAAACTTCCTGCGGACATTTTTAGTATTCTTGCTTGCAGAAAACTTAAAAATATTCGTAATTTAGGGGGTGACAGCTTAACCGCAACTTCAACAGTCTATTTCAAACACGCAAGCATTCCGAAATAACCCTCGTACCAACAATAAAATGTCATATTTATAATAAGGTGTGTCCCAGTTAGAATTGGAACATAGTCTATTGCGCATATTTCGGATAAACATTAACAAAATAGTGTTCTGTTTTTACTAAAATATTCGTCTTTATGTTAACTTTGGAGGGCTACAATACAAACAAAAAATGATCTCGATTTCGAAGAAATTTGCGGACTTTTCCCGGAATACGTTTCATCAACAGGCGCACATTATTTCTCATCCATCGTTTTGCCAATTTTTTTTCCACTTGGTTCTCAATTCACTGATACTTTTGACGACACTGCCATTCACCTTTCATATCACTGTAGCACTGTTTTACTGTAATGACAGCAAGCATGGGAAAAATCGGGTTACTCAGCGCTAATTTACACTCACATGCATAAACATTCAGAAGTGAGTGTTACCACGTTTAAATTATTCCGATTCTGTTCATTACTATTCCGCTTTCATTCTATTCGTAGAAAACAGAACTGATCGAAACCAGGGATGCCAATGTTCCAGTTTAAACTGGATTCTTCCAGTTTTTTTTTACCTGATCCAGTCAAAAAGTTAAATCTAAAAATCGTCCAGTTTTTCTAACTTTTGTCCAGTTTTCTCCAGTTTTTTTTTTTTCTAAAGAACCATGTTTAACCTTTTTTAAGAATGTTGAAAGATTCCTATTCCCTTGAAAGACTGCTATTTGTAGTGTTTTTTTCTCCTTTTTTTAGCCCAGACCTGTTTGGTCAATTTTAGCCAAGTGTTAAGTGAAATTAATACTTAAAACGACGGTTACGCGAAAAAAAAAAAACAATTTGATTAGCTTTATCATGCAAACCAACAACTATCTACACAGGTGAAGGCCCAAAAAGAAGTGATTAATAGCGCAAACTGGACTCAAACATTTATTCCTGCCTCACTAATAAGTTCAGCGACTTGTAGATATTCATCTTAATTTGTATTTCTGAGAGCATTTTTACAGATTACTTTTTTAGAGAGCAGTCGAAACTTTCGTCTTATCCCAGAGAATTTGTTTAATTCTAAAGAAAATGAGTAAGGTTTTTTTGCACTTTACAAGTACTACAAGTCTGATCAAGTTCCATTTTTCTAACGTGTCCTTTGTAGCCGTGTGAAAGGTTCTAATTCTTCCGATAGCAATCGTTTCTACACCCAAAAGTTAAAAAGGTGGTAAAAAATGCAATTGCAGTTTTTGTAACCATATCTTGAGAAATCCGCATGATTCAGAAAACGCAATTTTGCCCAACATGATCCACAAAGCGTTTTATGGTATAAACAAAGCCATGCAAGTGTGTGCAAGCGTTTGGTAGCACACAGATTCCTCGAAACAAATTTATCGCTGAGTGCTAAGTGGCTCAACAGTCGAAGCAACCGTTGGGTCTTCGTTCATCCGTCAACAACTATTCAATATGGGTGAGACAATATCACAGAATGCCACAACGCCATTAGCCACTGTTAGAATTCTGCTGTCAAGTCAGCACCAACATCTAAATTAGGGTGAATCCGCTTTTGTAAACAATGGCTTTCGTAGTAATTTTCTCTTGAATAAAAAATTACAAATACAAATTAAGCACTCTTTAAGGAAGAGCAACTTTATTTCTGTCCGCTGATATATTCAATTTGAAGGAATGGTGTTCAATTTCCGATAAATTAGCAGACAAAGTGTTTGTTTACAAAAGCAGATTCGCCCTAATCAAATGTTGGCGCTAAAGTGTTTTATTTTTATTTTCCTCGTCATCCACTCCGCTATCCCTCTATTCAAGTTTGCCCTTCTTTATGAAATGAATGCAAGTGTGTGTGAGAGACATTTGCTTCATTACTGTATCGCCGAGTGCCTCGACAATCGAAGCAAGTGTAGGGCTTTTATTCAACTATTTTCATCTTGTTAAAGTTGCTGAATGGTTACTATCTAGAGCCATGACGCAGGCAGCCTCGGTCCGAATCTTGGTTGCGTATCGTGATCATTTTTTTGTGAGCCATTGAATTTCCGGACTCCAATCTTATACTCAACACTAATTCACTGCACAACTTCACTCACATATTGAATTTTTCAAAGCGAATTGATGTGTTGCCTTTTTGCCCACGACCAATTTTGCGTTTTTTCCTCCAAGTTATGATCATTTACGAGTAATGAAACAAAATCATGTGAAATTGCAATACAATCTTGCATTTTTATTTTGGCTGTATAGTGGACAAATTTAATTCATAGAACCAAGGTTCCAATTTATTATGATTAATTATTTTGAAATGCTGTCTTCAGGTAACTCAAAATATTCTGTTTTCCATTCTGACATTAATTCAGTTTTGAAGTTTATGAAACAGTCACCTACCGTAAGAGGATGGTTCTCCTGTGTTGGTCTTGAAATACCTTATTTGACTGCAGCATCAGCTCTATCATTTCCTGATAGAGTGATGTGACCTGGAATCCATTGTTTGACCAACTCTTGGAAGTTGTTATAATAAATCAAAGAAAAAAGTTTTCCTGTAGGGTAGCTATCATAAATCTTATTATTCAGTAATTTGAGGCAGCAACTCTGAGAATCAGTAATATATTTGATAGCTTCTATTATCGCGACTAATTAAGCGTTCATAACAGAAAAAACGGGAGTTAGTCGATAACTAAATGCTGTTTTATTTTTACTATTGTAGAATCCAAATCCTTCAAAATTATTTAAGTAGGTATTTTGTATAAGATTTAGTGTTATAACTTTTTATAAATTTTTTGGGTCGAAATCGAGAGAGGAATTATTTTTACCGTTCATTGACAATTCGCATATTCTTGATAATTATATTTCATATTATTCTGACAATAACTCTTATAGTTGATAATTATAAGTTAACAATATCCTATAGTATATATACAGTTTCAACCATATGTCACATGGTGAAAGCCTAACATACTTTATGCTGAATATGTGGTTATATTCGCTTTATTTTCGCTCTATTTTATGTCGAAATGTTTGTATATAATCTAGAATATACGAAATCTTAAAATGACAATGTGATATATAGTAATCATCTCTGTTAATTTAAAGAATTTATAGTTAAAACAATATATTTTACATAGAACATATAAATTTGAACATGTTGCATTCTTCCAGTTTATTCAAAAAAAATATTGGCAACCCTGATCGAAACTGACAACTGATGGTACATTGAATGAATCGGACGGTAGCAGTGTGGACGATTTCTCATTGCCTATTTTTTACCCGCTCAATAATTAACGATTGCGTTCAGTTGGATTCAGCTGAGCGAGATTGATTGAATCATACTCATTTATTCAAATCATACCTTAAACATCATTTAACATTTTAAAGAATGATCTAACATGATGTTAAGCAACTTATGTAACATAAAATTATAAAGCGTCATTTTAAACCGTATCTCTGCTCTGATCCTTCCAGCTGATTGCATTCACTGAGTCAAAATAATATCATTCGGTGTATTCAAATCGCTTGCGTTCAGTGGCAACGCATTCATTCAATATAACGTCTAGCTGAAAATTGGTTTCGCATGATTCTGTTTTGCTCGTTTATTCTTTCTACAATGTTCGTTTTCTAGGATTCGTGTAAAATCGTTTGATAGGAATCATCACACTCGTACACTATTCTGTTAGCAACCGAGGGCTGCTATTTTAAATCGGTGGTGCTCATGCGAGTGAACGAATTTTCCCATGCTTGATACTGAGTATCCGTAAAGTTAGTAAGAAACAAATAAGAAACGATTGACAAGTTCGCGAACCTTTCTAGAGCTCATGAAATACTCAAACTGCCAAGATGTTCAAAGTTTCGTAAGAAATTATATCGAACACTTCTAAACATAATAAAAATTACAGGAGCTGTAATCAGTGATGTCCAGTGTGGTAAAGAGAGATTTTAATTTCATCACAAACTCTTTCTATCTCAACGAGAGCTCTTCTCTCTTGTTTATATTCACCACCATGTTTGCATGACCAGCCGTTTCAACTCAATTTGAGTCGTTTTTGACTCACTTTCGTCAAAAGTGGAGTCACTCAAGTTTGAGTAAATGTTACTGGCATTGGCAAGTCGACAAATCACACAACACTCGATCGCTCTAGAGTGAGAAGAAGAGCTCTCAAATTCACTGTAGTGAATGCAGATAAATTAACTGACGCGTGCGCCCCAGTGAGCTCACTGACGACGTGGGCTCTTATGCTAATGTACATATTGTATTGTTGAATATTGTTGGATAATTATCAATTATCAATGTAATGAATTGCACTCTGAGCCTAGGGTTTTTTCTGATATGTTCACTTTTAAAAAAGGAAACTATTTAACTTACACTATTTATTGCCATTAAGTACACTACAAGTATGTTACGAAAAGAGGTAGAGCCTCATGCGCTCTACCGTTTTATAGACTAAAACGCTGCCAATATTGTACCTGTCTCTGATTGATGCAGTCACGTGGCGTGATGTGCCACGTTATCGCGGCAATTCTACCGTAACTGCTCTGATTGGCTAATCCACTCATCAGTGATTTCCTAACTCTAAAGTTTTGGAGTTGAGTGTACTGTATAATGACTTCATACTATTACGCAGTAAATTCATCTCCATGTTTTTAATTAATTTGGGATTCATATCTGTTTTATGGGTGTAAGCCTTAGTTGAAAACACCATTTAAGGAACGAAATATCTTTGTGTAGTCCAGTGACCCAAGTAACACTTTTGGTTTTATGAGAGTTCTGAAGACCATGATTTAGCCTTTAAGTGTGCTTTAAAACCACAATAAAACTTGAATTGTTGCTTGGGTGATGCTCATCTTCAACTCGATGAACGTATTCACTCTGATTTTGACTTGGTTGTGATTTTCACTCCACTTTGAATAAACAGTTTAAAAAGAACACCAACCACATGTTTGCATGCCCTTTCCGCAACTGTACACAGACCCGCGCATTCATCATGAACCTGACAGTTTAGACATAGCAACGAGGGAAAAAACAATCTAAAACTATTACACAATACTTGGCAATTCCATAGATGATGCGAAACTACATACCGTTCAAAAAATAAAGGGTGTTTCGATCAAAATTTTGTCGACTTAAACTTGACGCAATTCCTTTCATCGTGCCTTAAAAAAATAGCACACCCCTCATTTTGAAGATGTGTGCATGTAGTTTTATGCCTCTGTTTTGATTTTGAGATTAGCACTTCAGTTATCGAAATGTCGTCGAAGGTAGAGAAAAAACGCATCAAAACTTTGCTCGTGCATGACGAAAATCCAAACAACTCTTACGCCAAGTTGGCGAAATTTTTGAATGTGGGTAAATCAACTGTTACCAACGTATTAAAAGTGTTCGGTGAACGTTTGTCAAATCGCGACGATAAACAAAACACATCGGCCAAAGTACGATCGCGAAAGTTGTACATGACGATGCTGACGTAGTTTTATTGCATAATACAGGATGATGAAACTTACGTCTAGACAGGCTTTAAACAGCTTCCTGGACAGGAAAATCGTCTACTGCTTTTCCTGAAGCGAAACAATTGTTCCGTTCTATTTCGGCCGGATTTGGCATCTTGCCATTACAGAAAAAAGGCCATGGAGTTGTATGCTGTCAAAAACGTTCAAGTGGTGCCCAAGAACAAGAACCCATCCAACACGCCAGACCTCCGCCCAACCGAACAATATTGGGCCATCGTCAAGCGGAACCGTAAGAAAACTCAAAAAGCTGTTGTGAGCGAGAAACAGTTCAAGGCAAACTCTACGTTCTGCGGCGAATAAAAAGGACAAGGAGACTGTACAAAATCTTATGGCAGGTGTTAAACAAAAGACCCGGCAATTTGTATTCGGTTAAAAGGAAGCTTAGCTGAATATTACTCCTGTATTTTGTATTCACTGAACTTGAAAAAGAAAAAGAATTTGACTTACTATTGAAAACTTTGATCGACTCACACACATTACTGTTTTGATCGGAGCACCCTCTAAGAGCACTCAAAACTCATCAGTATTTGTCATTCAAGGTATTCGTCTGTTCCGTGCTTACACCTACACAGATAAAAAGAAACATTTAATTTTCTGCGTTATCTAATGCACATAAAGGGAATGTTAGATTTGTAAGAAAATAATGGGACATTTCATGTAAATTTAAGTCAGATAACGCCTGAATCTAGCCTGTTGTATTGAAGATTGCAAACAATGTTGTATGGCGCATGAAAGGTTGCAAACAATTTTGTTGTTTACGCCTCCTTTGGCTTGGAGTTTAATGAGGGGAAATTTTACGAGCCTGATCAAATTCATTATTTTTCTCTGTGTAACCACACTTACCAGGATTGATTGAAATCAGGTTTTTTTTGTAACAAAGTTTGCAAACGATCTCGGTGTTTACACTCAATTTAACTTGCAATTACGAAGGAAAATTCTACCAGTGTGTTAGTTTTTTTTATGTATGGGGTAGAGCACTATTGACAAAAAGGGGATCAATCTTTTTCAAGCAATTTTCAAACCGAGAGACTTGATTTTTTAATCATACATAGATCCACGTACATGCACACTACCAAAAAAAACATAAATTTCCTAGAAAATGTGAGATGTTTAGTGGAATACCTGTAACTAGAAATGAAAAGAAAGATTAGTATTTTCCATTTAATTCCAACTACCTTTGCTTATCTTGACAGATACGCGTATTTCGTCTACAATGTGCAGACTTTTTCAGTGTCGTGTACCAGTCGAGTATTAGTACACGACACTGAAGAAGTCTGCACATTGAAGACGAAACCTGCGCATCTGCCAAGATAAGCAATAAAGTTAGTTGGAATTAAATGGAAAGTACTAATCATTCTTCTCATTTCTAGTTAGGTATATAAATTCCGGTGTTCTGAGAGCAACACATGAGAGTGGCTTTTAGGACAGAAGGAAAAGAGACGATAAAATCAATATAGGGAAGCGGAGCCTACTCTGATAAAAAAGCAATCGTAAATTTTATGTGTCCCACACATAAATTTTTGCAATTTAACCCACAAATGATATCTATGTGTAAATCCACATACATTCTATGTGTACACATAAACTCTATGTATGTTCACACATATTTTTCATTTGGCACATACACTTTATTTGTGATTCTCTATGGGTTCTGTTTATATGTGGACACATAAATATTATGAAAAATTCCACATAGATTTTCGCCCATAAATATGTGTCCTTTTTTATTGGTGTATGCTTACCATAGTATATATATTCATCACATTCTGCGGTCATACAACTTCAAAGGTAAAAAGATGTTTAATTTCTCCAATAACGCAGTAGGACGCAGGACGCAGTAACCAAGAATACATAATCCTGGCAAATAAAATTAAGTCTTGAATATAATTAAAAGCTACAAAAACGTTTCGGAAACTTAAATTTCGAAATAGTAATGAGCAGTCAGATTTTCAACACAATTACTAACATTTGAACTACAAATTCGTCGTATTGATCTAACCGTACTAGGAAATATACTCGAGCCAGACTCCAAGTTTTCTCTTTAATTGCACTATATCCTCACACAATTTCGGTGCGTAATTGCACAAACCATAAAAATCACACTTCACTTATTACACTAGCCGAGAATCTACGAATACGTGATAAAATACTTGAAAACTATATGATTAATTTTCACAATAATTTAAATACGCTTGCACCTATTCTGAACCGTGTTTACAATCGACGTAATCGCTTGATATTGCCAAACTATTTTATTATGACTCTTATTCGAATGAAATGGGTTTGGCAGTACTTCAATATCACCTTTTTTGTGGGAGTGTTACGAATCGCCCAACTATTTAATTTTTTCATAGATTATATAAATAGCAACATACTTCTAATTGTAGATTTTTTCAATATTTACCAAGAAATGAAATTCCACATTTAATAATATTTTTCCATCTCTGTTGAATTTGGCGGCACTGCTCACATACTGTATAGCACACAGATCAACGCTTGTGTGCGTGTTCAATCATTCATAGAGCATTCTATGCCCAATGAGGTCTATACAGGTGGAGAAGAAGTGGTTAAGTTGTATTAGTGTAATGCAAAATACTGTCATTGTGTTCGTGAGATGATGCACAGCCTGTTTTTTGTTAACATGCGTGACGGAGATCTCCAAAAACAACCATTTACAACAACAGCAAATCACAAGATGGAAAGTTTATTTTTGGTAATTGGTATCGTTTTTAAAAGGTTTCGACTGAAAAATGCCTTTTCGCGCACTAAAAGGATGCGGACAAAAACTTAACTTGCTTTGTTATCATTCGCTTGTTTTTGGAATTTTACGTCACTACCCAAAATCATGGATTGTTTACACATTTTTCGTTACTAATACCGACAAACACCTTGCTCTTCACCACCTGTATACAGCTCATTGTTCTATGCCCACAGTTATGGTGAGTCTTGTTGTCAATATTCTCATGGAAGAATAACAAACAAACCCCTCTAATGAAGTTTGCAGCAGAAGAGGAGATGAGAAATTATCTGCTTTTGACAAATTTCATCACAGATCGTTACTCCGTGCATGGAATACAAAAAAAAAACAACAATCAAAGTGTTAGGATATGACGTTTCTTTTCACCTCCTTATGTTAATTAATTGTAAAATTGACCATAAATGCATGAATTTTCTGCCTAAAATTTATAAATCTTTCATGCGACAATCAGTTTATTGGTGTTAAAAAAAAAACAAAAAAATACTTGAAAATTCAACTATTAGGTAACAAGGCTGATAAATTGTTAGATCTTTAATAAATTGTGTCTACAACCCATTTGAGGTTCAAAATGTATTTTAAACAGCAGAAATTGTTCGTAGCGATAGAAAAACGAGAGTTTTGTTGCATATATTATATATGTAGATGGCTACCATTCCGTGGGAATTGAGAATAGCCACGCTCGCCATTTTTTCAATGGTTAATGAATCTATCATTAAGCGCAAACAAAACTAATTTTTCTTGCATAAAACTAATAAGATTTTCTTGCGAAGCGCAGTAAGTTCATCTTTATTAGTTGTCTTCTTGGAAAAGATGAGCTACGATTGAATAAAACTTATTTGAATTGCTAAAGGCAAACAAGCACTAAACCAACAGTAGGGATGCTGTTGGGGCCACTCACAAGTGTGGGTGGTTAATAGAAAAAAAACCTCACCACCCAAAAAAAAAAAAACCTGTTACTCAGCAGTAACACAATCAACACTTGAAATCACCCTCCCTATAACCTTGAAGGAGATAAAATTTCTTTGAATATTTTTCGCACTGAAAATCTTGGTGAAAACAAGGGGCGTATCACATGAATTCGATCAAATATATTTAAAAAAGCTTATTCGAACTATTCGAAGATACTGCATCAAATTCAATTCGTTGCACATTACTGCACAAAACATGCAACGCAGTAGCCGTGTTTAGCAACGACTAGACTTTCAGCAACGTTTGACGTCAGCTCAAGGTTAAATTTTTAAACAAGTACTATTTAACTTTACTTCCTGAGCCAAAAAATATATTCATTTTCTTCAGGACTATCCACCCGCTGGTTGCACTTGATAATCGCCAGGAAAGTTAATGGAAACTGTTAAATCTAACTTCGGAAATCAATTTCTCTGTGTTACGTTGGTTTGTGGTTAATTGCGGCAGTTCATTTAGCTGTACGTAATTATCGATGACCTCGATCCCTGTAGTCACAAATTCGATTGCAGAATTTCGGGTATCAGAAAGGTACTATGAGACGCATCTGACTCAGGATCAAAAGATTTTTTCGCCGTATCTAGTTGGGCATCTGTGGCTGGTTGATTTAATATTTCTAGTTCGATGCTGACAAACTCGAATTCATTATTTCGGAGGTTTGTGCCATCGAAGAATTGTTGTTCGTCCACAGGTCTTCTCAGTCGCTGCAACAATGTTGAAACGGCAATACATATATTATCAATATGGTCTTTTGTCTCTTCGTCTGAGGGCATAGGGTAAACGTTCAGTTCTGATCTTTCTTTGGCAACTCAATCTAACGTGAAAGTTTTACTATGTTTGTATGCGATAGTCAATTTGATGTTCGATCTTCTGACTCGCTCTCCAAATTGCTTCATCGTAAAATTAGTTGCTGTATCACCCATGCCGGTTGAATATCTTAGCTGACGAAATAAGTCTTCAGATGCTTGACTAGACAGGCTCAAGGCTAAGAACTGCTCGGGAACCATTTATAGAACATAATTTTTTGTCAGCAACACTAATGCATGCGCGTTTATTGTTGTGTTTATTTCATCGCGTAATTGCCACTGCGAAGTAGGCTATGCCGTTCAACACGTTTGACGTTTATTTTTTTCGCTGTGATTTGACCAAAGAAAATTAAAGTTTAATAACGAAAAACAGTGATTATTGCAGTAATTTACGATAGCAGGTTTCTATCGTAACAGGAATCACGCCACAGTTCTCCAAAGATCCGGAAGAATTCGCTTATGAAGTGGCTAAAACAGCTCTGTTTGCTCTTGTGTATTTGTGTGGGCACTTTTAATCTGAACTTTCACGGTGCTTCTGTTCCAGTTTTTGGCACCAACTGCAACAGTTGATTTGTGGCATTGGCATGGATGTTCTATGCAGTGGAAACATTCTGCGAATATCGGTTGAACTAATCTGAAGCACTGGATACAAGAAAACATCCTATGAGAACCATAAGGGAATATTTCTATAGTTTTAAACAGTGGGAAGATACCCGGATAAAAATAACCATACAATTACAATACAATAATATAAAATAACATTGAAATCTATTTCCGACCACGAATCTTATTGTTCATGAATCAGATAAATGTAAAATGCATATTGTCTTTACAATAGAATTACAATTTACTCTATATGCCTGGATTTTCAACAATTGAGAAACAATACAATTAATAGTAATTGACTCAAATTTGTTCGGAACATAATGATTTTTTCTATAGTTAAGATACATAACAACCCCCCTTTTTTATTGTCGATGTCTCAATTCACATTAGATTCTATTGTGGTAACAATAACTTTTATTGTCATCTTATCGTTGTGAACAATACTATCAATTGTACAAACCTTACGTTCTATTGTATGGTTACAATATATTCAATTGTAAATCTATGAGAATTTTTTATTCGGGTAATGACTGATATGGCGACAAAGCAGCGGAAGCAACCGAACGAAGAACAAGCTGACAATGTCCTGCCAATCGGAAATAGGGGGGCCGTATGAAACGGTGATTGGGTCAGAGTCGAACGTGGTTCAGTGGACAGATGTCTACACCACTGCCATGGTAATGGATCTGGTACATGACCAGAGACAGGTGCAAAACGGTTGAGTCAAGAATGGCTACGGGGGAGGACATTTTGACTTAGGAGTTGAGTTTAAGATAATATGCTATTTTCGTTCATCCGGTGAGTACGTGCACATCTTGTCTAGGAGAGACACTAGGAGAATTTAAAATTTAACACTTCATTTGATCACTTTTTAAAAAATAAAAAATTAAACCTTGAAACACTTTTTTAAATTTTCGCTAGAATTCGCGAGCAAATTCCATTTAATTCCACTATGAGCTTATCTTTTGACAGATAGGCCTATTTTGTCTGCTACTTACAGACTTCTTCAGTGTCGAGCACTCGAGTTCTTCTTTCTTTTCAGAGAGCGAGTAATGGCGCTATAACCATAAGCCATAGGGAGCTAGGACTATAGTTAATGCTAAAGTCCCAACCGTTTGAAAATAAATGGAGCATCACTTAACCCTCTTAGACTAGATGCTCCCAACGACCATTTTTGAATACATTTTTGTTCTGTGCACCAAACAGGGCATTCTGTTCAACTATTCTCTCCGACTATTCATTTCCTTTTTCCTTTGATATCTACTGAAGGCTACGTGGGTTCCCCGTGTCTTCTTAAGGTAGATACCAAATCCTCCCTATCACCAACGGTTGAATGGACGTGGCCAGGTTAGCGATCGAGGAGTGTTTTCGTGGCGATTGTTTGCGTGAAGAAACGTATCAGAAGCTGGTTTCATTTCATGGTGGCATGCAATGTCTTCAACGAACTATTCCTCATCGTAGGTCCATCCACGAGGTGTGCAACCGTCAATGCTAATGCTAACCCGGGTAGAAGAGAATTGCGCATGAATGACAAATTCTACCATTTATACTAAATAACTGAATGGCAAAATTTGACATTAGTTTGTTTGAGATAAGAGTTAAAACAACAAAAATAATATCTGAAATAGTTCGAGGGAAGTTCTAAGAAATAACAAATCTTGCCATTATAAGAACAAACTAAGAACAAAATATTTACAAAAGAAGAATTGCATAATGAGTTATTAGCATAATAATAAGACAATGAGTTGTTCTCTTTAAGATCTAAATAATTGTGAATTAAATTTTTACCGCTAAAAAATCATAATAATGGTAATTTTAATTTTTAAATAGGAATAACTGGTGGATGGTCAGTTCTCTTCCTCATTTACAAACAAATCATGCCAAGGCTTCCAATATGACAACTCATGAATCTATATGATCGGAAATTTTTGAAATATTCAAGAAATTCTATGTGATAAGGACAGCACTAACTAAATTGTTGGTCAACTGCTACACTGTGAAGAGCTCTTCAATAATGTCTTACGTAACGACTGGCATTTTCAAAGTGATGAGAATTAAGGACGCCATTCAGCAATGTATAAATATACACATAAAACTGATTGATATTTTTTTTAATTATATTTCAAAGTGTAAGATTCGCAAAAGTAATATAATATATTTGTTTTTGAATTTACATTTTTTGCAGAATATTTAATTCTATAGTTTAAATTTTGTTTTGCATATCACTTCTTTCATTAAAATTCATAAATAGCGCAAAAGAAACAAAATAACTTAATGAAAACTAAATTAGTTATGATAGCAAAATTTACGACTCAGTTGTTATTTAATAATTTTTCAAGTTATGTATAAAATATCTAAATAACAATAAAACTTGCAATGATAACATATTTCGTAGTTACATTGCAATTAAGTGTTATTCCTGAATAAGTTAAAAAGATCAAATCTAGATGCGATGGCAAGATATGTTTTTATTATGTTATTGGTTTGCAATTACCCTCTACCCGGGAATGCTAATGCTAATTTCATCGCATAATAGCCACTGCGTTGCGAGCAGATAAACAAAACAGTGAAATTGACCGTGCTACTAGATCGATCGAAAATTGCAAATCGTAAAAATCGAGATTATTCATTTTGAAGTGACTGCAATCTGATTCAAATTTGCTGCGCACAATATCAGTGAGACACCCCTAGGGTGAAAATAATAATGATATGCAATTAATAATATGATGCAGCTACATACCTCTATTAAGCTCAACCATTAGTCGATGAATGTGTGTGTGTGTGTGTGTGTGTGTGTGTGTGTGTGTGTGTGTGTGTGTGTGTGTGTGTGTGTGTGTGTGTGTGTGTGTGTGTGTGTGTGTGTGTGTGTGTGTGTGTGTGTGTGTGTGTGTGTGTGTGTGTGTGTGTGTGTGTGTGTGTGTGTGTGTGTGTGTGTGTGTGTGTGTGTGTGTGTGTGTGTGTGTGTACGTGTGTGTACACCATCTCCACTGACCGGCAGTGCTTTTATGGAAGAAATTTGTCTGCACCTATTTTGACATTGTGCTATCTATAGGTGCAAACACTCTTAGCCCTGGGGATAAAAGGTGATAGCTCTATTTCAGTTCCAACGACCCATTTCAAGAATGCCTCTTTCTACACGTACATTCTGAGGTCGCTATCATATGTAATAAGCCCCGCATGAATACTCCCATATATCAAATGGATATATGAGATGCAATCACACTTCCAGAATCAAAATTCAGTTTTTTAATTCTGGCGCGTATTTAGTTATGGTTTTATGTATATAATAAGTAAAACTGAAACATTCCTACCAATCTTCGTTGTTTCTTTCCTTTTCTGTTTACTTTCCTTCTTGTTCAAGTCCTTATCGTTCTCGTCCTGGTTTTGTATGCTCTTGATAACCATTCTGCCTCCGGATGAATGAGGGTTACTCCGGCTTCGTGCCTTGTTTTCAATCTTCGTTGTTTAGTGGATGAATGTATACTGAATTGTGAAGCATGATTTTTTTGGACATTTTTTTTGTAGGATCCGTGGTATATGATCGTTTCTAAAAAACAAACGTAAACAACCATATCATCTTCTCAAATACACAACGTGAGTTAGGCAGGCTAAAACTAACAATGATACACAAATGCAAAGCTGAAAATAGCATAAAAAAATACTGTGAAGGGGTGATACAATACAAAATGACAATTACAATTATATCTGTAATGTCAGCATGTTGCAGATTGTGGTCCGGCTGCAATTGTAGACGGACCTGCATTATCATAGTCACGAGAGAAAAAAAAAACAATTTAAAACCACTATAAAATACCTGGGAACTCCATTGATGATCTGAAATCATATACCGTATAAAGAATACTTCCTTTTTGCGTGCCTACATCACGTTGGTGGGCTGCCACCTCAGGTATAGCTGACACGATACAGCGTTCCTTACTCAGCCGCTGGATGCCAGGACAGACGCTGATTGAGCCGCACCTCCTTGGTAAACAGACGCTCGGCACGCATCTCCTCAATCTTGCTGTAGTCAGAAGGACAACAGCGCCCAGGTTGAACTACCAGCTAAGTACGCAACCCTTAGCTGGCGGTCTTTGTCATCTCTTGACCCGCGGAAGCATCTAAGGTTTCTATTATGTTGGGAAAAAACTAAAAAAATCGTGGTCTAGAATTATGGAGCTGTTCATAAACCACGTAGATAATTAAGGGGGAAGGGGGAGGGGGGGTGTTTCTCAAAAGTCTACGTTTGTCTTATAGGATATTGGAGGGTATATGCAGAGAAAAATACCGTCATAACAAACATATTCCAGGTAAATCCAAACATAAAATTTGTTTATTTTGGCCGCAAACATAAACTTTCTTTCTTTCAAACATATTCTATGTTTAAAATCGTGACATTGATGTTCGAAATTAAAATCATATTATGTTTATTTGCAACATATTAATGATACGAATAAACGTACAAATTTAGGATTTTACTGGTTGCGTTCTGAATTTAATTTATTTATTCTATGAATCTTGGTTATCTTAGTTCTGGTTTGAGCTTAAATGCAAACATGTTCCAGTTTCAAGAAAATTGCTCAGAGATGCACCGCACACAGTTTCGATCCCTGAACTTTGTAAAAATTGAAGCAATAGGCTCCATCTAGTGCAGCACCATACTGCAAAAAATGAGCGAAGTAGGTTAACGTTTACCCCGTGCTTGGAATAGGGTTCCGGGGTGATTAAGCCGTTCCCTACCCTACATCAAATCAGTATAATATGGCAGCTAATTAAATAATGGAGCATAACATCCCGTTCACACAACAACCTATACTACGTGATATAGACTATCTTCCTATTAGCTTCTATACATCTAAAGACTGTCTACGTTAAATTTCGGACACCAAAATAATATCAACAAAACAAAATTTACACATTAACTAAAAAACCGATTGTTTATTTCACAATAAAAGATTCATATCTACATTAGAAACATTTGATTATGATGTTAATCCTTCTTTCTGTTAAATTCTCGAAGTTTCTGTGGTACACCCGTGATCAGGCTCCGTACGGTATCCTCGGATACGCCCGCCGTGACGATTCTCCATCTTCTCTTGAAATCAGTGGTGCCATTTGCTTTCTTCTTAGTTTCGAAGAGTTTCCGCTTAACTAGAGCCCAGTACTTCTCTATTGGGGGAAGTTCTGGACAGTTTGGTGGATTGGCTGTTTTTGGCACGTATTTGACCTCTTGTACCTTATACCATTCCAGGACGGACTTCGCATAGTGACAAAAAAGACTGGAGAGTCGTGGCTTCCGATAAACGGATAAATAGGAATCGCTTTTGCAGACATTTTTTCTCGTACACATCCTTATTGATAGTGCCGGTAGAGACGAAACTTTTAGATTTTCAATAGCAACTACATATGGCCTGCCAAATCAAATACTTCTTCGAGAATTTGGACACCTTCTTTGTCCGGAAATGCTTGGCAACGGCGTTTCGTTGCATTGCGGTATAAATAGCCAGACCCTGTAGCTATTTAAAGTCTTCGAGCACGTATTTTTCGTTGTCTATTTTAATACAAGAAAATGTTTGCAAAAAAATCGTGTCAAGCACCTTAGCACGACTTTTTTAAGTGAAATTCGGCATGTCATCACAGTTGGTCACCTTTTTCACTTTGTACGGCTTCAGTCCTTGCCTCTGCTTCACTTTTTGTTCAAATGATTTTGACTTCCCAACTTTGCGAGCCACATTTCGCACAGAAAGATAGGGATTTTTCTTAATAATGGCTTACCACCTTCTTGTCCATTTATTGGGAGCATACTTTTCGATTTGTTCCACTTCTAACCTTCCGATAGCTAACCGACAGTCAAGCGTTGGTCAAATGATTTACAAACAAAAAACATGGCACTTTTCGGTAGTTTTAGGTTCTCGGCAAGATCGCGTACCGATAAATTCGGATTTTGCCGCCGTTCGTAAAAAATGCGTGGCCACTTGATTCGACGCCATTTTACTGAATGTAACAGAATGTAAACATGTTGTGCCATGAAATAACTTGATATCTAAAGTAAAAACAAAAATAGCTGCATATGGATTGCATTTTGCGACAAAAGTGAACGCAGATCAACGCAAAAGCATCTACAAGGCAAATATTTCGTCGAAGAAAATAAGGCCAGTCAAGATTCTGTAGCAACGCAAGGAAGAAATTCTTTGTGAGGTCGACGAGAACGGAGCTACGGAAGTTCTATGGGTAGAATCATTTTTTATCGAAATCATTGGACTTGACATCCAAGAAACAATTCCACCAAAACATCCGCTGATGAACTTTAATTATTGGTTCAAGCTGCCATGGTGTGGGCATCTCTAGAATTTGCATAATTGGCTGTTGTTATTTATTATTTATGCAATATTTTAATGAAAATAAATATGAATAACTGAATTACCTGATTGTTTGAGTTTTATTTCATAAACCGTTCCTCAAACCGCCCCAGCCGCATATTATAGAACATTTTCCAAAAATTAAAAAAAAAAATTCAAGGTAAAAATGTCTAGACAATTTTGAATCAATGACTCAGATAGAATCAGATTTTGGAACAGGATACAGGATATGATTTCGAATTTTTGAAAAATAAAGTTTTTCTTTTGTTACATCATTTACGAATTCTCGAGTACTTTTTCAAAAGGACGTTAGTAACAAAATGTAAATAAACGCTTTGTTCATGGCATGTTATTAAAAAATCATGTATATTTACCCATATTTGTTGAACTTTCTGATTGGATTATTTCTGAACGTTTTATCTAACTTTTTACATAACGGTGTAAAATCACTTTTGCACTTTTTGGGAATAATGTACATACACCGCATGTGTTGAAAAGTAACTTGTAAATCATTGTTATATAATTTGAATGCCCCTTAACGACGCGTTAGTAAAAGACTTTATACCACAAGGTTAAAAATTTAGATTTGTTTTAGTAGACATTGATTTTTTTAGCAAAGATATTTTTACAACGTTTTGTTGCTGAAAAAACTAATACGTCATTTTGTTAAGTTCGACGTATCTGCGGGAAATATGACAACTTGACGTAACATTTCGACGTATCAACATTCTCATTCGCAGAATGACGTATCATTTTGACGCAAGCAACATGCCATCTAAGGAGTGTATCGAATATAAGCTATCCACATACATTTGCGTTGTACGCATGTATTTGTGATGGTTTTTTATGCTCTGAACACTGCATGCTGTGCGTTTGACTGTCAGCTTTATTTTGATTACTTGTTTGTGTGGTTCAAATTCTGCGTTTTCAAAATGTCGCGTATTGAAAAGGAAGTGAAAATTAAGGTTCTGGACACATGGCTAAGTGAGAAGGGTATTACTATGCGAAAATTGGCGAAGCGGTTTGGAATTCATCATGCGAGTGTTAAAACCATCATAAATAAGTTTGGGGAACACTATTCTTTGGATGAGCTACCAGGAAGAGGCAGAAAACCCGGTTCTTCCAACCCGAAACTGGAGCAGAAAGTGGTATCTCTAATCATGAAGAACAAATCAATGTCATTACGTGATTTGACCAAAAAAGCAGGAACGAGTGTCGGAATGATCCAGCGTATCAAGAGGCAAAACCACCTGAAAACCTACAAGAAGCAGAAAATCTCGAAACAAAGTGCAGAACAGAAGAAGCGAGCAGCAACAAGGGCCCGGAAATTGTATTCGCGTCTTTTGCAGCGTCCGGATGCATGCGTTTTGATGGACGATGAGACCTATGTAAAGGAGGACTCAAAAACCCTTCCAGGTCCACAATACTTTACTGCCGTCATTGGGGAGGATGTGAGCGATACAGACAGGTCGATTCAAGTGGAGAAATTCGGTCGAAAGGTACTGGTATGGCAAGCAATATGTTCCTGTGGTTTGAAGTTAACCATTTTTCACACTACCGGAACTATAAATGCGGAAATCTATCGATCTGAGTGTCTCCAGAAGAGATTGTTGCCTTTATATAAGAAGCATAGTACACCTCCACTGTTTTGGCCGGATTTAGCGTCGGCTCACTATGCCAAAACCACTCTCAATTGGCTTGCGGAAAAGGGTATAGATTTCGTTGAGAAAAATATCAATCCACCAAATTGCCTTCAGCTTCGACCCATCGAACGTTACTGGGCAATCGTGAAGAGGGTCTTCAAGAAGACTGGTAAGGCAGCTGGGAGCATGCAGGAGTTCAAAAAAAATTTGGGCTCAAGCGTCCAAAAAATGTGATGCAACACTTGTCCGGAACTTGATGAAGAGCATTCGATCCAAAGTTCGAAAATTCGTGAAGGAATAACTTACATTTCATCCGGTCTTCATTATGTTCAAGTTTAACCTCGTACAATAAAGGATCAATTTTTTGTATGAATAAAATATCGGTTTTCAACATAATTTGAAAGAAAGTTTGTGGATAGCTTATTTTTGATACACTCCTTATCATAGTGACTTATCAAAATGACGTATTATCGTTTTCTATTGCAGACCGTTGTAAGAAATATTTTTCTAAATGAAACTAGATTTTTCACTCCTAGTGTAAATTTAAAGAACAGTGATGTAATATCTTTTACCAATGTGTCATTAAGTGGAATTTAATTGGGATAAACATGTCCGGTTTTCAAATAGGAATAAAAATAAACTCAAAAAAGTTCATTGCTGATTTTCTCATTTTCGTTCAAATGTTACTTACGTCCATTTGAAAAAGTACTCGAGAATTGTCCAAATAACATAAGTAACTTGCTTTTCAAAATAAGCCCAGTTATGTGAGCGGGTTATTTGAAAATACCTACTAAATAATAATATCGATGGGGTCTGTTGGGAGGCGGCTGGAAAAGAATGCGGTGGTATTGAATTGATTTAAAATGATTACGATAATTGATACATCAACCCGCAAACAACTTTTTCTATATTTCAAGTGGCGATTAGCCGGTCCAGGTATAAACTTATGAAAAAAAAATGCATTTGAATCTTATTGCTTTCATATTAAGCTTAGCTTGCTTCCTCAAACTTTCTATTCTAAGTATTCTTGTCACTCCAAAAAATGCCTCTTGCGAATGTTTGTTAATAAACTTTCTTGCTCGTTAATAATGCTATTTGATTGCGTTTTTATAACAGTATCGACTGAAGTATATATTTATAACAGTATGGCTCAAATTAACATGAACTATTCCATTATTTTCTGCCAAATCTAGCATTCCCTTTATGTGTATTAGATAACGCAGAAATTTCAATGTTGCTTCTTTTTATTTGTGTAGTCTTCTGATTTGAATCCGGAATTCACATTTTAAAGATATTCTCTCCCTTAATTTATCTGCGCAAACGAGGAAATTCGTGTAGCCTCTCGGTAAATAATGCCAACAACTACCCGACGCGGTTGGCTACTTTTGCTACTACCTTAACGTCTTCCCCCTCTCTCTCTCTCTACCTTCAAGAAGACCGGCGGTCGCTTTGGCCGTTTGCGGCAAAAACGGCTGTCGTTAAACAGTTGTGAATATTTTATTGTTTTATTGTCCGACTTACGAATGCCCACCTTGAGGATTCCGCCGCCGCGTTTCGTAAATTAACTTTTCAATGTTCTGAAAACAGAAAAGTGAAAAATTTCTCGGATTTAAATGCTCTTCCTTCTCTGCATATTTGGCCGTCGTCCCTTTCCCGGAGCATTCATTGCATGCGCAAATGGGTCGACCTACCGACACACAGAGAGAGCGATCCCTTCGCATACAAACTCACATCAGGGACCCTTGTGCATTTCGATTGCCCTTTCATCGTACCGCCGCACGTTAGCACTTGAAGAGGATCCTTTTTATTTGTTTTCGAGGATCAGGTTAGGATTATATTCAGATTTCGATCCGAGATCAAAGGACCCGGTGCCGCCCCGGAGTGAGACCGGTGTATGGATTGCCTTTTCCCATTTTCGTTTATTGCACTCGTAAGGTACCGTACCCAGAGGATTCGTTGAGAGGTCAAGTGGCCTCGTATTGAAATGCGTATCTACGTATGTACAGTCAAATGTATCCAACCGGGCGTTCAGGACATTCAGAGGAAGCCCAACAGGAAGGATGAGCCTTCTTCGAAGGTGGTCCTAGATCGGTGACGACAACGACCTCCCACCACGTTCAATCTCTAACTAAATAGTCAAAGTCTCCTCCAGAAGACACCATATCCAAGTTGTGTCAAGTCTCCGGAGACGGCTTCTTTATTGCTCGGGTGGTTTCCGTTTCGGAGCTAGCTCATAATTGAATGTTTCCTATCCGTTCGCTACTAATTAAAACTATGCTAAGAGCGCAATGCCGAGAAAACGGAAGAACTCGAAAAATCGGAACCGAAATTATGAGGCTTTGTAGGAAAAGCGGCGCACGTTGCTGTGAAAGAGCCTCTTTCACTTCGTTGGCTTAATCCTCGTGATCAAGATCGACGTTAGGAAGCGCTTGGGGTGGAGGCAGGAGGGGGAGATGAAAGGTAAATATTACTTCCCTTTCGGAAATTGTTTACCTTGAAAACCACTAAAGCCGCAAGAACCCAGGAGAAGAAAAACTGTTGAAGGATGAGGCGGCAAAAGTGCGCCCGGATTTGTTTACATCGGCGGGATCAAAGGGAGGCCGCCGCAGCACGCTTATTAGACCGATTTATGATCGGATTGTTATACCTCCGAAGAGGTTTTTTCCTCTGACTCGATTCTGCTGCCGATGCTTCGGAGGAACCGAGCCCGAAGAGTTACAAAAAAGAACCTGGTGATTCGAATTGCAACGGATCGAGGCCCGTATGTAGGGCTTCAATCCGATTGCTGATTGCTTTCATTTACTGTTTTTTTTTCTTTTTTTTTTCTTCTTCTCAATGCTATAAGTGATACTATGTTAGAGTCATAGCAACGGAACGGTATGTTGGTATGTTGGCGGAGGACACTTTTTTCAAAACTTTCAGTTGGTTGAAGGAAAGAAATTCACTGAATTTTGAACCGTGCTGGTCTGAAATTTGTAAACTTTAAAACTAGATAATTTATGACGATCAGCACAAAAATATAATTTAACGGAAATTATAATTTCAGGACAAAGAGCCAAACGGAAGAGCGAACTAATGTATTGATGGAATACTGTACAGTATGCGTCAGGCATCTTTAAGACTCTCACTAATACTATCTTACCACGCAAGCCGTTCTACCAAGTTTAACAAAATTTTGCAAGAGATCAGTTAATGTTTATAAACCGATCGGTGTATTTGATGTTTTTGGGCTTAAGGAAGATTTAGTAAAAAATGTGCCTACGACAAGAATGCAATCCTCAGATTTTAATATCATTGCGCTCTTGTAAATTTTTCAAGAGATACTGTATTGCAAGTCAAGGCATCAATTGGACTCCCAAAAGCATCAAGAAAACCTGGCAAGAAAGCTAGAATGCCATCGCATACATGAGTGTCCGCGGTACTACGAATAAGATTTTTTCGAATCGGTAAGTGTTACAGAAATGTAGAGAATATCACTTGCCAACACATCATCTTTTCATCGATTTCAAATCAGCTTACGACAAAATCGTTCGAGACCCTCTATCGCAGATTATGCACGATTTTGAATTTCCAGAAAAACTGACGCGGTTGTGCAAAGCGACGATGGATCGAGTGATGTGTCTTTCGGGCACTTTCTGGTCGCCAGGATTGGGTAACGGCACACACGGCACATACATTGCATTGGAGAGTGTGATTCGAAGACCGCGGATAGACTCGAGTGATACGATCTTCAGGAAGTCCGTCAAACTTTTTGGTTTTGAGATGATGGCGGAAAAATACGTTAGCCTTTAAGCTGAAGCAAGTGGGATTGGGCTTGTTATTGATGCAAAAATACAAGAATAGAAGGGGCTCAAGAGAAACAATGTTTACCTCCCACCACGAGTTCAAATCTAAATATAGGCGAATTCGTGTATCTGGGCTCACTAGTGACCGCCAATAATGACCCCAGCACACGGTGATCGAAAAATCGACGCTCTCAACTGATAGCTTCCTAAATAGGGCGATGGCTACTATGGAAAACATGATGAATATGACAATTTAAATTTTTTAAAGCTATGAATTTTGTGATCAATCCCCTTAACGGTGAGATCAAACATTTACTTTTTTATTATATTGAGATAGAGAGTTGATGTGTTGAGCAAAGTAGTAGAAGAAAAATCTTATGTTTCACTCGATTCGGGATAGTGAGCATTGTATAAGAACTAACCCTCAAAAACACTTCTTCCACCGACACATATATTATTTTAATCTTAAGGACAATATTTTTGCTGCAAAGTTATTTGTAATAGCAACATACACAACTAGAAACACAACCTATATCTACATTATTATTAACATCAGAATATTGTGGCTGAAGCAGATCATGAAATTTCAGCACAAAGAGCGTTAGCCTCCAACAGGTCAGGTTTGTATTCTCTTCATTTCTCCGTATCATATACGTATACCAGGTTAAAAATCATGAGTATCACCACAATATTAACATTCAGAAAATTTTCATTGCAAACTTCTTTTTAGCAAAGTAGCATACTGGAAACAATTGCTTTGCATTAACCTCTGGTAAACCTCTGAGTATACGGCCCATCACGTGCTAATCCTAGTATTAACTCACAACATTATAAATAAAAACATTGAATTATCGGCTCCGTAAAGCTAACGAAGTTGTTTGGAAGGCTCAAGTGATAAGTGAACTAGCATTTATTTGCAATAACTTTGACCAGTTTGGCAGTTTACTGTTTTGTTCATATCAAATGATAGCTGGGACACTTATTACTCCACACACATAAAATACATGGGGTGTGGAAGTAGTTCGCCTCGCCGCGGTGCACACAAACTACAACGGTGGAAGCGCCATACAGCGCGGGATCTGTCAGGAAGCCGTAAGCAGTCGTGACAAGGGGATCTGTCAGGAAGCCGTAAGCAGTCGTGACAAGGGGAACAGGAACGATCTGGGGGTAATGCCGCACTCCCAGACGTTCCAACCCCGGTCTTGGCCCTCGATTGGAAGAGGAACCATACGACGCGAGGTTCGGCAGGTACAGTAAGTGGTCGGGTATAGAAATCGCGGACGATCTGGATGGAACACCAGACTTCCCGAACTTTGCTTGGATCCAGGAGCATCTCGATCGAATCAGCGTCAGGTCGGCGAAGCTAACTACTAAAGTCCTATGTAGTTAGGCACCGAAGTAAAGGGTGTATTCGATAAAAATGGCACACAGAAAATCTTCTGTAACTTTTGAATCGTATGAGTAAAAAACCTAGAAATTTGAGTAGATCTTATCCATAGTGTATTATTTACATCTGCCAAGTTTCATAGTTATACATTCAGTAGTTCCAGTCATGTCGTCGAAACAAGAAATTGTCCGTGAGAAAATTTTGTGCACTCACAATCAAAATCCAGGGGCGTCCCACCGGTGGATTGCTAAAATGCTTGCGTCTGAGTGTCCAAAGGAAGGAAGGGAGTGGTCGTAAAAGTGGTCCAATGGACAGTAAAATGGCCAGGAAAGTCGTACAACAATTCAAGAACCGTCCAAACATGTCAATTCGAGATGTCGCTAAAAAGTCTAAGGTGTCAGTCGGTTTTGTGCAGAAAACCATGAAGCGTGGTGGGTTACATGTTTACAAAGTGCAAAAAGCCCCAAACCGGAATGAAAAACAAAACATCACTGCGAAAACCCACGCCCGGAAACTTTACACGAAGCTGCTCACCAAATCCGGTTGCATCGTGATGGATGACGAAACATACGTCAAGGCCGACTTCCGTCAACTTCCTGGGCAAGAATATTTCGTTGCCAAGTCGAAGTTCGATGTTCCGGAGGATGTTCGAAAGAAGAAACTATCGAAATTTGCAAAGAAGTTTCTAATCTGGCAGGCGATTTGTGGATGTGGTTAAATAAGTGCTCCCTTCATCACTTCCGGAACAATAAACGGTGCGATTTACACGGAAGAGTGCCTTAAGAAGCGTCTCTTGCCATTCATTAAGAAGCACAAAGGATCAACTCTGTTTTGGCCTGATCTAGCATCCTGCCACTACGCTCGAAACGTATTGGAGTGGTACCGAGCCAACGGAGTCAATTTTGTGCCAAAGGATATGAACCCACCAAATTCACCGGAACTTCGTCCAATTGAAAAATTCTGGGCAATTATGAAAACGGAATTGAAGAAAATTTGGGTAAAAACAACAAAAACACTGGGAAAATCGGTTGTACAAAATTTGATGGGTGGAGTGAAAAGGAAGGTGCGAGCATTCGGGATGGGAGACGAAATTGAATAAAACAAATGTTGTAAATCAAAACTCATTAGTAGTTTTTCATTCCCTGAAAATTTCAAGAAAATCCGATAATCAGTTTAATTTTGATTAGTATATATGTGTGTGCCATTTTTATCGAATACACCCTTTAATACCGAAAGGTGGTTCCGGGGCTCGAGGCACGGGTGGGTTTTAGTGGGCCGCCCTCATCCCCACACCCTGAGTTCTTCAGGAGTCTGTTTGCAGATTTTCCACCCCGTAATGACTTTTTTTAGAAATAAAGGATTTAAATTTTTGTATTTTTTATGGCACACCCTGTAGGCTTTACAATTTTACTAAGCACAATCAACTCCTTATCTTGAGTTTTTGAACGAACTTGAACACTATCAAATAATGTCCTGTGTATTATTGATAAAGCCTGTCAACGTTAAATTTCAGACACCAAAACAATAGCAGCAAAAAAAAATTACAAATAGTTCAACAAAACCGATTGTTTATATCACAATAAAAGAGTTATATCTACATTAGAAACAGTTGATCAAGATGTTAATCCTTCTTTGTGTAAAATTCGCGAATTTTCTGTGGTACACCCGCCATCAGATTCCGTACGGTATCCTCAGATACGACCGCCGTGACGATTCTCCACCTTCTCTTGAAATCATCGGTGCCATTTGCCTATTTATTTATTATTAAAATGTTTATCCCAATGACAATAAGATAAAATTGAATTACATACAACAATTAACACATACATCTTCGGAAACAACGCTTATTAACCTTACGGGATACATTAAAATTAAACACGTTATAATAGCTGTTGAAAACACG
This sequence comes from Aedes japonicus, assembly GCA_034211315.2. Classification (NCBI taxonomy): domain Eukaryota; kingdom Metazoa; phylum Arthropoda; class Insecta; order Diptera; family Culicidae; genus Aedes; species Aedes japonicus. Next base: position 306,277 of record JASCZW010002188.1, read on the forward strand.
AGCCATGCTTAGCACAGGTTCGTGTTGGTCCTTGAGTGCCGGTTAATGAAGAATGATTGTAAACGTAGGTTTCGTCGTCGAGTGTTGACGTTCAAGAGACTAAGTAAAGTGGAACAGTCGATGGTTCCCTGAAGAAGGTCACCAACGAAACACGCTTTGGCCACCATACGTCTCCCTTCCAACAATTCCAGCTTAATGAGCTTACTCCGGCTTTCGTAGCTTGGCAATCTGCGAGGGTCTTGCCAACGAAGATGTCGTAAAGCAAACCGTTAAAACTTACGCTGAACGGTTTCGATCCTCTGGACTGCATTTCGGTAGAAAGGGGACCAAACGACAGCGCAGTACTCCAAAAAAGGACGAACCAAAGAGCAGTATAGTGCCTTCAGACAATAAACATCTTTGAAGTTTTTTTGCGAAGCGGAAGATGAATCCTAGCTGCGATGAGGCTTTAGAAACTATATAGGCACTGTGGTTCCCGAATGACAGTTTGGTGTCTAGCATTACCCCCAGATCCTTTACTGTTGTTTCACGTTTCAAGCGCGTTCATCGAAGGATGTAGTCGTGGAGATACATCGCACGTTTTCGGCCAAAAGAGATAGTCGAGCATTTGGATACATTTAAGGACATTCTGTTGATCCGGCACCAGTCGTCAAACTCTTGTAGTTCCCGCTGAAGAAAGTGGGCGTCTTTTGGACATTTTATGACGTAGTACAGTTTTAGGTCGTCCACGTAGGATAATTTCAGGCATCTAAGGACCAAGTTCACGTCGTTTATATATAATAGGAACAGGAATGGGCCAAGGTGGCTGCCTTGTGGAACGCCGGATGTTACTGAAAAGTTGGACGAATCATAATCTGAAATCGTCACAGACATAGATCTCCCAGTTAGGTATGAGCGGAGCCAGTTCAACAATTTATCGTGAACCCCCATTTTGTCGTATTTGGAAATTGTAATCTGATGGTTCATTTTATCGAAGGCCGCAGAGAGATCTGTGTATATGGCGTCTACTTGATGACCGCATTCCATGATTAACGATGTAAATACGGTAAGGTTGGTCGCCCGTGAGCGCTTGAGCTTTCTTCCTAGTTTTGAAGAGTTTCCACTTAACTACATCCCAGTACTTCTCTATTGGACTAGGTTCGGGATAGTTTGGTGGATTGGCTGTTTTTGGCACGTATTTGACCTCTTGTAGCTTCTACCGCTCCAAAACGGATTTTGTATAATGACAGGAGGCCAAATCAGGCCAAAACGGAGCTGGAGAGTCGTGGCTTCTCATAAATGGTAGCAACTGCTTTTTCAGACATTCTTTCTCGTACACGTCTTCATTGATAGTGCCGGTAGAGACGAAACTAACAACAACATATGGCAAGCCAAATTAAATACTTCTTCGGGAATTTGAACACCTTCTTTGTCCGGAAATGGACGGCAACGGCGTTCCTTCGCATTGCGGTATAAGAAGCCAGACCCGGAAACTGTCCAAAGTCTTCGAGTACGTATGTTTCGTTGTCCATTAGGATACAAGAAAATGTTTCCAAAAAATTGGTGTCAAGCTTCTTAGCACGCTTTTTTGCAGCGAAATTTTGCTTATCATTACGGTTGGGCACCTTTTTCACTTTGTACACCTTCAGTCCTTGCTTCTGCTTCACTTTTTTGACTTCCCAACTTTATGAGCCATGGTTCGCACAGAAAGATTGGAATTTTTCTCAATACCATCTTCCATCTTCGTGTTCATTTGTCGGGAGCATACTTCTCGATTTGTACCACTTCCAACCTTCCGTTCCACAGTCAAGCGCTGGTCAAATGATTCGTAAACACAAAACCGAGTACTTTTCGGTTGTTACAGTTTCTTGACATGATCGCGTACCGATAAATTCGGATTTTGCTGTCGTTCGTACAAAATGTGTTTGCGCACTTCCACTTGATTCGACGCCAGTTTACTGAATGTAATAAGAATGTAACAATGTTGTACCATGAATAAAGTGGAGAGTTTCAGCTGTCATACTGATACGTTTAAGCGACACTTCAAAATCTAAAAAAAATGCCCGAAATTTAACTTGGACAGCCTTTACACATTGTCAAGAGGCTGTTGAAGTGGCGGACTTGTTCCGTCGCTACAACCTACCCCGCAGTGGGATGTTAGGCAAAGATTGACGTCCATGGTTCGAGTACCATTGGATACATGCCCTTTCGCTCAATTTTCAAAAACATCTATTAATTTTCCTACCTGCCGCACTCTGACGGACCTTTCAACACTTTCTCTTCACATCTTTCATTCTAGTCAAAAACATTGTTGTTCACTCTTGGTGCCTCATGGTGATGAGCGAACATCTCCTTCTACATCATTGTTTTGTTGTTAATAGCTTCGCCTACAGAATGGGAGCTGTAGTTTTGGAAATGTCAAACCGGTTATTATTTCACTTTTTTTAAAAACACTTGTTTTTAAAAACACTTTTACAAGCATATTAGAAGCACGATTGTAATTGGAAAACTAGGAAAATTTAAATTAATACTTCACTTAATCACTTTTTCTAAAGAAAACCGAAAACTGAAACACTTTTCTTAACTATTACTAGTAAACGCGAGCAAATTCCATTAAATTCCTCAACAGAAAGCTTAACTTTTGACAGATAGGCCTATTTCGTGAGCGACTTACAGACTTCTTCAGAGTCGAGTGCTCAACGGTTATTATTATTATTTTGAGCATGAGCATGAGCATGACTGACCGTCCGAGGTTACTCTTCGTTATTGTCAAATAAGCTATAATTACTGAGTGAAACAAGCAACGAATGATGCTTGGGACTTACATACATAAAAACTGTTACTCTAAGACCAAGGCAATACTGGCACTAGCCCACTTGATGGGTAGCTCAAATAAGGAATGTGTAAGAATGTATTGATGTGATATTCGTTTTATTGGAAACCGAGAACACCTATGCATTTGCACGAGGGACCACAGGGAGGTTAGATAAAGGGGTTGGTTTGGCAGCATGGTTTGTTTTGGTGAACGATGCGCTGAATTCGAGTGATTCGGAATGATGTGTTCCCAAAACCTGCTCTTAAAATGAATGGCGAAATGGTCCTAAACACTCATTATCATTATCTGTAACTGTTATATAAATATGTTGAAATAAACTCGGAATAAATAGTTCTGTTCTATGGTCGTCATTTTTAGTCAAGTATATATTAATAAATAAGACCGATTTCCGATTTAGACCCGATTGTGCCAATAGAAAAAAGGCTTCTTTGAACCGATTTAAACCAACAATAAGGATGCTATTGTGGCTACTCATAGAGTGTGATAGTGATTCATTGACAACAACTACAAGGTAAATTTAGGTTCGAAAAATTAAGAACTTTCCATGCCAACACCAATGCTGGAATATGTGTGTATCATGTGGCAAGCCCAAGGAAGTCCAGAAAATCCAACCTGAAAGGTTTTTTCAACCGTACCACTAGCTTGGTTCTGTGTTCTTACCGATCTTACCGATTGTGCTACATATATGAAGCACTATATAAAGCCACCATTATACTAGGGTAGTCCAATAAGAACTAAGCCTACGAAAGAAAAAACAAAATTTGGAAAAGTGGCGCTTTATTTCTCAACATAGTCTCCATTTAGCTCGATACACTTGACCCAGTGGTGCTTGATCTTCTTCAACCCAACCGAAAAATACGTTTACTCGAGGTCCACAAAGTATGCTTCTGTGTCGACGATGACCTGCTCATTCGACTCAAAGTACTGCCCACCGAGCGAACTTTTCAAGTTTGGAACCAAAAAGAAATCGCACGGGATCAAATCTAGCGAAAACGGTGGCTCGAGGCAGTAGTTTGTGGCCCAATTCGACTAATTTGGCCGTGGCTGTGGTAAAGGTGTGACCCGGTGCGTTGTCAATGTGGAAAAGCACTCTTTTCTTGGCCGAATGGGGCCGTTTTTTTTTTGCAATTCGGCCACGAATCAGCCCAATAATTCTGCATACGAGTGCCCAGTGACTACACCGAAAAAAACTAGTTTTAACAAGCGCGTAAAATTTCCTCTCGTTTAGTGTAATTTCAACCCAAAGGAGGCGCAATATTCCGATACTTGTAATCTGTCATACAACAGTTTAGATGCATGCGTTATCTGACCTCAATTTACATGAAATATCCCATTATTTAATCTAGCATTAAATATCCCATTATTTCATCTAGCATTATTTAAATCTAGCATTCCCTTTATGTGCATTAGAAAACGCATAAAATTCAATGTTTTTTTTTATCTGTGTAATGCACATAAAGGAAACGCTGAATTCGGCAGAAAATAATGGAATATTTCATGTAAATTTAAGCCTGATAACGCCTGAATCTAGCCTCTTGTATGAATGTTTTCAAACATTGTTGTATGACGCATGAAAAATTGCAAACAATTTCGTTGTTTACGCCTCCCTTGGCTTGGAATTAAACGAAGGAAAATTTTACACGCTTGTCAAAATTAATTATTTTTTTCTGTTCAAACAAAAATTTTGAATAATTATTTTGTGAATTGAGCAGTTATATGCAACTGACATCCGTTTTAATATACCATACATTGGTACGAAACATTGAGTACGAAAACAAACCATTTTTTTGTTGATTCTACCAACACCGAAGGTTACAAATTTTAGTATGATTTCAACTGGATTGGTGTTTAAAACAAACAAACAAAAACGGTTGAAACATCAAACATTCGCCTGCATTTCTGCGGTTATTTCAATTGTTTGAATAAAATGCTAACAAACATAAGAAAATTACACATTCATATTTATAGACTTCTCTCAGTTTAAGAGAAATCTATAAATGGTAATGCGAGCCTTTCTACTATTTTCAACTTCTTTAAAGTAAAATATTAAATTTTCACCTATGTTTTGTTGAGTAACAGCGTCAGTGCATGCAGCGGGACTGGATGACGGAAAATGAAATAACCCAAAAGAAGCAGTTTGTTTCAAACTATATTTTTAGTTATTTTTGCTCGAAACAAAACATCAGTTTGACTAAACCGCTGCTTTAGTTGAAATAATCTTAAATTTTTGTGTGCTTCCGAAACCGGTGTTTTGGTAATAATAAATCCCTTTCAAGGTGCACAGATAAAAAGAAGCATTGTATTTTCTGCCGTATCTAATGCACATAAAGAAAATGCTAGATTTTGCAGAAAATAATGGGATATTTCATGTAAACTTAAGCCAGATAACGCCTGATTCTAGCCTGTTGTGTAAAAGATTGCATACAAAAACAATGATGTATGAAAGATTGCAAACTATTTCGTTATTTACGCCTTCTTTGGCTTGAAATTGTACGAGAAGAAATTTTAGACGCTTGTTAAAATTCTTTTTATTTATCTGTGTGGATACAACAAAAATATTAGTTTAGAACAACCATAATTTGTGTTTTATTATGGTAAGATCTGTACTAAGATAGAACCACCCTGCCTGTTTGTTTCAGAATAAAGTCGTTGGCTTAAAACGACAAAAGGGATTTTTAAAACAACTTGTATTTTAGTTTGTATGTCAACTAGCAAGATTGTTTTTTCAAACGTGACTATTTTTTCTCCGTGCGGTTGCACTTGTTGTCCGCAGTGCTCTCTCAATCCCAAAATTTCAAGCAGAACATGACACATTTTGCATTTCTCGCTGTGGATCGTAACTTGGAGAAAAAAAATGTAACATTGGTTGTGGGCAAAAATGCAACACAGCAATTTGCACTGAAAAATAAAAAGTGTGCGTGGGGTTGTGCAGTGATGTATAAGATTGGAGTTCGAAAATCAGATGGCTCACAAAATTAAAAAGTGTAACTCACAGAACCAGAGGTTTTTCAGACCTTCCAGAAAATTACTTTTCGGAAGGGATCCAGAAGTTGGAAAACCGTTGAAATATGTGTATATACATTGAATACCGTTTTTTTTTCATTCCCTACTTTTCACTCTTATTAATCCAATTATCATGATTACTTACAGCAAAAAACGTGAAAGCTCACATAAACTTAACCGTTCACGGCCAGCGCATGCTGCGATCTTCGGACCTAAAGAGGCAGAGATTTGAACAAAACAAAATTTCATATTTTTAACAGGGTGACTCTAACATTTGTCAGCCAAAACCGACTTTCTGAATTTCAAAAAAGGTTAGAGCTCAAAAGTTTTTTCTCCTAAAACGAGTTCCCTATGCAATATTTGCACAGAAAAAAATAATGAATTTTAACAAGCGCGTAAAATTTCCCCTGGATTGATTCTAAGCCGAAAGAGGCGTAAACAACGAAATTGTTTGCAATATTTCATGCGTCATACAACAATGTGTGCAATCTTTCATACAACTGGCTAGATTCAGGCGTTATATGGCTTAAATTTACATGAAATATCTCATCATTTTCTGCTAAATCTAGTATTCCCTTTATGTGCATGTTATAACGCGGGAAATTCAATGTTTCTTTTTATCTGTGTGAGCTCAATCGGATTTCGCTAAGTGGACCTCCAAAGCGCTTTGACTTTTTTGACTCATGAAATTTCCCAAATCGAAATATTAATTTTTTAATGTTGGTGTTGGCCCTGAAAAAATTTTTTTGAAAAAAATTGACGTTCTGGAACTGATACCAGGATAGGCGACAAGGTAGTGCAACACAAGTCTTTTCTACATATTTTCTTCATTTTCGAGTAAAAAAAAGCTAAGTTGATGCGCTTGATACGCGACAATGCATATATCCCTAACGTTTGCATTGAAAAAAAAATGAACAAAACTTGCCGATTTTTCATGGGTTTACCTTCACCCGCACTGACGAAACTACCCAAGCAGCATTAATCATAGTAGCCCATGAGTCAGCAGACAGATCGTGCGGCGCTTTGTGGACGCCGGATACGCCCGTTCCAACATCTACAACATCTTGGCACTATTAGACAACATATCAGAAAGCGGAAGTCGCGTCCACTGGTTTCGGAGACGCAGTTGCAGCGGCTGTTAAGATGGTCAACTCGATTTTCCCGGTGAATCACGACGTGGCTGTGGTGATGGACGACGAGATCTATCTCACCCTGGATGGCAACGACTGGCAGGGTACTTCGTGTTTTACTTCCCTTACGAAAACAGTGAGCTCCGAGGTGAAGTTCATATCACACACAAAGTTCCCCAAGCAGGTGCTGCTGTGGCTGACAATCAGCGAGAAGGAAATGTCAAAGCCGCTCTTCTTTCACTCCGGACTGGCCGTGAATGGGGAAATTTATAGTGCGAAATGCCTGCCGGAAGTTGCGTCGTTCATCAAGAAATACCGTAAGGGCGAAGACGCGGTGTTCTGGCCGGATCTTGCGTCGGCCCACTACTCGAAGCGATCGTTGAAGGAGATAGAGCGGCTGAATATCGATGTCCCACGTTGCCGAACCCGCACAACGTCCCCCAGCTGCGTCCCATCGAGAATTTCTGGGCCAACCTGAAGCATAAGATCTACTCCAACAATTTTGTCACGAAAAATGAGGAGGAATTGAGGAATAAAACGAAGAACAAACTCAAAAACATGCCTACACGCATGTTTTCGTCCACCATGGCGAATGTTCCGGTTAATTGTCGGAAGCCAGCTCGCAAGGGCGTAGAATTTCTTTGCAAGTAAGCTTAAAGACTGTATTCGGTGAAATTTGGAAACACGCAATTGTTCGTAACTTTTTAGCGTGTGGGTGAAAATTATTGAAATTTTAACTGAATGTATTTCATTGTGTTGTGTCATTGTGTAATGAGTTTCGTGAAAATCGGTCGAGTGATTTCAGTGATGGCTTCGAATGAAGAAATAGTGCGCCAACAAATTTTGGGCACTCACTTCGAAAACCCAAACGCTTCTCATCGATGGATCGGAAAACAGCTCGAAATCGCACATTCAACCGTATCTCATGTGATCAAAACGTTCAAGGACCGTAAGACAAGTTTGGCCGGATTTGGCATCTTGCCACTATGCTCGGCCCGTCTTAGACTGGTACAAAGATAATAATGTAGTTTTTGTATCAAAAGACGTCAACCCTCCAAACACTCCTGGAAATTGCTTAATCGCGAAGAGGCAATGGATTGAGGCATGGGTTGGGAGAAGAGGTTCAATAAACCAATGATGTCAAAACTTAACCATTTAGCAGTACTTTATTTCCAGAAAGTTTGAAAAGAATCGGGCTCGAGGAAAATTTTTGGTGACCTATTTTGTTTGTCCAAATTTCATCGAATACAGTCTTTAAATAATCACCTTTCATGGAAAATTTATCAAAACCAATTTTCTGTATTAGCTTTTTTTTTATCACCATCCGAAAGAAGTTCATTTTTTTATTGCAAATGTTACTTAATTCAATTATCGAGCAATACCTAAAATTTTAACATTGGGAAATTTAGAATTCAAATTTTTTTTCAATCAGTTACGTTCCTAAGACAAACCTTTTTTTACTTTTAGTTATTGAAGCTCTTGAGTTCAATTGTCAAATATTGCTGGGTGGTGAGCTCATGACATTTCCAGGAGTAGGTCGTAACTGAAAAGAGATTGAGTATTGCTGAAATACTGCTAGTAATGCTGCTTGAAAGGACAAGATTTCGGAATTTATCGAACATACCACAATTTCCACCAGCTCAGCTAAAAGGATTGCAAGTTTGCATTACAAGTTAATGGCAACAAACGACGTCTCCCTTGCATTGCAATCGAATTATTTTCCAAACATTCCTCGCCATGATATTTTTATTACAAACCTCTCATCACATAACTTGTGAGGCTGCGCATCGTAAAATAAAACTTTTCCCCGCTTATCATTGGGCCCCTTTGAAGCGCACCGCGCCATGTTCCTTCGCCAAGACGCCGATCATCATTTTTGTGTGTATTGCCAAGCGCGCGCAATTCAAAATGCATAAGCATAAAATGGATGCACCTTCTCGCTCAACCCGAAGTCCAACGGGATGAAGATGGCTTATTCTAGGAGGGGAGGGTCCGGAGCCAGGAGAACCACCGTTGCCTCCGAAGCACACATTTATTGGCGCTGATGGATTGTATTATGGCGAAACATATTACTATTTTATTATTTTAAACACATTTAAGATGCTCATAATCTCGAATGTAATGCGTTTTTAATGTAATTTTTATTTAAATCTAATGTTCTCGTTGAGTGGCAAGATTTTCACTCGTCGTCGTGGCTTGCTGAGTATGTTTCCTTCTGCCTCTGGGGGCTTAGGGGAATCCGATTTGCAGTTGAAGGCAAACTCGAATGATGAGTTGAGGCGAGGATCTTTGTCCAAGTGTATAGGGAGATAAAAACCAGAAGTCGGAATGCCGTCTCATCGTTGATTATGACTATCATCATTATGATCAATAGACCGCATGCGCGCACCATCAACAAGAATAAACAACCGACTCGTCTGGACTCCTGCACATCATTCCTGATGGGTCCGTTCCAGCCAATCGGGGTGAACCTTTTGGGGTGTTAAGTTTTGCCGCCGTTCGTATTCTTGCCGTAGCCGTTTTTTGTTCCCTACCCAGACTGGCCGCTTCTTTTATGGACGTGCCGACGCACACCATTCATTAGAAGCTTAAACGCGTTAGGTTTATCAAGCGTATAAAGTAGCTTAATGAATATACAATCAACTACTAGTTTTACGATTTAATTTATGTTTGAAGCAAGAAAGCGAAGAGATTACTGCCAACCTAATGCGACGCCGCTGGATTCTTGACTTATTTGCTTTTGGAAAGCATTCTTCAAATGGTTGTGATCAGCATTTACATATAATTAATATGAGCACGTTTCGGCTCTGAGCCCTCGAACGTGAGAGGAAAGCTTTCTTCAGAGCTGTTAAGGTAGCCTTTTCGGAAAGAAAACTGACTTCCATGCGTTCAAACGCACGAGTCTTGTTTTGCGAACCATTGTTACTATTACCGCAGGATGTATCGAAAAGGAGTGTAAGGTGTCGCCACACGGCATCTATTTCTACTATATAGTTATTATATAATATGCTGGAAAACTATGTAATAGTTCATAGGAACACCAAAATGTAGATATAGCTCATAGTTATCACAGGACTGAAGCGGCGGTCATCCATGAAAAATAATCGTGAAGTCGGAAACTTGGTGCTGCGTGTGGTGCTGATTTGACAGCTCGATTTTCTTGAAGGCTTTATGCAGCAAACACAATAGTCGCGGCAGAAGTTGTCGTGTTTTGTCGTTAATTTGATTCGAGAAAAAAGAAATTCCGTGTTGTACTTAGTACAGTGGTTATTAAAAAGACAATATCGATTGTTTATCAGCCAGGTATTATAATGTTTTACCTTAATTACTGTTACTAGTAGTTTGGTAGAAGAAATATTGTAAAGTACAATGTGAACCAAGCTTAAAATGTTCAAATCGTCACTAGCGCCACACCAAAAGTAGCTAGCTTCAAGAACTATCGCTCTGTTCAGTCCTCTGAGAGTTATGACATGCAAACGATAATTTTGCACTATGATATAGAGCCGTGCTCGTTGTCGTGTGTGTACTCTAGCGATAGTTTAATGTGATAGTAGAAGGCTATGAACTATTCCATCCGGACGGAATAGTTCACCGTTACCGTCCAAACACAATGATAACGGAAACGGAACGGAAAACGGCAATTTTGACAGTTGCTGCAAATAACTTCGATACGTCCAATTAGAATCGGCTTGGATCTAGCCTGTTTTCTTTCAGACAAGCAGGCATACTCAGATCGGGCTTTGCCGTTTTCCGTTTCCGTTATCATTGTGTTTAGGCCATTAGTTGGTCCAAGTTTTTTGATATTTTGATTTTTTTGCATGTTTGTGTTTTTGCGCAAGCAAAAATGGACCAGAAAAGGAAATTCCACTTGATTGAGCTGTGGGAGCAACATCCGGTGCTGTGGGAACCAACTAATCCAGGTTCCCCGTGGAAGTGTACAGAAACCCCCTGAAGTAAAATATAAGTTTGATTTGAAAAAAAGTTGTGCTGTACATCGCCATATCGGACAGAGGGATTTCAAAGGCGTGGTTCAAGCCGAGCGTTCTGGCCATCGATCAAAAAGTGTTCCAGAAGGAGTGACTTGAGAAAATATTTCTGCCGTTCTGAAAGGAGCATCATGCGGATAGGAAGTACGTCTTCTGGCCGGACAAGGCGTCTTCCCATTTCGCCAAGAAGACGCTGGAGTACACTCAGTAGCAAAAAAAAAAGCCGAGCAAAATTTTGCTTCCAAAAAACGCCATGTTCAACCTACTGTAACTTTGTCAATTATCAATATTTATAGCTGATTTTCACAACACTGTATACAATGTATAGATCTTATGAAATCGAAATTTTATATCGATCAGGTTAATAAATTTTAAGTTTTCGTTACATATATGAAAAAAGTCATTTTTGGACATACCAATTTCAAAAATCCGTATTTCTGTGAAACATTTAGATAACATATTATAAATTTCACAATAGCCAAAAAATGTGGACGAAATTTGAACTGTTTCCATCAAGTGGTTTGGACTACAGCTGGCGTCAAAGTTGACGCACCAACATTAGTATTTCCCTTTTTCACCCGATATTGGCCATGCTGAAATATCGGTGCAAAAAAAGAAGCCGAGGTGAATCCTTGGCGGGCCAAGGATACGAAGCAGTTGACCACGAGGATCCGGAATTGTATCCGGAAGATGGACGTCAGTACCGTCCAGCGATCTTGAGCAACTTAGAGCATCGCGACCAAGTTGCGTCGTACGGCTGACCAGGTCCCCGTCTCCAATATTCATTGACGTTTTTTTGAAGAATAAACATTATGTTTTTAATAAAAAATACTGAATTCGTTGAAATTTTTTTTTACTGTGTGACTGAAAAAATTATCATTTGTTATTAAACACCCGTTAATATACAAATTTCAATTTAATTCATTTTTGCTGCTCTAAGAACCGATAAATACGAATAATTTGGGCCCTCAAAGCAATGAATTCTCTTAAGAAGTTCCCCAAAGATCTCTGAAGAATTTCCCCAAAGATCTCCGAAGAATTTCCCCGAAGTTCTCTTCAGAATTTCACCAAAGATCTCTAAAGTACTTTCTCGAAGTTCTCTGCAAAATTTCACCGAAGTTCATTGAAGAACTTCCCTGAAGTTTTCTAAAGAACATCTCCAAAGTTCTCTCAAGAACTTCACTGAACTTTTATGAAGAACTTTTCTGCGAAGAACTTCCCTGCAGTTCCTCTGAAGAATTTCTCTGAATTTCTATATAGAACTTTTCTGACCTTCTGTGAAGAAATTGCCTGAAGTTCCTCAGAAGAACTATTCCGTAGGTCCTCTGAAGAACTCTGAAGAAATTCCTCGGAAGAACTTCCCTGGAATTATATTCCTGAAATTCTCTGAAGAAGTTTCCCAAACTTCTCTGAAGAACTTTCCTATATTTCTCTGAAGAACTTCCTTAAACTTCTCTAATGAACCTCCCCAAATTTCCCCAAAAGAGCAGATTAGCCTCAATTCCCCTGCCTTCGAGATGAACAGTCAATCTGAAGTCTTTGCGAGTTTTTCGTTTTGATCCGCCTTTTCAATATGATGTACGCAGCAACTGCAGCAATTTTCATTATCTGTCCATACCTACCGAATGTGCCCATGATTACTTCCCCCGGCTATATCATAGTGAACTATAGCATCGATTTCAAGCACTGCAATACCAGGGAAGTTCTTTGGAGAAGTTCAGGGAAATTCTTCAGAGATCTTCGGGGAAGTTCTCCAGAGAACTTCAGGAAAGTTCTTCAGAGAATTTCAGGAAAGTTATTTCAGGCAAGCTCTTCAGAGGATCTTCAAGGAAGCTCTTTAGGCAGGTTCTTCAGAGCAATCGGTCAAATTTATTCCTTTGAGGTTTCAAATTATTCGAATGTACCGGTTTTTAGAGCAGCATACATTAAATGCACTTTATATACTTACCTTACCAACCAGACCAAGGTTGGTGCGGCCTCTGTTGTACACAAAAGTTGTTTCCATTGTAATCGGTCCATGGCTGTACCTCGCCAGCCTCACTGTCTGCGGAGGGTCCGCAGGTCTTCTTCTGCTTGATCGATCCACTTTCAGAACCATTCTAACAGGGCTGTCGTCCGACATTCTAACGACATGCCCAGCTCATCGTAGTTGACCAATTATAGCGGTCTGATGCAATTCGTGGTTCATTTGCCTCCGCCACGTTCCGTCTTCCATCTGAATTCCACCGTAGATCGTACGCAGCACCTTCTGTTCAAAGACATCAAGGGCGCAAGGAACTACTGGTCTAATTAATGTCTTGTAGATGGTCAACTTAGTAGTTCGGCGAACTGAGTTCGATATTAGCATCCTTCGGTGTCCAAAGTAGGCACGATTGCCAGCCATAATGCGGCTTTGTATCTCTCTGCCGGTGTTGTTATCGGTGGTCACCAATGAGCACAGATACTTGGAATTCGACTACTACCTCGATTTCATCACCGTCGATCTGAACTCGTGGTAGGAGGCTAATATTTTCTTCTCGTGAGCCTCTCGCCTTCATGTATTTTGTTTTAAACACATTAATCAAAAACTTAATCTTACCAGCTTCAGCCTTAAGTCTGATGTACGTTTCCGCCATCGTCTCAAAGTTACGTGCTACGATATCAACGTCGTCAGTGAAACTAAATAATTGGAAAGACTTCCTGAAGATCGTGCCACTCGGGTCTATCCCAGCTCTTCGAATCACACCCTCCAATGTAATGTTAAACAACAAACACGACAATCCATACCCTTGCCGTAACCCTCTCCGAGATTCGAAGGGACTCGAGAGTGTCCCTGATACTCGGACGACACACATCACTCGATCCATCGTTACTTTGACAAACCGCTCAGTAGCGTGGTTGAACAATAATTGCAGTAATCCAGCTTGTCGCCCTTTTTATAGATGGGACATACTATTCCTTCCATCCAATCCTCAGGTAAACATTCCTCTTCCCAAATCTTGGTAATTAAACAACGCAGCGCCTTGACCAGTGCATCACCACCGTATTTTAATAGCTCGCTTGGGAGTTAGTTAACTCCAGCAGCTTTGTTGGTTTTCAACCGACCAATTTTCCCCTCTACTGCTTGATGGGTACGGGTCGGGATTCTGTCTTCTTCTTCGCTTGTGTTTATAAATTTCCTGAGTAACAGCCAAACCCATCCAGCTTTTTTAAGTTTTATTAAAGTTTTACGAACGGCGCTGGAAATCAAGTTGGTTTTATTATGGTACTAAGAGGTGCCAGTAGGTTTAATATTATAGTCAGGTTTATGAAAACCTAGACATCTTCTTTACAACGATCTTGAAACCTTGGCTTCTAAAATTCCTTTTACTCCTATCAAAGGTTTCATTTTGACTTTATGAGCTCGTAAAATGCTGTTTTGAACTATCGTTATAGGACTCGGATCATATTAGTTTACTATGGTCAGTTGAAAAAGCATTTTTGAAACCATTTTTGAATTCACCAAATGACCAAATAGTTTTATAGTATTTGCCTTTCAAAGATAAATTGGCTTTTCGGAAAAACTGTGATTTATTTCAATCGCCATATTGAAATATAAAAAATCATTGAAATGTGGAAAGATAAATACATCAAATATTAAATGTAATGCAAATGAACTGTAAATAGGAGACCAACTTTGGCATTTTTTTAGATGACCTGACTGAATTCCATAAGTTTTGAAGAAATTCATGATTATTTTATCGAATATATTTGTTTCAATTTTATTTTTGTTGTTGTAAACTCGCATAATATCCGAGGCGCATTGATTTTCATATACCTAATTTACCGAAACACCAGAACTTTTCTTAGATATTACTTACTGTTAAATGAACCAGAAGAGCAGAGAATCGAACAAAGCAGAACAACAAAAACCAACCACGATATCACAGCGAAGTTTGACAGCTGTGGCCATTTGGCCATATGCTGGGTTTCATGGCAGCCAATAGGTTTTATGAAGGTTCTCAAGTGGTCATAACATCTTTCACTAGAACATTTTCTTTTATGGTCTTATAAAGGTTTTATGAATTTGTTTTCACAACCGTCTATAGAGTGGGCCACTTTGTACACATTTCTGCTTTAAAGATGCATAGAGCTGGTGGACAAAACAGTTTCTAAAGTAGTTTTATCAACAAAGCCGGAAGGAGTGCTATACGACTGGAACAGAACTGAAATTGTTACTTGGGTTATCATCATAATCAGTATCATTATTGAATAAACATTATAGATCTTAGAAATAACTTTTGAAAACATGTCTCACAGAATAATTTGTTGTTATTCAGGGTCATACATATTTTCATTGAAATATTATCTATGATTGTTGGAATATTTAATCAACTATTTTTCAACTCAGTTCAACTTTGTCAAATATGTGTTGTGTATACATATATTGTATTCTTTTACGTATAAATTGATATTTTCGGGATATGGGATAAACTATCAGGGCACTCGAATGATGCAAATTATCAGACAACATAAATTTTTATCAGATAAATATTGGTGAGTCGACTGATAAATTTTCAGTTCACGCGAATGGATGTGCACGATCTAGCATGCAAGGATTTTTCGAAACGAGACATTTTGGAATCTCCGATTCCCATTGATGATTTCTCGCTGACAAATTTCAACCGGAATTATCCTCGGATTAATCCCACTGACGAATGTCTAGGCTATTCTCTCGTTAATATCAGAATTAATCAACACGAAGCTGGACAAACAAATGGAATATTTAAATTTTATCCCAGTTGGACTTTACCTCCATTAGGAGTCCATACGCAATGTGGCATCCGTGGAGAAATTATCCGCTCCACGGACCAGCACCAAGTGTATCCCGTCACCAAGTGAGAAGCCCTGGAAAGCAGGTCGTGGTCATCATCGCCACCGATGGCAGCTGGCGAGGTGGCGGAGGGAAAAGTGGAAACATTTCTTCTTATTGTTAACCAGGCCGCTGCCGCAAAACCCCTCGCAGGGACTGATCCTCTTTGTCTACCAACCAGTCAGCAGTGTGATTGGTTGATGGCTGGTTCGGTTGCTGGTTGATTCGGCGGCTTCTTTGATCTTTTCGTAATTGGTTTATTACTTTGTCGGCATGCCTTATTATTAGCGTGCGCGCGTATGTGCTTGTATTTGTAGTATTTTGTTATCTGCCTTTTTCTACTCTACTTTTCCTCTCTGAGCTTTTTTTTCTTCTCCTTTTGTGCTTCAACATTTACTCCAATTTTTATGTTTCCAGTGACCATTTATCTTTGCTTCGACACGCACTTTATTCCTGATTTACTGTCCGACTAGAATTGTAATAGGTAGACAATAATTAGGAACAAGTCCACGGGCGTCTAGCAGTTATTCTTTGAATAATGTAGCTGAAAAAAGTATGTTCCAACTTGCTGATATGTCATCGCGGACACCGCGTGTTGTTATGGTTGTTACCATCGCTAATAATGGAGTGTAAAAAAAAAACGAGCCAAGCAACTGAAACTGGTCAATTTCTTGAGTCGCTGCTGGGTGACCGCTTGTGGTGACGGCCCAGCAGAACTGCTTTATGGATATTATGCTTCCAGTTTGAGAGGCGGAACACATCAAAGGAAGCCGAACGGTCACAATGATAAAGTTATGCACAATCATTTCCCACACCGCACCACGCACTGACCATCAGCTTTGTCGTCATGCTGGTCAACGTCATCATCGTTGGCGTCATTACTACAGGTATCATTGTCATCGACACGGGAGTGTTGCGTCCTGGAGCATTTAGGGAAAAATGTAAATGCTACACGTTTAGTTTATATTTTTATTAAAATCGAAATATACACTCAGCCAAATAATTATAAGAATTTCATAAGGTTGAGCTCATGAACGATGGTATGGAATTTCATAAGGTTGACTTATGAATGGATTTTGTTTCACACGACGTTGTTCTTGTACGCCTTTAAGCTTTACTGATTACAAGTGTTGATATATACTAGTCAGCAAGTCACTGGACCCATAACCTCAACGTTCAAGGTTCAAATCCAGGTGCGCCATATTTTTATTTTTTCGACATCATTATGTTTCATAAGATAAATTTATGAAATTCATACTGATTTCTTATAGCAAATAATCATAAAGGGCGATACGGTCAAAATTTGGTCAATATCAACTTGACGTATTTCTTTCAATTTTGCATTTAAAAACCTGAACACCCCTCATTTTGAAGGTGTGTGGTGTAGAACGTTGTTCCTATTTTGATTTTGGAATTCACTCTTCAGTTGTCAAAATGCCGTCCAAGCAAGAAGAGCAGCGTATCAAAATTTTGCTCGCGCATCGCGAAAATCCGAGCTACTCGCACGCAAAGTTGGCAAAATCGCTAAAAGTTGCCAAATCAACCGTTACAAATGTAATTAAAGTGTTTGGGGAACGTTTGTCGACAGCCAGGAAGTCTGGATCGGGGGAAATCGAAAACCGGAAGCCGCTGAGACGACAAAGAGAGTTGCCGGTAGTTTCAAGCGAAACCCTAACCTATCTCTCCGAGATGCCGCAAATAAGCTGGGTGTATCGTCTACAACCGTGCATCGAGCCAAAAAACGAGCCGGACTATCGACTTACAAGAAGGTAGTGACTCCAAATCGCGATGATAAACTAAATACGACGGCCAAAGCGCGATCCCGGAGGCTGTACACGACGATGCTGACGAAGTTTGACTGCGTGGTAATGGACGACGAAACCTACGTCAAAGCCGACTACAAGCAGCTTCCGGGACAGGAGTTTTATACGGCAAAAGGAAGGGGAAAGGTAGCAGATATTTTCAAGCACACGAAACTGTCAAAGTTCGCAAAGAAATATCTGGTTTGGCAAGCCATCTGTACCTGTGGCTTGAAAAGCAGCATTTTCATAGCTTCCGGGACTGTCAACCAAGAAATTTACGTGAAAGAGTGTTTGAATAAACGTCTGCTGCCTTTCCTGAAGAAACACGGTTGTTCCGTACTGTTTTGGCCGGATTTGGCATCTTGCCATTACGGTAAAAAGGCCATGGAGTGGTACGCCGCCAACAACGTGCAGGTGGTTCCCAAGGACAAGAACCCTCCCAACACGCCAGAGCTCCGCCCAATTGAGAAATACTGGGCTATTGTCAAGCGGAACTCAAAGAAGACCAAAAAAACTGCTAAGGACGAGCAGCAATTCAAGGCAAACTGGCTTTCTGCGGCGAAGAAGGTGGACAAGGTGGCTGTACAAAATCTGATGGCAGGGGTCAAGCGTAAGACCCGGCAATTCGGATTTGGAAAAGCGGAAGCCTAACTGAATATTTTTCCTGAATTTTATACTAATTGAACTTGAAAAAGAAATTTAATTTGATTTTTTAAATAAACGATTTCACCGATTTACACGCGTTTTCCCTTGACCAAATTTTGACCGTATCACCTTTTAGTCGACGATCGGTTGCCGAAATAAATAAATCAATTCCCTGGAACAGACGCCGGATAATCCTTATCAAGCCATTCTTTTGCTTGGACAGTATTTTTTTTATTACAAAACATCGTTTTGTGAGGACACGAAATTCTTTTTATCCTCTATTTTTTTTCCACTGAGGAAAGGGTTGTACGGAATCAAATTGCACCACTTTTAAATGGCTGTACCTTTTTACTCGCTGGATATTTTCTATTGAAATTTTGGGTGGAATTAGTTTAACTGTTACGCTGTGTAAGTTTCACTAACAGATGTGCAATCGTTGCGAAGATGGGGTCGGAAGAACAGCAGCGGCGCAAAGAAATTTTGCGCACGTACCTTGAAAATCCGGATCTTTCTCATCGTGCCATCAGCAGGGTGCTGGAAATGTTACATTCTACGGTGTCTCGTGTTTTAAATCGGTGCCACGAACGTTTGACTATCGATCGGAAACCAAATTTAGTGGCTAAAATGGATATCCGTATAGTTTGAGGATCATTAGCGGGTAGTTCAAGCTTTCAAGAGGAATCCCAACAGTTCAGTTCGAGATGTGGCGAAGAAACTGAATCTAACCAAAACTTTCGTGCAAGATGTGAAAAAGCGTGATGGACTACTCACGTACAAAGTCCAAAAAGTGCCTAATCGCGATGAACGGCAGCATACGGTAAGTAAAACACGTGCACGGAAGCTCTACACTCAGATGTTGACGAAACACATTGCCTCGTTATGGATGAAGAGACGTATGTAAAAGCAGACTTCCAGCAGCTTCCGAGGCTCCAGTTTTCACTGCTCATCATAAATTTGATGTCCCTGAGAACGTTAAAAAGCAGAAGATGTCAAAGTTTGCCAAAAAATATATGATTTGGCAAGCAAATTGCTCGTGTGGAAAGCGGAGCACCCCATTCGTGACAACTGAAGCGGTCAATGGGTAGGTGTACCTAAACGAATGCCTCCAAAAGTGTCTGCTTCCTCTCCTGAGGTCACACGATGGTTCAACGATTTTCTGGCCGGATTTAGTCTCGTGCAATTACTCGAAAGAGGTTTTGGAGTGGTGCAAGGCTACACACTTAGATTTTTTACCGAAATCTGTAAAGATATTTACAGATTTCTTTACAGATATCTGTAAAAAATTCACCGGTAAAATTTTACCGAAATCCATAAAACCGGATTACCGAACGTTCAGCTGTTGAGAATTCGGTAAAACTTTACAGATTTCTGTAAAAAAATCTAAGTGTGTAAGGAGGTCAATTTGGTGTCGAAGCATCTCAACCCTCCAAACGCACCGGAACTGCGGCCAATTGAAAAGAACTGGGCAGGCACTTCGAAATCATCCTAATGAAGTAAAATCGGAGGAAGATATGAAGAAAAAATGGATTGCCACGTGAAAAAAATTGGTTTAAATGTTGTACAGGGCCTTATAAGTAGTGTAAAGAAGAAGGATCATGCATTTGGATATGGAATAAAAATTGAATAATACAAACATGGAAAAATGTTCATAACATGTTTTATTTTACTCCACAAAAGTTTGATGATGGTTGATTGAACGGACGGATTTTTCCGAATATTTGTGTGTGTCCCAATTTGATTTCGTACACCCTTTAGCGTGCAAAGGTTCACGAAACAGGTGATGTTTGAAGGATGCATCAATAGAACGCCATCAAGGTTTTTTTGACGTAGACTACGTCTTACGGCAAGCGTAGGGTGTCAATTGAAAATCTAAAAATAAGCGACCGTCACGAAATATTGTTACAAATTAAACGCTAATATCATAATAAATGCTCTATAGATTTTCAAGATGTTTACATAAATCGATTGGAAATTTTCTCGCGTTTTCAATTATCAAATATGACCGGGTTACAAATTTTAAACTATTGAAAATAACCGAAATAAGAGGTGATGTCTTGTAATGCCGATTTTCCAGAGTAAATTTACTAAATGCACGGTACTTTCCTATCACAGATTTCAAATTTTAGTAAGGAACGTCTCAGTGCACGAATATAAAACGGGGACACCTTAAATTTTGCTTCATCCGCTCGACAGCCACTGAGCTCTGCAGAGCGGCAATGATCAGTCTTGCCCTAGCAGCTAGCGGTTGCAAGTACCCTACAGGAATCTACGCGGGCAACCAACCAGAGAGAATGAAGGGTTAGTGGCTGTCGCTAACAAGTGGCCGGCTGGACAGCCATTTTTAATGCAGTCGTGTGCTATGCGCAAGCTCGTGGCATATTTGGACGGAAACATGTATGAATTAGTTGGTAGCCATATCACGATATGATGTACATATGTAGGCAGAACGGTATTTTTCGGAGTAGAACCAACTGTGGTAGCAAATTTGGACAGAATTTCGATAACTATTAAATGATGTATTTCACACAAAAATCAGTGGGGATGTTTACCATAGAAGATGCACTGCCGACCAATTTATTGGCCAGGTAGCTGATTGCGCTGCAGGC